>CM072531.1:30938241-31538241 GCA_036898165.1 Silybum marianum
AATCTCTGCTGCTAAAAAAACTGTATCTATTATATATATAGGGGAGATTTCAAATACAAACCACGTCAATTCGTACAAATCGTACAAACCGCGTGTTTCATTGTTTTTTTGAATGATTTTTTTTTTCATGAAAGTGTTTAATATGATGAATTTGTTTCATATAATTCTTTTTTCATGAAATTATTTTTTTTTTTACATGAAAATGAATTTATTCATGAAACTCTCAATTTGATGAATCTTGTTTCACGTATTTTTGATTCACCAACCTTCATGTATTCTTGATAAAATTTTTTCATATATTATTGACTAATCAACCCTAATAATTAAAAAAAAAAATGAAAAAATTAAAAAAAAAATATTGGTTGAATGCGGTTTGTACAATTTATACGAATTAACGTGGTTTGTAACGGAAATCAATCCTATATATATATATATATATATATATATGAAACATGTAAAACAATTCACGCAAAACCGATTTGCTACAATTCTCAATGTTTTTATAACTTTCGTTTGATTGATTCCTTGCATTTTTTAAAAAGCTATTCCTTGCATTTAAAAAGAGAATTACTTGTAAGAATATCACATTTTAGACGTTTTATATATTATATATATATAAAATGTGTTTATATATAGCTAAGATATACTATATGCGTTTTATATATAGCTAATATATAATATATCAGGGATTCGAAGATGGTTCTGGTCTTCAACAAAAAGGGAAAACCCACCAATTGCTCTTCTGTCCAAACACGCAAGACTTCCCTCCATATCATTATTCACAACATCAAGATCTTCATCCTTTGAGTTGTCACAACTCAAATCCACAAAAATGGAGTGTCCAACCACTAATTTCTTCCGGTACAACACCACTTTATGCGCCTGCAATCCAGGTTACTTTTACAACACCACCGGCGACACATGCTCGCCGTTCACCGCCACCGCCGCCGACGATTTCTCTGTTGGTTCTGGAGTTGACTATTCGATCAATATCCCTGTGAACATCTTCGCATTTGATACAATCAAGAGGTTCACGCAATCTCAAGCTGTGTTCCTCGAGACTACTTTTGTTTTAGTTTTGTGTTGGCTCGTATTTTGCTTTTGTGTGAGGTTTGGGAAGCTTGGTGATGGAAGAACACCTTGGTTTCAGATCAGATGGTGGATTAGCAGATTGGATGTTGCCTTTGCTACTCGCCATTGGCTGGTACACTTCTTTTCTTGCTTTCATTGTTGAATATTTAGATTGGAGCTGCAATTATTAGGTTGGAGCTGCAATTGTTAGATTTAGTTACTAAATTGGGATCAGTAATAGTGCATCTTCGACTTTTACGAGCCAAATTAGCTGAGTATTTATTAGCTTCATAGAATCATAATTGTGCATAAATTGTTTCTTATTACAGAATGATAACTAAATTGAACCATATAAAAAAGATTACTGAAATAGAAAATTGTGAAAGATAAAGAACTTCAACAATATGTTAACTCTGAATTTGGTTTGTGGATAGAAGAGATTGCTTTTCAGACTTGTTCCATAGAGGAGCAATAGGGGGCTGTTTGGTTGTTTTTTCAAGTATGAGCAATCGGGGGCTGTTTGGTTGTTTTTTCAAGTATGACTTTCTACATAAAGCTCCTCCTAGATGCTTACTGAATATGCCACTTTCTATATCGTTAAACCACTACCAAATAATCACCTATAACTGACAATAAGTTGCAAGTCTTATTAAGCACAATAAGCTGCTAACAAATAGGCCCACGGCCTTGTAGAGTTTCTAAATCAAATACAACTTTAGAATATAGAAATTTTACATGGTGTCTGATTCTAAAGTTGTACCCGGTGGAACACAAGTTGGTAAATTGGTACCGGTTTACTTTTTTATAAAGGTATCGGGTAGGACTCTTTATCTATGGACAAGGAATATAAGCGGGTAAAACGTTAACATTAGAAGATAGAAATAGGATTAACGTCTGGTTTGTATCTTTGTTATGTTATGTGATATGGGGTTTGGTTTATTTCGTTTGTTCTTGGTGAAGAGTCCCGTCTTGTACCATCCATATTCAAGGTATTCCCTGAGTAATAAGCATCTGTTTCTACTCTAAATAGATATGTATAATGTGTGCCGAAGGATTGTGTGAGAATACGAGTAATAAGCATATTCAAGGGATCTGGACCCTTGATCACTTTTAATCTCAACCCCACCCCATGAATTGCGTTTCTTATGGGAATTGATTCGGTGATCTTCAATTAGGATTGATCAAGGGTGGAGATTCCTTCTTACCATTCTCACCATAACTTCCTTTCTCACCGGGTCCCAATCCTATGCATAGATATGTATATAGGATTGGGTTCCGGTGAGAAGTGAAGTTATGGTGAGAAGGGTGATAAGGGATCTTCCCTGTTGGATGAACATTAGGATGATATGCATCGAGATGAGATACACCGAGATGGACCGGGTCAATCCCCGTATCAAGCGCGATTCATGGGTGGGTTTGAGATTAAAAGTGATCAAGGGTCAAGATCCCTTCTTACGCTTCTCACGTTAACTTCACTTCTCACGTGATCCCATGCCTATGTATATATGTGTATGTTCTAAATATAAACATGTATGTATGTACTATGCATGTATGCATACATGTAGTGTATATATATCTTTGTTGGCATCAAGCTCTGTAAGCGGTGCTAAGTTTATATGATCATGTTTGATCGCTCATCATTTTTGTGGTGATCATTTTGTATTTGTCTTGGACCGTGTATTCCGGTGGTTATACATTGTTGTTTTATGTCATTTGTGTAGGATGATCAAAAGGTTGTCAAGAAGCGAAAGACGGAACTTGGTGGAGCTTTCTCGATTGCAAGTTGGATTCTTTTTATTGGTTTGTTTGCTGCGTGAGTGATTTCATATCTAAATCCCCATTTTTTTCACTTCTATATGGCAAAGTAGACAAACACATCCTGAACTTTTGCAAATTTTCAGTTACATACTCGAACTAAACAATATAATAATGTCATACTTATACTATCACAATATGTCATTTTCACTTAATTTTGATCAAAGTAACTGCATATACGTTCGATTTAAGACTAGAGTGAGGAGGTACAATTTGAGAGAAAATGTTGATTCAACCTTTATTTATGGTTTATGTTACATGGGGGCTTCTTTTCTCATTAACTCATATATGGATTATGATGACAATATAGAATTATAGATTAAGTTGCATTATGAATATAGATAAAATGACCATTTTACCCCTCAACCTAGATTACGTGTGGAATTAGAAAATATTTGTTTCATAAAGGTGTTCGAATGCAAATTCTGAATGATAAAAAAGATCAACTTAACAACCTATAAATAGTTTGATTCAAATTGAGCGAAAAGTAATGTAATCGATACGATTATGAGAATATTTACAGATCTTTTAGCTTAATATGTAATAAAAAAACGTGTGAAAGTAAGGTGACTTATGTATGATGCAACTATTTTTAACTTAAGATTGACGTTATATTTTTTGCATATTTGATATCACAGGTTGTTATACCAAGTTATATCCACGAGAACCGTCGAGGTGCACAGTGTTTTAGCATCAAATGCACCTGACTTAGCTTCATTTAATAACGATATGGAATTCAACATAACGACTGTTTCTAGCATGAGTTGTTCCAATCTACAAGGTCTCGGTACTTTAGTAACCGGAAATCCAGGATTCATCGACTATCGGAGATCACCACTTTCCACTTTTGTCAACTTTTCGTGCCATAACACCACCAATGGGCCCACCATAATTCTTAAATGTGACGATTGCCATCTTTTTAGCGACAATTTATATATCTCGTGGCAGTTTGTTGATCTCCCAAATGTGCCTGCAACTGCCGTTGGTTTCGAGTTTAAGTTAACCGCAAGAGACCGATTGCACAAAAAGCATGAGAGTTTTGTTAGTGGTGCTTTGAAAAATGGAAGCATAAATAGTGCAAAGTTTGTTACGTATAGAGGGAAAGATCCGAATATCTTGCAATTTAATTTGTTTCCGAGAATATATAGAAATAAACACGATCTTAAGCTTATACAGCCGCTGTTTCATGAATTCATTCCGGGTTCGTCTTTTGGCGAAACGAGTCAGCTGCAGGCTTCGCTTGAAAGATCGAGCGATGGAATCGTTAACACCACGTTACACGTTAATTTTCTTTCGGATTACATTGTGGAAATCGACAATCAAAACACTCTCGGGCCTGGTGAGTAATTTGATGAGATTGGATTTATATACTTTGTTGGAAGTAAACTACACTTTTTAGTCCATGTGGTTTGTTAGAAATTACGGATTTGGTTCCTGTGGTTTGTTTATTTCATTTACAGTCACCGTGGTTTGCAAATCTTTACAGATTTGGTCCTTCTGAGATAACCCTGTTAAAAATGTATGTTAAGAGGAGGGAGGTTTGCCACCGGAGAACTAGGGGCTCCCTATGTCTGTGTATGTGTATATACATAATACAATTTTTTTTATTTTTTAAAAGAAAATGATAGAAAAATGGAAAAAGACCAAAATGCCTCCACTTAACTGAATGTTTTTAACAGAGTTATCTTGAGGGACTCAGGGACCAAATCCATAAGGATATGCGAACCACAATGACCACCAAATGTAATAAGCGAACCATGGGGACCGAAATGTAGTTTACTCTGTATCTTGTGAAGTTCTTGAAGGATACTCTTTGACTCCATCCCAAAAGAACTACAACAATTTTATAGGTCAAGAAGGATAGATATTTGACTAACAATCGAATACTTATGCTGAGTTAATCATAGTGATTTAACGTATCTTATTTTTCGAAGAATGCAGTGGGGTTTCTTGCTGATCTGGGTGGCCTATATTGTGCTAGTATTGGCATATTTTTCTACTTTTTGGTGCAAGTATGCTTCTTATTCCCTTTTCGTTAAATTCCCATTTTTCAAAATTTAATACTGCTTTTGCTTGTTTTCAAGTATTTTTCGAATGTTCTTATGTCATATTATAGAATTTTTTTTTAGTTTGAATACAGATTCAAGAGGTTCCGTCACGAGGATGAAGTGATGAGAAGTATTAGAAATCGTCGAAAAGCTCAAGAACAATGGGACAAAGTATGTTGTTTTAATTAGTTATAATATGTTTGAATCATTTTACTTGAAACCAGTTGGATGTGATTCTTATTATTATTATATACTGAATTTTGATGTTTGTTTTATAATTGAAACTAGTTGAGGAAGTACGTAAATTTTACATGGGGTCGTGGTCTTATTCCTTTTGAAGATGGTGCGTTTGTGGAAAAGGCATGTTGCAATTGTTTTCCGAATCTTAAAGGAGGATCTTCGTTTAACCAAAGGAAACAAATACGAATGGGTAACCTCAGTTTCAACACTAAAGTTAGCACACCGAGTGAGAAGGTAAGTAGTTAGAAGTAATTTTCTCTAGGGTAATTATAATTACTTACTTCAAAAAATGTGCGGTGTGTATAAATATGCGTACACATGTATATGTATTAGCATACTTATGTACCTGTATGTATATACATGTATCTATATACACACATACAAATGTATGTATGTATACACACATATATATGTACTTGTATACATATTATGTGTATACGTTTACACATTTTTATGTGTGTTATAGTTATTATACACACACATATATATATATATATATGTATGTGGAGGGAGATTCATAGGAACCTCATTTTCATTGAGAACCGGGGAACCATCGAGAGTGTGGCATGTGTCCATATTCATCATGGATATAAACGTGAAATTTTACAACATTCATCATGAATACAAACATTCATGTTGAATGTCATCATGTTACAACATTCATGATGAATGTCCCGTCCATATACACCATGAATATGGACATGTGGTGCTCTCTCGGTGGTTCCCTGGTTCTCAATGAAAATGAAGTTCGTAATGGAACCTAACTTATGTATGTATATTAGTATATACATGTATTGATGGCCAGGGTTGGGTTCCAGTGAGAAAGGAAATTATGGTGAGAAGGATAAGAAGAGATCTCCACCCTTGAATGCACATTAAAATGAGATGCCCCAACACGAGATGCACCGAGATGCATTGGATCAATCCCCGTATAAAGCGCGATTCATGGGTGGGTTTGAGATTAAAAATGATCAAGGGTCCAGATCCCTTCTTACGCTTCTCACCTTGACTCTTTTTCTCACATGATGGCCATGTGTCCTTATATACATGTATATGTGTCTACGGGTGTATGTATAACATGTACAACTATGTGTATCAATGACAAAACTTGTGTTTGTGTGTATGTGTATATGTTTGCATGCAAATGCATATATATAAACCACACACATGTATATATTCGTGTCTATATACACATACATGTACATATATGTTAAATAGTAATAAAAACGAGATTATTCAAGATAGTATCTTTTCAATATGCAAAAATACTCGCTACCCTTTTTCGGCTACAACCCTTTACACTCATAATAATTCAAAGGGAATACATATGTCCAAAACTTGTAAGGAAAATTCCTTTATTCCTATGTGAATGCCAAACAAACCCAGCAAGTCCCAACCGAAAGTAGGGTACGAGTGGGATGTACGTAGACCTGATCTCTACCCCAAATAGCCGGTATGCGAATGCAAAATTACTTAACTACCCCTTAACTCACTTGACACTCAAAAGTCAAACACGAACTGATTTTGTCCTTGTGAGATGCACAGGGGTTACGGGATGTGAAAGAAAAAGAGGAAAAAAGTAGTATGCATTTGAATAATGCAGATACACCTCGGCAACAAGCGTTGGCAGATATACCTTTGCCACCATCGTTAGGTAAACTACCCATCCCCTTATACACAATCTTTCAAAGTTTTGAACACCTTCCGATTTTACCCTTTTGTAAAATATTTTGGCAGAAATGAGGGCGGGTTCGGAAATTAGCATTCCAGAAATCCAGAAAAATCTTGAAAACATCTACGAATATAATGTGATGCTTAGAGAGAAGTTGGTTATCGCTCAATCCACGATCCAAGCTTTAACATCAAAGGCATCAACATCTTCTTCTTTATCATAACAGATCCACCAATAGCATTTTTTTCTCTATTCCTTTCATAAACTGAAGGGTATTTTGGTCAATTTTTATTGGATAGAATGGTGGATTGGATGAAATGGGTCATGGTCGTAGAGTTTTGTTCGATGAGTGAAATTGCATTCTGAGAACATTTTGGGGTGTAAAGTTTGATTTGTATCATTTAGGCATGTAAGTAAATTTGAAGCAATGGTTATATTCTTTGGTTGTAAATTTTATAACAAAGTGTTTTCATGGCAATGAATATAGAGATGATGTGGTCCTTTGTAACCGGTCCCGGGCTAGCCCAACTTATCTAGCAGGTCATGTAACCGGTCCCCGGCTAGCCCAACTTATCTAGCAGGTCATGTAACCGGTCCCGGGCTAGCCCAACTTATCTAGCAGGTCATGTAACCGGTCCCCGGCTAGCCCAACTTATCTAGCAGGTCATGTAACCGGTCCCCGGCTAGCCCAACTTATCTAGCAGGTCATGTAACCGGTCCCGGGCTAGCCCAACTTATCTAGCAGGTCATGTAACCGGTCCCGGGCTAGCCCATCATATCTAGCAGGTCATGTAACCGGTCGGTCCCATTTTTGGAAAAGAATTGGGCCTTCATGGGTCTTGGTAGGCAGGCCCTGTAACCAGAGTAACCGATTATAACACGTTTATGTTTGCATTAGTTTGATTGGAGTACATCACATTTTGTTTCATTTATGTTTGTATTTTATATTTTATAATATATATCATTTATAGAGTGAAAGAAGTTGGTGGTCCTTATGGTTTATTCAAAATTTGAATTTGGTTCAAAAAATAAACTATTTATACCGATGGTCAACAACTTTTCAATTCATAATAGTAACACTCATGATCGTGAAGTTAACATTATCAGTTCCCAACTATTATAAGAGACAAATGAGTCCTTGGACAAATTATAGGGACCAAAAGTGTAATTCACTCTAAAATTAGTTGTCATTCACATATTTTATGACAAAAACTCTTTATTAAAAATAAAGCAAATTCTAATTTTGGTCCATGTGGTTTAGTGAAATCTTTGAAAGTGAGACCTAAACTTTGATAACTGTAGAAATCGTCCTCGTGACTTGCATTTTGTTTTGAAAGTGGTTCCCTGTCACTAACCCCATTTATTTTCTTCGTTAATAAGAGATATTTTTGTCATTTTACCATTTTCTTAATTTTCTTTAAAAATATTATTATATATATGAAGATTTTTATATATATACACACCTCCAGCATCATCTGATCTACATTTTGAAACCCCTTCACCGGTGTCCCCTTCCCTGGTCATTCCACCACCAATGTCAACACACCATCGTCATCGTCTTTCTCTTCTCCTCTCCCTCTCATTCCCTCTATAGAAAAACCCGAAAAGGGTGGCATGAAATAAAGTCATCATGGAGGCAACGGCAAGACCAAAGTGCATATCATTGACGTCACCACCATCTTCTCCACCCAGTGGCCGACTTTTATGGACGCCATAGTCACTGGGGGGTGGCAATTTTGTACCAAATCAAACCAACCAACATGTGTACCAACCGTACCAATTAAATTGGTACCGATTTAATTGGTGTCAATTACAATCGGCTGGTAGTACCGTACCAAGTATGCAAAAACGTGGTTGGTACATGGTATTAGAAATCCCGTACCATGGTAGTACCATCGTACTGACTTATATAATTATTTAATAGGTCTTGTATTTTTTATGCACTGAATATCAAACATTGTAACTTTACTATAACATTTGAATGCTTGAAAATTTTATTCTTTATAATAAATCTCCTTATACATCAAATGTGTTACTTGAAAACTTAAAATGTCAATCATAATTTTAAACAAAATTCAAGTTTTTATATATGTAACTTGAAGTTGGTACAAAACCGGTACCAACATGTACCGACCGAAAAAAGTTGGTACCAATTATGTTGGTAACAAGTACAGTTGGTTGATACATGGTATTAGAATTTACGTACCAATTATAATTGGTTGGTACACGGTATTGGGGAAAAAAACTTGGTACCGTACCAAGTCCACCCCTAATAGCCACTGCCACCGACCAAACACCCCACCTCCGCCTCACTACCATAATTTGGCGGCGCCAGAATCTGAAAGTCATGGGAGAGAACACAAATTTGCTAGCTTAATTAATGGGCGTTCTGTTTAAGTTTAACGTATTACATGTGTACATCACGACGACGATTTATCGGAATTTAATATGAATCGGTTGGAGTTTAAGACGACAAAGCTCTCGTCATTAACGTGGACGACACATTATGTTCCTTTTGCAACCACCATAGGGACCGTCTGCTATCAATGTTCCTCGGTGTTGTAAAAATATTTAAATTGATTAGAAACCAATAAATATTTTAGATTTATAAATTAAGTTTAGAACTTTATTAATAAGAAAATAAACCAATATCTATTTATAGTAACTTTATTATTCGTGACGGTCCACAATATGTCCGGAACTCGAAACTAAACTTCGATACCCACACGAGTTTGAATCTATCCTTCACGATAGATTTAATGATAGAAAGGAGTAGAAGCAGAGTGATAGAAAGGATAGAAGCAGAGTGTTCACAACGTGAACGAAAAATAAATACAAGACAGGAAATTAAAGCTAACTTGTTAACATATTCACGCACGTAGAAGTATAGACCCGCACGACATAAAACCCGTCCTTAAAGGTTTTATACGACCATCGTATTAGCTGTCGGTTGACAGGTCGCAAAGCCCATGATTAATATAGATCCGGATTTCGTGTATCAATAACTTTGATAAAGAAACAAAGCAAAGCAGCACAGAAAAAACAGGTAGAAAACGAGAAGAGAGGAGTAGCCGAGAGAGATCGCAGAGATTAAAAGTGTGATTATGGGAGAGGTTTAGATACTGGCCAGAAACCCTACAAGCCCATGGCTTTCTCCCCAAGTTTAGGAGGGCTTATCGTTGGACTTAGTCTCCAACCGATTCCTCTCTCAAATTAACACATGTTTTAATGTGAAAAACTGGTTTTTTAATAATCAAAAACCTGATTTTTAATCTGCTGATAATTACTCCAATAATTATCTCATCCCATCTCAAATTTTCTACCAACGTGGAAGGAGGAGGAAAACCTCCAACCTCTCATTTATTTCCAACAATCCCCCACCAGGTTGGAAAGTTTTCTAACATTCACAGTACACGATGTCACAGTGGTGTCACTAAGATTAAACCCAGTTTTATGTAGACGATGTCACAAGGAGGGATCAATTCAATGGTATCCTTAGGATTTAAATCTTGAATCTTGTGACCACTCCGACTTACTTACACACATCATCTAACATCCTTGATTTCTTGCTGAGCGCGAATATGGCCATGCGCTAACCATGTTTCATGACTTTCTAGAAGAAGAACCATGATTCTTCATTTGAGGCGGTACGACCTCTCAGCCATATAGGCAAATTTCTATAACATCTTCGTTGCAAAGATGCCTCTAAACTTTGTTAAGAGCTTAACTCAAACCTCATTCTCGGCAACGCCGTACTATCCTTTACCATACATGGATGTATCAGTTGTAACACCCTCAAATCTGGAAATAGCGACTAATTTAAAATTTCTAATATTTCATCAATAAATAACTTTCCTCAAACCACAATTAGTAATAAGCCTCTACAACAAACAAATCAAGTCCTATACAAGACCTACTTACGGTTGGGTGTTACTAAACCAATAAGAGTCGTTATCTCCGAATGCGGAAAACATCACCAAGAGTCTTTATCGTGCCACTTCTAGCACTCAAGTCCACACGTGTCACTAGTACCAACCCCCACGATAACCTGATGCACATGCCGACAAAGAAAAAGAGTTAGGCTTAACGCCTAGTGAGCTCAAGAGTTTTTAACATTTTTATGATTGATTTGAAACCAAAAGATGTGCTTGATAAAATATAATTCTCAAAGGAAATAACCTTATTATAAAAGCAACGTCTTTCCCCAAATTCACTAGTCCCATAATAAAAGCTTTAGACCAAAATGACATTAGAAGAGAATACTTTAAAATAGAAATATTCTTTTAACGACATACCAATTCCAATACTCACACGACTATGATTGAGTTTATAAACGTGGAGATAGAAAACATACTTTTAACCATGTTTTATAAAACGTTAACTCACGCGGACCTTTAAAGGGATAGAAATATCCAAAGTTCACGGGGGATTCCCGATCATACCATCTTTGGCGACGGATACAAAAGTAGGTCACTACTCGATGTTGAGCAACCATAGGAGTCAATGGCAATCGGTCAACAACCGATTATGCACCTTAGTACACGGCCCCCGATGGCTCCTACGAAAGCCCGCGCAATGGTCATTGGCAACCGGTCTATAACCGATTATGCACCTTAGTACACGGCCCCCTGATGACCCTAAATTGCGCATGCATAGAGTCAATGACATCCGGTAATGATCCGACATTATACCCAACGGTAAGAGGCCCCCTATGACTTCTATGCGACCCAAAAGGGACAACAATCCCGCCTTTAAACCGACTATATGCCTATGGATCCATTACATACTAGTCCTACTACCGAATACATCAACGAGACGTATTACTAGTTTTCCAACCTTGAAAACTCTTTTCAACAAACCATCTTCTTTCAAGTCCAAGTTTTACCAAAAATTAGGTCAAATCATTTTGAGTTTCAAAACCAAAGATTATTTCATTTTATAACCTTTCCATGTATTTTAAACCATTAAAGCTTAACTCATCATTTACAACAAAATACTCAAAATCCTCATTTTGACCCAAAACCTACAAACTTACCCAAATACACAACCACTTGAAATTAAGTTTAGGAATCAGTAAAATACTACATTCACAACAAGTATTTGAGTTTATAAGTTTAGATTTGAACTCATACTCATGCATTTACAAAATGACCCATAATGCAATAATCTGTAATCTTTCAACGATTTATAAGTTCCAAAACTCCAAAGATGCAAATACAACCAAATGGTTTTCATTTAAAGATATTGCACCCAAACAACCCACACTTATAATTTATTTGTCAAAATGTCTAAAAACCAAGTATAAGTCTCTTTCATGATTTATAAATCCTTTTATACCAAATATGCAAACTTACACAAATACTCACACATTTGATAAATAACAAGTGAAGCATGTTAATACTTTAAAATGGACGTTTTTGGCATGTACAAAGTTTTCACAAAGTATCCTGAACTCACCTTGCTAGATTTAAGCTAAATCTAGGTTTTACCCCAATGCCGAGCTCCATTCGGTAAAGACTTTAGATCCTCGAGCTACACCTCTAGATCCATGGTGTAAGTCTTTCAAGAACACCTACATAACCTCCAAAACATACACAAGAACGAACCCAAGAGAGAATGAGAGTTGTTGGTGGAAGAACCAAAACCCTAGATTCAAGATTCAAGGATTAAGATCTTACCTTCACTTCTATGAACTCCAAAATCAACCAATAGCCTCTAGCCATACTTGTTTCCATGTTGTAGAGCTTCAAGAGACGAATCCATAGCAACTTGAATCACCCAAATCGAAGCATTATTGAGAGAGATATGGTTCAAATGAGAAAGATCCCGGTTTTTGGTGTTTAAAACACTGACAGAGGCTGACGCCAGATATGGACGCCAGTTACGTTCGTAACTGGCATTGGTAACTCACGCGGCTCCCTCTTGAACAAACAGACTCAGACGCTAGTTGTGAAGCTAGTTACATTTCGTAACTAGCATTGTAACTCACGCTAAGCACAAATCAAGTAAAAAGAGCTTAGGGCTACTTGTGAAGTTAGTTACGATTTGCTAACTGGCTTTGTAACTCACGCAAAGCATAATTGAGTGCAAAAGTGCCTAGGCTAGTTATCAAGCTAGTTTCAACTCTGAAACTCACCTCGTAACCAGCTTCCATCCTAACCCACATGAAAACTAGCCTTAGACGATGTTTTACCCATATTTGCTTCGTCTTAGCTCCAAATTGACTCCGAAAAATATCGTTGGACTCCTTCTTTAATTCTCCAACCAAATATGATATAAATACTTGAAAATAGGCCTGAAATACCAGAATTCTTGTATCAGTCTTTTCCAAAGTTTCATAAACTTAACTAAAATTTCCGGGTGTTACAATCCTCCCAACCTTAAAAGGAGATTTCGTCCTCGAAATCTATAAACAGCCAAACATCCAAATAACCTTATTTCACAAATCCGAATGGTTCCCTTCCCAAGAGAGTGTCACTAAAATGAATCAACTCTAAAAGGGGTTCAAAAATCTTTTATCGAGATTACTATGACGATTTACACGCTGATTCCCACATTTAATCATTGACTTAACATGCTACACCACCCTCAGGGTGAACACTGAGCATTGTTGGAAAACTTTATAGCAATACGATTGCAATTGGCTCCCAACCTTAAGTGATTTGTACTTCCTCAAGGGTAACTATTAATTTCGACTTCTCAATTCCGCGAAAATTGCCATAAAAAAATTTACTCTTAGCACTTTCTAACAACTTTTAGCCAACTAGAATACGGTTCCTATATGTAAACAACCCTTCGATAATATTCCAAAACTTTATTTGAACAAAACCACACATACATCTTTCAAATTGGAGTACTCGTTACAATTTCGACCTTACCTAGGTGGTAAGGGAATCCTGCAGAACATCCCGAAATATACCATCTGTTGACGCCCACGGTAAATCTTATACTTCGACAATCAAAGTCTCCTCGATAAAGCGACTTCCACTCAATGACTGCATTAACTTTCTTACTAAAATTCCCCAGTATTCAAAATCATACAAGATTTATCGTCCCTTCAATGACGAAACTCTTATTCAAAAATTTGGTCCAAATCCAGACCCAAACTTTCGCCAAACACAAAAATCCAAAGAACTACCAGACTTCCTTAGCAACTCAAATGATCCTTATAAAACATCATCATTCACTAAAATCTATTCTCCTCAAGTTCACCGCATAAAGCTTTCAAACACTTACTAAGATTCAATTTAGGTACCCCAAATACAACAATGTTTCTTGACCTCAAGAAAATCATAAGTTGGCACCTAAGTTTGTAAAAGGTCAGTACCACAAGTATGCATCGGCCGACAACGTCATCCCAGAGTTGGCACTTAATATGGGATGTCGAATCCCATAATTACCACACTTTAGTACTTGATCCCACGATTCTTTCCAATTGCGCTGAAACATCAAAGCTTTACTTCCCAATCTATGGACAACTCAACAAATCGTCCTCAATCACTAAAGCTCACCAAGATGAAACATCCTTATCACACAAACACCAACCAAACAACTCCTTGAAGCAATCAATCCCATAAACTTTGACCCGAAGGTTGATGAAACAAGAAGACCATCACATAAAATAACCCGGAGTGCTTCAAAGTCTACTATTTCCAAAAACTTTTATATACACCGATCGTTCAAACTAAATTCTCAATTCACAAGCCAGACAATCATTACTAAAATTCACGGAGACTCATCGTCCCACATATGCAATACCCACCACAACATGACGTTTACAACCAAGGTTTCCTAATGAGTTCAAGGTTTTTAAAAGTATATGACTAAGCAAATATGCCAATTTTATTTATCAAAGATTTAACAAACATGAAATCTTCATAACCATTTCACACATGTATTGCCATCATGTAAGTAAGAGAAATTCATGCACTAAAATAGAGTGCTACAAAATGTTTGTGCCAAATTATCCAGATGTTTCCTTCTTTTAGCCTTAAGAAGGCACAAAGTAAAGTTTCTCAACAATAATAGCATGCATCCGTTTACTTTTTTTCAAAACTATCCAAACGTTATATGCATGCATCTGGGTCACCTTATGAAATCAACTTGATTTGGGTTTCAAATTTGAAGCAAATTAATAAAATTCTTATGCTTTTCCAGAATGTTGGCTACCTAAATTAAGATGCTACAATTAGAATGTATGCAAACTTTATGCAACAAGAGGTTCCCATAAAGTTAAAATAATACCGATTGGAACTTTATATTTTTGACGACTTCAAAATATTTATACCCAACATAGATGACGTGAAATAAAATTCTCAACAAACTCTCATACCCCAAAACTGACACTAAAACAAATCCAAAAATTCCAAAATCTCAAAATTGACTCGTGAATAGTACGCACCCAAAATTTGACTGAAACTCGTAAACGACCGTAGGAGGTACGATAGTTCATGCATTTCGATCTTGACCCAAAACTCACGTACACCAAATAATTTCTCAAAACTCGTAAAAAAAAGGATATGTGTACGTTTCTCGGAACAACGAAACAATTTAGGTTAGTTTCAAATTTAAACTCTCTTGAGATATAATTTCAAAATTTGCAATTCTAGCAAAATAGCATGGATTAAATTCTTAGTGCAATTTTCATGCAACTAAAACGATTTAACAAAATCCAAGACATGGCTACACTCTTGAGTGTGCCCAAGACATTTTTCAGAATGATTACCCCTTTGACAAATCCGAAATAATTTTGCAATTTATTTCTAAAACAAATGTCGTGCATGCATCCGGTTGGGACCCAAAGTCTTAAACCATGCTTGCCAAGTCCACCACAAAGCAAACATTGGAAAGCTTCATATCTTAAGACCATCATCCCCCACTAAATCCATCGATTTACAATTTCCTCCCGGAATTAGGTTGATTCAACAAGCTTATGGTTCATAACTAACCATTACCTTTGACCCAAAATGGTCGGCTTAAGATAATCACCGTACTTATATGTCATTCAAAGTGACATTGCTACATCCATCAAATCTTTCAACGGTCACTGCCATAAGAACTCATTCACTACCCCATTGATCACCATGACAATGCGTCTCAAGCACACACACATAACTGTAAATTCCTATTATCACCGGCCGGATAATAATACAAATTTACCTTACATGCGGATCCTTGTTACCATCATCATGTTTCTCGATTCTAGTGCATCTATTAACCTCCAAACATCTTATCTTACAGTGTCTAATTGTGAAATCTCACATCTGCTCACTTAATCAATACGCTAGTTTAAGTCTAGGCATCTAAATCAATACCTAAATCTCTCAAACTTATGCTCTGATACCAACTTGTAACACCCTTAAATCTGGAAAGAGCGACTAATTTAAAATTTCTAATATTTCATCAATAAATAACTTTCCTCAAACCACAATTAGTAATAAGCCTCTACAACAAACAAATCAAGTCCTATACAAGACCTACTTACGGTTGGGTGTTACTAAACCAATAAGAGTCGCTATCTCCGAATGCGGAAAGCGTCACCAAGAGTCTTTATCGTGCCACTTCTAGCACTCAAGTCCACACGTGTCACTAGTACCAACCCCCACGATAACCTGATGCATATGCCGACAAAGAAAAAGGGTTAGGCTTAACGCCTAGTGAGCTCAAGAGTTTTTAACATATTTATGATTGATTTGAAACCAAAAGATGTGCTTGATAAAATATAATTCTCAAAGGAAATAACCTTATTATAAAAGCAACGTCTTTCCCCAAATTCACTAGTCCCATAATAAAAGCTTTAGACCAAAATGACATTAGAAGAGAATACTTTAAAATAGAAATATTCTTTTAACGACATACCAATTCTAATACTCACACGACTATGATTGAGTTTATAAACGTGGAGATAGAAAACATACTTTTAACCATGTTTTATAAAACGTTAACTCACGCGGACCTTTAAAGGGATAGAAATATCCAAAGTTCACGGGGGATTCCCGATCATACCATCTTTGGTGACGGATACAAAAGTAGGTCACTACTCGATGTTGAGCAACCATAGGAGTCAATGGCAATCGGTCAACAACCGATTATGCACCTTAGTACACGGCCCCCGATGGCTCCTACGAAAGCCCGCGCAATGGTCACTGGCAACCGGTCTATAACCGATTATGCACCTTAGTACACGGCCCCCTGATGACCCCAAATTGCGCATGTATAGAGTCAATGGCATCCGGTAATGATCCGGCATTATACCCAACGGTAAGAGGCCCCCTATGACTTCTATATGACCAAAAAGGGACAACAATCCCTCCTTTAAACCGACTATATGCCTATGGATCCATTACATACTAGTCCTACTACCGAATACATCAACGAGACGTATTACTAGTTTTCCAACCTTGAAAACTCTTTTCAACAAACCATCTTCTTTCAAGTCCAAGTTTTACCAAAAATTAGGTCAAATCATTTTGAGTTTCAAAACCAAAGATTATTTCATTTTATAACCTTTCCAAGTATTTTAAACCATTAATGATGCTTAACTCATCATTTACAACAAAATACTCAAAATCCTCATTTTGACCCAAAACCTCCAAACTTACCCAAATACACAACCACTTGAAATTAAGTTTAGGAATCAGTAAAATACTACATTCACAACAAGTATTTGAGTTTATAAGTTTAGATTTGAACTCATACTCATGCATTTACAAAATGACCCATAATGCAATAATCTGTAATCTTTCAACGATTTATAAGTTCCAATACTCCAAAGATGCAAATACAACCAAATGGTTTTCATTTAAAGATATTTCACCCAAACAACCCACACTTATAATTTATTTGTCAAAATGTCTAAAAACCAAGTATAAGCCTCTTTCATGATTTATAAATCCTTTTATACCAAATATGCGAACTTACACAAATACTCACACATTTGATAAATAACAAGTGAAGCATGTTAATACTTTAAAATGGACGTTTTTGGCATGTACAAAGTTTTCACAAAGTATCCTGAACTCACCTTGCTAGATTTAAGCTAAATCTAGGTTTTACCCCAATGCCGAGTACCATTCGGTAAAGACTTTAGATCCTCGAGCTACACCTCTAGATCCATGGTGTAAGTCTTTCAAGAACACCTACATAACCTCCAAAACATACACAAGAACGAACTCAAGAGAGAATGAGAGTTGTTGGTGGAAGAACCCAAACCCTAGATTCAAGATTCAAGGATTAAGATCTTACTTTCACTTCTATGAACTCCAAAATCAACCAATAGCCTCTAGCCATACTTGTTTCCATGTTGTAGAGCTTCAAGAGACGAATCCATGGCAACTTGAATCACCCAAATCGGAGCATTATTGAGAGAGATATGGTTCAAATGAGAAAGATCCCGATTTTCGGTCTTTAAAATGCTGACAGAGGCTGACGCCAGATATGGACGCCAGTTACGTTTGTAACTGGCATTGGTAACTCACGCGGCTCCCTCTTGACCAAACAGACTCAGACGCTAGTTGTGAACTAGTTACATTTCATAACTGGCATTGTAACTCACGCTAAGCACAAATCAAGTAAAAAGAGCTTAGGGCTACTTGTGAAGTTAGTTACGATTTGCTAACTGGCTTTGTAACTCACGCTAAGCATAATTGAGTGCAAAAGTGCCTAGGCTAGTTATCAAGCTAGTTTCAACTCTGAAACTCACCTCGTAACCAACTTCCATCCTAACCCACATGAAAACTAGCCTTAGACGATGTTTTACCCATATTTGCTTCGTCTTAGCTCCAAATTGACTCCGAAAAATATCGTTGGACTCCTTCTTTAATTCTCCAACCAAATATGATATAAATACTTGAAAATAGGCCTGAAATACCAGAATTCTTGTATCAGTCTTTTCCAAAGTTTCATAAACTTAACTAAAATTTCCGGGTGTTACATCAGTCGATAGTACCTTCTATCAGTTAGTGACTTGTTGTTACCCTTTAAACTTGGAAGATAGGAGCACTAAATGCAAGTTGGATTTCCATCACTAACTGATTCTACGTGGTTTCAGACCCATGTTTCTGGTAGTTGATCCTTCCAATTCTCTCGCCGGAGGCTTGGTTAGCGGATCTGCCAAGTTCCCACAAGACTTGACATACACAATACTTATGGTACCATCATCAATTAATTGTCTCATGAAATTATGCCGGAGATCTATATGTCGCAACTTCGCATTATACACGACATTGTATACTTTTGACAGTGTGGCCTCATTGTCACAGTACATGGGAATAAAAGGAGTCGGTCAAGGCCACATATGAATATCTATTAATAGATCTCTAATCCATCCGGCCTCTTTTGCCCGTTGCAGCTAAGGCAATAAGTTCGGCTTCCATAGTCAAATGAGGTATACACGATTGTTTCTTGCTCGCCTAAGAAATCTCCCCACCAGCAAGAGTATAAATTCACCCACTTATGAATTTCGAATCACTAGAGTGATCCATCCAACAAGCATCAGAATACCCCTCCAAGATTCCTGGATGTGTCGTGTATGTTAACTCTAGATCACTGGGTTTTTTCAAGTAACCCAATACTCTACTAATAGCTTTCCGGTGATCTGGATCGGGATTGCTGGTATGTTGACTCAGTCTACTCACAACAAAACCAATATCCGGTCTAGTGCAATGCATCGCATACATCATGCATCCTATTGCACTAGCATACTCAAGTTGAGCCACTGCTCTACCATAGTTTTTGTCGAGTTTCACACTTGAATCAAATGGAGTATTAAACTCCTTTATGTTCAAATGTTGAAACTTGGTCAGTATCTTCTCTATGTAGTGGGATTGACTTAGAGAGAGTTGGGACACTGACCTTTTGACTTTTATCCCAAGAATGGTATCTACTTCTCCAAGATCTTTCATCTTAAAGTTCGAGGATAAGTAGTCTTTAGTTTCAAGGAGATTGGTTCCGATGATTAACATATCATCTACATAAAGACAAATTACCACAGTGGATCCTCTCGTGCATTTTGAGTAAATGCATCTGTCGGCCCCATTATGTCGGAACCCAAAAGAGGTGATAGTTGTATCAAATCTTTCGTGCCACTGTTTGGGAGCTTGTTTTAACCCGTATAGAGATTTAACAAGTCTATACACTTTGTTCTCTTGTCCGGGTACCACAAACCCTTCAGGTTGCTCCATATAAACCTCATCGTTTAGATAGCCATTCAAAAGTAATTCTTCACATCCATTTGATGAATGTACAGACCTTTTATGGCTGAAACTGCTATAAGAGTTCGAATAGAACTAATTCTAGCAACTAGAGCATAGGTGTCAAAATAATCGACTCCCTCTCCCTGTCTATACCCTTTAGCCACCAATCTAGCTTTAAAGACAAAAATAAAACCATTTGGATATAGCTTTCTAAATATCCATTTAGAACCTATGGGTTCTACTCCCTTGGGTAAATCAGACAATTCCCAAGTACCATAACCGATAATAAGTCCATTTCATCATTTATTGCTTCTTTCCACATTAGAGCATCCCTTGAAGTCATGGCCTCTTTAAAAGTCTTAGGATCATCTTCTATATTGATGGAGAAAATGACCTCTCTCGTCACTTTCTTTTGTGTTCCTTCTACTAGTTATGAGAAGAAATCATCTCCTAGACTTTTCTCTTTTCTTGCTCTTGTACTTCTACGTGGTTCGTAAACCTTATTTGAGGTTTTCGAACTATGACGAGATGTGCAAAGAAGATTAGAGGCCAATGTTGGTTCTGAGTTTTCATCATCATCTGAAAACTTATCTTCAAAGAACCCCACGTCTCTGGATTCTACTATGACTCCTGATTCTTTGTCCAATAATCTATAAGCCTTGTTATTTCTAGCATATCCAACGAATATGCTTTTAATAGCACGGGCTCCCAATTTAGATCTTTTTGGATTAGAGGCTTGATAGTAGGCAATACATCCCTAGACTCTAAAATAGTTCAAGTTTGGTTTCCTTCCTTTTCAGAGTTCATATGGACTGGTTGGAACCACATGACTAGTGATTCGGTTATGAATATGGCAAGCAGTTAGCAGGGCTTCTCCCCATAAATTGTTTGGCAGACCCGGTTCGTTCAACATACAGTTGATCATTGCAACTAAGGTTCAGTTCTTTCTTTCCGCCAAACCATTTTGTTGAGGAGTAAATGGCGAGCTGCGTTCATGTTTGATTTCATTCTCTTCGCAGAATGTATCAAACTCTCGATTAAAATATTCACCACTCTATCTGATCGAAGTATTTTGATTCGTTTTTCGAGTTAATTTTCTACTTCAACTTTATAAAGTTTAAAATCCTCAAAAGCTTCATATTTTGAGTGTAACAAATAAACATGTAAAAACCAGGTAATGATAACGTCACGTCTGTGATTAATGGAATATGCATTTCTTGGGTGGAAAATTTTAAACTGCATGGTAATGAAGCGCGGTTCGACAGAGATCATAAAGATTCGTTGTCTAAGGGCAAAATAAGAGAGGTGGAGAATAACGTGAAAAATCCAATAAGGTGGAATGTTGGAATGATAGGAGGAGTTTTGTATGCCAACATGGTTAAGGGCATCACACATACGAACAAAAGGGGTGACCAGGTTGTAGATACCGTGCCAGAAGTTAAGCTGGATGTGAAGGGGTTTGCACAGAAAGACATGGCACTTGCTGTGGTGGGATGTGTATCTGACTTTTGCATCCTTCCGAATCTTAGATGCATTTATCAGAATGAAGGTTTTTCTGAGGTGGATCTCAAATACTTGGGGGTATGTGGGTAATGTTGGAGTTCAAATCTTTGGGAGCACGCGATAAGTTCCTCAAGTTATGCAGCTCGAAGGATTGGTTCAAGGAAATATCCCCTTGGTCTAGGATTGTCGAAAGTTTAAGGTGAAAGAGAGACTCATATTGATCGACGTGTAGGGCGTCCCATTCTGGGCATGGGGAATCAATTCTTTTGCCTCAATTTTCAAGAAATGGGGAGAAGTGGTGTTCCTAAACGATTCAGAAGGGAGCAACCTTTATAGTGCTCATATCTGTATAAAATCTAACCATCAAAAATTAAGTTGTGAAACTCTAAAGGTGAATGCGGAAGGGCAATCGTTCTTTGTTAGGGTCAAGGAGGTCGGTGGATGGATCCCAGACTTTATAGAGGAATATAGAATGTCGGAAGAAGAAGATAACGATATAGTTTCTTGCATGTGGAGCATCACCTCTGCACAAATGGGGAAAATGGCGAGAATTCTCCAGGAAAGGTGGCAGACTCGTTTCAAAAGGATGATAGATTGCCCCTGGATGGAATGGAAGAAAGAGATGCTGAGCCCAAAGAAGAAGGGAAAACGATGACCCTTTTGACCTTGACAGGCTTTTAAAGTTGACCAGAGTTCTCTTGAGGGAATGGGTAAAAGCTAAGAGAATTGCTCAATCCCATTCTCGCCGGGGTTCACACCTCATCGGGATTCGGTAAACGAGAAGGGAATAGAGGGGGATAGAGTGGAGATACCAGGGTATAAAAACTCTCTAGCATAAAAAGAGACAAAGAACGTACCTGAGGTAAACTTCTAAGGGGAAAGGGTAGGGAGCAAGAAGGAATGGGAAGTATCTTCCAGGGACTCTGTTAGGTCTGAAAATATTGTATACAAGATTACAAATATTGAAGACGTGAAGTGCCAAAAGTGTAAAGTCAACAAAGTCATAAATATGGAAAGGTTTAATTGTTAGGAAGCTTTTACAATTAGGAAGGTTTATATGTTACCTTATTCTATATTATTCCTAGTATAAATATATTGTAATAGCTAGGTTTTCATAAGCTTTTAGACGAAGTCATATTAGGTTGATCATTGTAATCACGAATTCCACAAGTTAGATATATGACATATTGAAGGTTTTCAACGTATTCATCATATTGTTCATCTTTACTACTCGGTTACCTAATCAAACTGGGATCCACAGACTCTTTACCTAGTAGTTTGGTATCATGTAAGAATGGTAATCAGGTTACCTGATCAAACTGGGATCCACAATTGGTATCAGAGCCTCACGATCTGAGTTTTGATCTAATTCTGATTGAGTTCGAAAAAGCAAGGTAAATCTCGATTTTTTTCTGTTCATTCTTATCGATCCAAGCTTCAATAACCTGGATATATCGACTCAATATCTATCGACAAGATTTCAAAACTTCTAATCGACAAATTTTGATTATCTGTATTATCGAACCCTATTTTTATAATTACATTCGTTTATTCTGCGGTACTTTTGCTTCTATTTCACAAAAAAAAACTCAGGAGCTGTTGTCTCCTGCAGCTTTTCTGGTTTTAGAGTTCTCTAGTACACACCATAAACTTTAGTAATTATTATTTTTCTTTATTTGAACTAATTGAAGACTCTGGAACTTACCTCTTCTCTTCCATAAAAAGACTTGATCTTTTTTGTCGAGAAGTCTTCGTTCTTGTCGATTCTTCTTGGGTAGGTAATTTTATCCCATCCGTATAACTCGATATAATTTTTTATCGAGTCCATATAACTCGTTATAATTTTTTATCGAGTCCTTTTAACTCGATACATTTTTTTATCGAGCCCTTATCACCCGATATAAAAAAACTTGTCGCGCCATTCAAACCCGATATAAAAACTTGTCAATCCAACTAAACCCAATAAGATTTATTGTCGAGATTTCCTAAATTTTATCTAGCCTTCGAGCCTTTAAGACTAGACATAAATTCTTGTCGAGATTTCATCACTCGACATCTTTTTCTGTCCTTTGAAAATCTCGATATTTTACCCGGTTTTCAAGAACTATTAGAATTTTTTCAAAATTCACCGATCGAGATCACTTTATCAGGTAACCAGTGCTTACATTCTTTTTAAATTTTGAGCTTTGGAGTTGAAAAAGCTTAAATCAAAATGTCTACTGACCCATTAGTATTCGATCCAAAATCCATTGAATATGTGAATACTATATGGGTTGGAGAAAAACAGCTATTCAATTCGATGAGTTAAAAGGGAAATATGCAAGTTTAGAAAAAGAAAATAAAAAGCTGAAAGAAAAGATTTCTGATAAGAATTTTGATTCCAAAAATAAAATATCCGATATAGAAAAGGAATTTGAGAAAGAAAGAATGTTAATTTCTAATGAGAAACACAAGTTTGAAATTGAGCGAAAAGCGTTTGAGAGCAAAATTAAAACTTGTGAGTTGACAATTAGAAAACTTTCTGAACAAGTGACAGATTTTGAACAAGTTGTGGTTTTAGAAAGAAAATCATCTGAAACAAAAGTTTTGGAGCTATCAAAGCAAATTTCTGAGCTTCAAAACCTTTTGAATAATGAAAGAAAAGTGTTTGAAAACAATAAAAATAACGTTTTGAAGAAAAGTGTTTTAATTTCCGATAAGAATAAACGTTTAGAGAAAGATGATGAAAATCAAAGAAAAGTTTTTGAAGAACATTCAAATAAATTGTCTGAATTACAATCAAATCTTGTAACCGAAAAAAAATTGAGCTCTGAATTAAAAAGTAAATATGATTTGGTTACTAAAGAAAGAGATTCTTTATCTGACAAACTCAAGTAACTTGAAAAAGTTCTTGAAGCTAAACCGATTTTGAATTTTAGTTTGTCTGATAAAGAAAGAGATCATCTCTCAAACAAACTTAAAGAACTTGAAAACCAAATTTCAAAGCAAAAGAATTCAGAATCATTCAAGCAACTCACTCCAGAACAAATAAATGCGGAGTTAGATGACCTTGAAAAAATGATTTTTCCTTATGATTCTGATTCTGCTTCAAGTTCAAAGATGACTCCTCTTTCTCCTGTTAAATATGATTTGGTAAAGAAAGAGATTCTTTATCTGACAAACTCAAGCAACTTGAAAAAGTTCTTGAAGCTAAACCGATTTTGAATTTTAGTTTATCTGATAAAGAAAGAGATCATATCTCAAACAAAATTAAAGAACTTGAAAACGAAATTTCAAAGAAAAAGAATTCAGAATCATTCAAGCAACTCAATCCAGAACAAATAAATGCGGAGTTAGATAACCTTGAAAAAATGATTTTTCCTAATGATTCTGATTATGCTTCAAGTTCAAAGATGACTCCTCTTTCTCCTGTTAGTATCTGTAAGAATAACTGTTCTTCAAGTGTTCTTGAAGCTAAATCTCTGTGTGTTAGGAATTAGAAGTTTCAATGGTCAATCCAGAGCCGAAAGGACCTACCCATGAAACACATACCTAGGTTAGATATCTTGAAAGGGTATGAATGTGATAAAATTTAGTGCTTGTGAAATAAAAGAAAAAGTGAGGGTGTGACCGGACTTAAAAGAAAATTGGTCCTTACCAAACCTAAATAGTTATCCGGGTAGCCACACAATCTATTCATTCTCGATTCTTTGGAGATGAATATTGAAATAGACATGGACCCAATGTCGATAACTCGTGTCACCGCACCCAATTACTCAAGTATCTCACAAAAGGTGTTTGTTTCATATATCACGGAGATTTAACATATCATCTATCTATTCATCACTCGGAAGATTTAGATATTGAAACAAGAAGACACACCTCCGGTCTTCGAACTTCATATTATGTGCACATCGAGTCTATTTTGAGCCAAAAGATATACTAATATTTCTTTGACACTTTGCACGAGTCTTTGTGACTCCACATGCATATCTTTGTATTTATGCCGGAATAATTTGAGAAGTTAGTTTTATAACTTACTTCTGTCATTACTGGAAGTCCTATCAGTGTTAACCCGCTACCAACACTGAATATAGGCCACTTAATTAATTTTTTTTGTTTAAGTGATAATAGTTGCTATTTGTGCTTCTATGCTACTTTTTTACCCATCATTTCGCTTATTGTCTTTGATAATGTTCATAATGAGTCGGATTTTTCTTATCATTCTGAGGGGGAGAAATAATGTATCAAAGACACATACAAAAAGATAACATGGAGAAAACAAGAAAAGAAAGGAAAATTCATCAAAGGAAAAGGAAAATTCATCGCATCATCCGACAACCTTAATGCCTAACCCGACAACCTCAAAGATATCTCGACATTTTGATCTGACATTCTTTTGTCTCTTTCATCATACGACAAAGTTCTACTCAAAGAAATATTTACCCTACGACAGCGCAACTCCTTCAACTTTCTATTCGTGAATGTTATGTTAATGTTAAGGGGGAGCTCTGGAGCTTATCAAGTGATCACATTCGTAGGGGGAGCAAAAGATTTCAAGATGAAGATTTGTTGACAAAATTTCATCATCTTCAAAGGTGCTGATTTGCTGAAATTTAATTTCGAATACAAAGGGGGAGATTGTTAGGCATGAAAATATTATTTCCGATATCACAAATATTGAAGACGTGAAGTGCCAAAAGCGTAAACTCAACAAAGTCATAAATATGGAAAGGTTTAATTGTTAGGAAGCTTTTACAATTATGAAGGTTTATTTGTTACCTTATTCTAGATTATTCCTAGTACAAATATATTGTAATAGCTAGGTTTTCATAAGCTTTTAGACGAAGTCATATTAGGTTCATCATTGTAGTCACGAATTCCACAAGTTAGATATATGACATATTGAAGGTTTTCAACGTATTCATCATATTGTTCATCTTTACTACACGGTTACCTAATCAAACTGGGATCCACAGACTCTTTACCTAGTAGTTTGGTATCATGTAAGAATGGTAATCAGGTTACCAAGGCAAAGCGGAGTGGCTTCTCCATGATAGAGGAATTATCATAAACTATTGGGATAGGGAAAGCTTTGGGATTCAATATGAAGGGTTGTGAGAAGGATTTAAACGCACTCATTAAGGGCATGGGAGATTCAGACATTTATCAATGAATGTGATTTCTTTGAATGTGCAAGGCCTAGGAGATGGAGAAAAAAGAAGTGGATAAAGGAGTTATGCTCTAAGAACAAAATCCACTTCATGACTCTCCAAGAAACCAAGAAAAGTAATCTGGATGCCTTTGAGATCAGACATATGTGGGGAAATATGTTGTTTGACTATGCGAGCAGTCCGGCCAGAGGCCGATCAGGTGGTATTTTATGTGTCTGGGACACCACAATTTTCTCCAAGAAAAAATCCACTATTTTAGACTCGTTCATGGCGATTGAAGTAGAATGTATGCCAAAAAAGATTCAAGTTATGTTTATTGTGGTGTACACGCCTCAAAGTTCTGGAGATAAATGCGATTTGTGGAAAACCATCCGGAGGTTGATCGACCTATGGCAGGGAGAAGTGATGATTATGGGGGATTTCAACGAAGTTAGATCACCTAGCGAAAGATACGGGTCAGCTTTTTACGTGTAGTCGGCCGATATGTTTAACAACTTCATCAGAGAAGCGGAGTTGTTTGACGTTCCTTTGGGGTGGGGGGGGGGGGGTTTAGGTATATGTGGTCTAACAAGTGGGCATCTAATATGAGTAAATTGGACAGATTCCTAATCTCTAACGGCATCTGCGAGATTATGCCCAATCTGATAGGAATTTCCCTTGCCATGAATCTATCTGATCACATACCTATTCTCCTTAAATCGATGGAGGCGGACTATGGTCCCACCCCGTTTAGGTTATTCCACTCCTGATTCGACAGGGAGGATTTCAGCAGGCTCGTTGAAGATATTTGGAAGTCTTACGTTTGCCGCGATGAAAATGGCATAGTGGCTTTCAAGAAGAAACTGCAAAATTTGAAAAATGTGACGCTAGTCTGGATCGGAGAAACTTGAAGATGTGAAGTTGACAGAAAGAAAAGGCTCCAGGCCAATATAGACGGTATAGATATATAGTTAGACAAAGGAGAGGCGACCAGTGAAGAGTTGGAAAAAAGACGACAGTATATGAAAGAACTGGGGGACCTAGAGTGTATTGCAGCAACAGACCTTATGTAGAAGGCCAAAGTTAGACGAGGAATTGAAGGGGATGAGAATACCGGGTTCTTTTATAGCATTGTCAATCAGAAAAGGCGAAATCTAGCAATCCTGGGGATCCTACGTGATGGAGAGTGGATTGAGGACCCAAGTCAGGTTAAACAGGCGTTTTTCAATCACTTCAGCTCCCTTTTCTGCTGGGAAGCGCGTCCACCCCCTACTTTGGATGTTTTTTTTCTGTGCATCCCAATTTAATCAGGTAACACAATACGAGCATGAACAATATGAAGAAAAACCATAAATCATATATCTAACTTATAAGAATCGTGGTTACAATAATGTAGAACCTAATATGACTGTCTAAATGAATGTGCTAGTCCTAATGCATAAATCATATATCTAACTCTATGATATGAATGAATGTGCTAGGTCTAATACATACCTTAACCCCCTATTTATATGTGTATAAAATACGGTATAAGGAAAATAGATATTAAGGCATTATACACTTGCCTTTTCTTACAAAACAATACTTTTCTTATTTTACAATCAAATCAATTCCTAATTAATGACTTTGATTATTTTGCACTTTGACCCTTCATGTCTTCAATTACTTGTGATCTCGGATACAATATTTTTAGACCTAACAATCTCCCCCTTTGTATTCGAGATAACAATTTATCAAATCAGCACTTTAACAATCTTTTGAAGACTATGAAACTTTTGTCAACAAATGTTCGTCTTTGAAATCTTTTGCTCCCCCCACGAATATGATCACAGTATAAGCGCCGTAGCTCCCCCTTAACATTTGCATGTAGTTCACGAAAAGAAAGTTGAAAGGAGTCGTGATGTCGTAGGGTCTTTTTCATCGTATAGAACTTTGGAGTTTGTGGGGTCAGGCGATGCGATGAACTGAACTTGTCGTTTGATGAAAGAGGCAATAGGTTGTTGCGATATCTTGATGTTGTCGGATTAGGCAGATGAGTCGACATAAACACTTAGGCATGGATGTCGATCCTTTTGGATGCGACAAGAAAACATGTCGGTTCAAAGGGAGTCGACAAATCTTCAAACATTTGGAAAATTTTAAATTTTCTAAGTGCTTAAGATGAGTCGATAAGCAGAAACAATTATCTTTCTCCCCCTCATAATAGGCATTTGTCTTTGATACACTTTTTCTCCCCCTCATAATGATAAGAAGATTCCGAATCATTATGAACAAGCAAAGACAATAAGTGTAAAAAAGAATGAAGCGCGAATGTGGAATAGTGGGTAAGAGGCTAACATAGAAGCATGAAAAGCAACTATTATCACTTAAATCAAAAAGAAACTCAATTGAGTGACCTATTTTCAGTGTTGGCATTGGATTAGCACTGATATCAATTGTGGATCCCAGTTTAATCAGTTAACACAATACGAGCATGAACAATATGAAGAAAAACCGTAAAGCATATATCTAACCTATAAGAATCGTGGTTTCAATAATGTAGAACCTAATATGACTTCGTCTAAAAGCTTTCTCTATGATATGAATGAATGTGCTAGTTCTAATGCATACCTTAACCCCTATTTATATGTGTAGAAAATACAGTATATGTAAAGTAGATATTAAGGCATTATACACTTGCATTTTCTTACAAAACAATACTTCCTTATTTTACAATGAAATCAATTCCTAATTAATGACTTTGATGATTTTGCACTTTGACTCTTCATGTCTTCAATTACTTGTGATCTCGGATACAATATTTTTAGACCTAACAGTTTCCCTAACTCTATTACGGCAGAACAAGTCGTGGCATTGGAAGGTGACTTCTCTAGAGAGGAAATCAAAAGGGAGGTGTGGGAGTGCAGAAGTGACAAAGCGTCGGGACTTGATGGTTTCACATTTGGTTTCATCAAGAAATTTTGGAACATAGTGGTAGACGATGTGGTTAAGCTAGTTGATGATTTTGCGGCGTCTAGTAGAATTACAAAAGGGTGCAACCTTTCTTTTATAGCTTTGATCCCGAAAGTGACTGACCCAAAGCTAGTCGGTGACTTCCATCTGATTAGCCTAATTGGATGCCAGTACAAAATCATTTGTAAACTTCTAGCCAATCGGCTTAGCTTGGTAATTGGTGATTGTGTCAGCGTGGAATAATCGGCCTTCATCAAGGGGAGGCAGATTCTGGATGAGCCTATAATTCTTAACGAGGTGATGGACTGGTACAAGGGTCAAAAGAAAAAGCTAATGGTGCTCAAGGTGGATTTTGAAAAAGCTTAGGACTCTGTGCGATGGGATTTCATTGAGTTATTATTGGAAAAAATGGGGTTCAGCAACAGATGGAGAAAGTGGATAGTTGGATGCCTGGCCAACTCAACAGTTTCCATTCTAGTGAATAAATCCCCAACTCAGGAACTCAGGATTGGTCGCGATATCAGACAGGGAGACCCGCTTTCGGCATTCTTGTTAATTCTAGCAATGGAAGGGTTGCATGCGGTTATCAAGGAAGCTGGTGAAAAGAAGATTTTCCTAGGGGCTAAAGTCAGAATAAGTAATGTGCATATATCTCATCTCTGATATGTGGATGATGCTATCTTTGTTGGATAATGGTCCCAGAACAATGTTCGGAACGTCGTCCGTATTCTTAGATGCTTTTATCTTGTGTCTGGGTTAAAAATCAATCTAGATAAAAGTAAGTTATACGGGGTAGGAATTGAAGAAGAAGAACTCAGTAGAGCAGCAAATCTGGTAGGTTGTGGTTGCGGTAAAACACCGTTCAATTATCTCGGATTGCAGTAGGGGGAAGTATGTCTAAAACAGAACAAGTGGAAAGGGGTCATCGACAAGTTTGTGTCTAAACTATCCTGTTGGAAATCTCGAACGCTGTCAGTAGGGGGCAGGGTTACCCTTATCAAATCCGTACTTGGAAGTCTCCCCTCGTATCTTATATCCAAAATTCCGCGGTCGATTGAGAAGATTCTAGAATCATTCCGAAATGGTTTTTTCAATGGAGGTGATAGCGGAATTAAGAAAATGACGTGGGTAAAGTGGAAAAAATGCAAGGCCAAACGCAAAGGCGCGGGAATTGGCATCGGCATCATTTTCGCTTTCAATAGAGCACTCCTTTTTAAATGGATTTGGCGGTTCTGGGAGAAAAATAATGCTTTGTGGGTTAAAGTAATCAAAGCAATGTATGGATAAAATGGGATGATTGGGGAAAGTCTCAATCACAATCAGGCGAACACAACCTGGATTGGGATACTAAAGGCTGTTAGGCAGTTGACCGATAAGGGTAGGGGATGGAAGATCAACTCTATTCTAGGAGGAGACGTGGTTGGAAGATGGCCCCCTAAAATCACAATTTCCAAGAATATATGTGTTAGATCCGCATAAAAAGGCCAATGTTAGAGACCGTGTTTTCCTAGAAGATTGGGAATCGGTCTTACGTAGACCACCAAGAGAGGGGATGGAAAAGGATCAGATGAAGAAGTCGAAAGAACTAGTTGAAAATAAAATTTTATCCAACCAACAAGACAGGTGGCGTTGGACTATGGATGGAGCGGGTGAGTTCTTGGTGGCGTCTGTTCGAAATTATATTGATTCTAAGACACTGGAGATTGACCAGAGAAAAACAAATTGGAACAACCTGGTGCCTTTTAAAGTAAATATTTTACTATGGAGATTAGGCATGAATAAAATTCCTACCAGGGATAATATTGCTAAAAGGGGAATTGAGGTTCATTCCAGTCTTTGTCCGATCTGCAAGGAGAAAGTTGAAACCGTGAATCATCTGTTCTTCGAGTGTCACTTGGCTCGTGAAATTTGAGGAAATTTAGGGCGCTGGTGGAACTTTGACGTCCCTGTATTCAGTAACGTCTCAGATTGGCAGGACTGGTTTCACGATCAGAGGATGAAGAAAGGGGAAACAAATTGCGTTGAAGCAGTAGTCTATACATCTTTGTGGTCGCTCTGGAAATTCCGCAATAAGACAATATTTGGTCCAAAGAAACCTAAAAAGGCGATGTTGTGGGATAGTATTGTTATGCAATCGTATTTATGGGTGCAGAATATGAGTAAATTATTAAATATTAATTAGGTAGGGCGGTTGCAAAATTCTCTTTTGGCTATTTCTAGTATGTACTTGCTTCTCTAGCATCTTGCTAGTCTTAATAAAACTCTGCCGTTCACACACACACACACATATATATATATATATATATATATATACGCAAAAAAACTGAAGAACACCCTGGGAGGCCTCCATCTGGACGACATGCCCTAACATGCATTGCATATATATGCATTGATGCATAGAAAAAAAAGAGATCCAATCGCTTGTATGCATTTGTGCATATGCATTTGTCCATATGCACTAATGCATATATATATATATATGCATTGATGCATATAAAAAAACATATCGTCCAGATGGCAGGCTCTCAGGATGTTCTTCAGGTTTCTCTTTTTTTAGCGTTTTCCCGTGAACCTCCCCCCCTCTCTCTGTCTCTCTCTATATATATATATAATATTCCGAAGAAAGAGAATCAGAAGTCAGGCAAGCAATAGACTTTGAGTATGAAAACTATGAATATTTATATACTCAAACTTATACTCCGATCTTCTTCATATATTTAAACAAATTCAAAAGAAATTCATGCATAAATTGAAAACAAAAACTCAAGAATAAGAAATTTTACCTTGTCGTATGGATTTCTACTTTTTTTTATTTATCTTTCAAAGCATCATTGAAAACCATACCGAGTATGTTTCCGACTTTATAATTCTTCTAATTCAACTGATGAAACAGTAGTACAGATGTTGATGCAAAAAATTAACTTAACCAAAGTCAACTTAAGGTGCTTGTGGACCTGATCGATTAGAGGACGGATTCTGCCGACAAACGTAAGTAAAATGAAGAAAAGTAGACGAAGACAAGAGATTTGGTGACGCGGAAAAACCCTGGGACGAGGAAAAAAACCGAGGACGATAGGGGAGTATCATCGATGCACTATAGGAAAATGATGTCAACCAGGGACGTCAGCCTTTAGAGCTGTGGTCATACGATTACAAGAGAAAAACGTATGTAGAAACTAAACTAGCGTATGAAATCTAGAAATCTATTGTCTATCCTTTGATTCGAGAGTGTGGATGTGGTTGATTCCGGGAGGTCTCTTTGATAGCTTTACTGTTGATTTTAAATTTGTAGCTGCTCGTAACGGTTGAGCGACATTGACTTCCTTTGTAAATGCCCTTGATGACGCTGTTTGTAACAGTCCAACGGCCATGCAAAATAGATAACTGCTTAAATAATAACAAGCCGGCCGTGAAAGGTCGGGCTTGAGGTGCTTCATGGGCCCATCGTACGTCGGGGACTTTGCCTGGGAGTTTCGTTCGACCGTCTCTTTATGATGGTTCGGTTAGTATCCGCAGGTCGCGAAATATCTTTGGTCGCACGTTTTACCCTGCTGTCGAGAGTTATGCTGGACCATTGTTTTCATAAGTCTTGGCCGATATTTCAAAGTCGTGGAAAGTCATTGGTCGAACATTTTATTCAACGGTCGAGTGTTTGAGATTTTTGTCCAAACAGTTTTCCCCCAAATTCAAATTTTAAGTGGTAGCTTTATTTTTGAATTTTGTCGAGACACGTGTTGCTGGCTCGCTGAGTGCGTTCGAGGGGGACGGAGTCGTTTAGTTTCGGGCGGGAATATTAGGATCTAACTAATTCAATTGGTTGGAGCTGACGAGGCGAAGATATCTGTTCAGGAGACGGTGGGTTTCGATGACGTCCAGCGTGCACACGAGCACGCGTGGGCAGCTATCATGGACAGATGTCGACCATCTGGTGATGGAACGTAGAGAGACGCTGACAAGTGTCGTCATAGGGAGATGGGGTGACGTTTCAAGAGGATATAAAAGGATGACTTTTGCTTTTATTCTCTTCTTCCCGGCTACTTACGATTTTTGAGCGAGCGAATTTCTCCAATCCCTATGATATCGTTCTTTGCATTTTCGAGGTTTTTAGGGCTTCTTAAGGTACGACTCTTCTTCTTTTATGCGTAAAAAGTCTATAGCTAGAAAACCGGTTAAAGGTTGGGAAGAACTCTCATTCTCTGAAGCGTTAGACAATTTAGGGGACTGTAGGGAGATCTAAGATCCGAATAGCACTATTGCCGATGCCGAACTTCTGGCCTTTAGAGAGCTTGCGGCCTTGCCGAACCGTTTTCATCTTGAGAGTCCTAGTGAATTGAGACCGAATGAGTGTTCTGCAGGACATTTGTTCTGTATGAGTACCCTTTTAGAATAGGGTTCCGATGGCCTTTCTCCCGGCTTTCCAGGGAGTTCTTAGAGCATTTTGAGTTGTTGCCGGGGCAAATGATGCCCCAATTCTGGAGAATTTTGGCGACGATCGAACGACTGACGTTCGATTGGGAGTCGGTCTTTACCATTCACGAATTCATACTGGCGTATTCGATAAAGGCATAATTAAATCATCGATACAGTCCTTTTAGTCGTTTCCGTAAGGAACGAATCCTGATTCAAGGGACCACGGTGAACGACCATGGCTGGAAGGAACGCTACGTTTTCGGACGTGTGTTGTCTTTCGAAGATGATGACCTATGGCTAATCTCTGGTTAGCCTACTCATGGTAAGCTATGCTTCGTGATACCTTATTTCTTATGTCTTTCGTTCATCGGCCTTATTTGCGTCCCCCCCGTTTTTGTAGCTGTTGATTTTGACGGGATCAGTTCTCGCCCGGATTCGGGGGCCAAGATCGAACGTTTTTTACAGATCCCAGATTACAGTTTTTGGACGATCGTTTATCAGCCCCTGGACGAAGACGAGGATATTGCTGTCCAGGACGTTGCAGAAGCTTCTCAGGGCTCGGAAGAAGGAGAAGAGATGACTAGTAAATATCTCCATCGTATGTTTGACTCGTACGTTTTTTTCTTGTATGACCGACTTTTATTTGTTCAGGTGAGACCGCTAGCCAAACTGGAGTTGGGGCGTCTCATTCTGGGGACGCTCCATTGGATGTTACACCCTCGAAGGGTGCAGCGTCTTTAGCCCCTTCTGGAGGGGTGGCGTCCGCAAGTAGAGCGGGATCTTCCCCGTCTTCAAACAGGGTCGATCCGTCTGGCCCCGAGGCAGACCGACAAGTGCTTCTGGCACGTCGGGGTTTGGAGTTACGACGGAAAAAGGCCGAAGCTCGATCTGGGAGTAAAAGGCCAGGAGGTTCTGACTTGAGAGAACCACTCCTTGGGGTCAGTGATCCCGAGAGGGCGAAGGTGTCGGCGTCGAAGCCAATAAAGGCGGTGCCAGTGACAGTGGTGTCGTCGGTCGCGACTGGTGTATCTCCTTCCGTACTGGAGACAGGGAAAAAGACCACGGAGGCCTCTACTTCTCGACCTAGGGTCCCTCCGAATTTTATGAAGGACGGGCCTACGGATCGTAAGAGCCTTTTCAGCGTTCTTGAAAACTTTAATGTTTTCAAGGATCCTTTTGATGGGGTTCTTTTAGCTGACGCCCATACCATGCTAACCGATCACCTTTTCCAGGTGGGTCCTTGGTCATTGTTATCGTACGATTAAGCATTTCGTCATGTGTCATACGATTTTTCGTGCGTCGTGCATATTCATGCGACTAAGCGATTTTTTATATTCTGGCGGTCGTGCATCGTGCTTATGCATGCGTTCGAGCGATCGTGCGATTTTTATGCCAACAGTCATATTGACGTATATTTTGTTTTTTTTTGTAATAGGCCTTTCAGGCGTCTCTTAGCACACAGATCAAGATTGATCAGGCTACTCAAGTGGTGAAGGTGGCTCTGGCGAATGAGAAGAAGGCCTAGGATCGTGAGGCTGCCGCTTTGGCCAGGAAGGTGGAGGCGGAGGCGAAGGCTAGCCGTCTTGGCGTTCTTCTGGACGATGCTCGGGATGATCATGAGCATGAGAAGAACATAAGCATCGATCTAAGGGGTCGGTTAAAAACGTCTCAGGATCGGGTGGCGGCTTTGAAGGCTGAGGTGGCGGCAGCGAAGAAGGCTTCCGCCCGGGAGGTCGCCGTTCGAAGGACCCAACTTGGCGAGGCCCAGGGGAAGATTGTTGATCTTAATGATCAACTAGACGCCCTTGACTCTTTCAGCCGTGCGAAAGTCAAGGCGGCTATTGCCCGTCGCCAAGTGAGAGGGCAAGATCCTCTGAAGGACACCCAACTGATCGTCGCCCATTTCCTTTCCGACGTTAGTGGTACTAATGCGGATTTGGATTCGGATGATGAGAGGGAGGGCGTTTCAGCCGCCGATCCCCCTACTTTCTAGTATCCTTAGATACTTAGGGTCCTTTTTCTCAAGGCGATTTGTTGTGACCGCACCCTTTTTGTAATTTTTTCTTTCGCTTAATTAATGAAACGTTTCCATTTCACAGTTGCTTATTTATCGGACGTATCAGTTGAGTTAGATGTCTAAAGAATAAACAACACAAACACGATCATATAACACAAACTTAATTGCGAGAAAAAGAAATTGTATCATTTCTGGCAATCGAGCCACCTAAATAATTGGCCTAAGACTTGAAGGTCAAGCTCAAAACTTTCAGACGATTGAGTTTTTTTCAGCGAATCATGCGTTTTAGCGATGTTTTTGATTGTCAGTACCTACGACAGAAATCATCAGGGGTGGTCGTTGGTTTGACCAACGACCCTACGATGCTTAAGTCAGTAAGGGTTTTAACGAAGAGGACAAGATTCGTGCGAAAATAGAATGGAATTCGTACGTAAACAGTTTAAATGAAAAAGATGTACTACCCTTCGATAGGCGTTTGGTCGCTTTGCCGGATAAGTACCTTTTTGTGACGACGACAAGGTCCCGATATCTTACCCCTCAGCAATCGCTTCTTAAGAGGGCCTGCGGTCATGGAAGAACGTCCAAGATAATATCCGGAGGGGCTGGAATGTTAATCCGGAGAATCCTGGTGGCAAGTCAATTCTGCGAGTTACCCGCGGATGTTATTGTGGTCTTACTTCCATGATTACTGAGCGATCCTGGAGTGAGCTCCAGCGTGCGTTCTTGTGAGACCAGGTGAATGATTGAAATTGCGGGTCCTGCAATCAGGGTGGCCCATGCCGGATGTAGTTCTTGATTCGGTTTGGTAGCTGCTAGACGTATTCTTTCTGAGGTTTCATTGCGGTCTTGTAGCATTCATGTGCCGTCCTTTGTTCGCTTCTTATCTCTTGGATTCCCCACGACGTTGGGAATTTGATCACCTGGTGGTATGTCGAGGGGACAACTTTCATCTCATGGCGTAGATATGAAGGTTGATTTCCCCGACAGTGTGGGCTGCGTCTCCATTGAAGCCTATCAAGACTGTCGAGCGTCGTACAATTTCCGTTCCACTTATTCCCATTGCTTTTAGAGTGCTTAGAAAGATCACGTTGGCCGAATTGCCCCCGTCGATTAATAACCTTTTCGTAGAGCAGTTCCCGATTGTCAGCTGGATTATAAGACTGTCGTGGTGCTCAGGGTATAGACCGTCTAGGTCGTGATCGTTGAAAGTGATCGGCATGTTCTCCAAATCAACTTCTGCTTTTGGCCGGTGTGTTCGAGGAATCGCAGGATTGTCCGTCCGTTGCGCGGGCTGCCGTTTGGCGACCGAGTAGGTGAGTCCACGGACGTCTGATCCACCTGTAATACAATTCACCGTCCTAGTGGTGTTCGGAGATGAGGGTTTAGGGATCGTACCTGAGCTGTCGTTAAACAGGAGATCTTGAAGATGTCCTTTGGATAGGATCCACGCGACTTCTTTTCTTAGTGCGACACAATCATCCGTCATATGACCATGATCGTCATGGAAGTCGCACCATTTCGTCGTGTCCTTTTTTTCGTCCGGTCGCTCGCTTTTCTTAGGCCATCGTACGGTTGTCGGTACATCTTTTAATGCTCTGATCAGGTCGCCAGTCGTTCCCTTGAAATCATAGGATGAAATCTTAGGATGCTGGAGGTGGCGAGATGTCGATGTTTCCTTCTTTTTATCGAACCGAACGTTCGATATCTACTTCGGAGGCTCTGATCTGGACGTCAATCGAACTTTGAATTCCGGCTTCTTGATGCCTAGGGGATGCTTGTCGTCCGAGTGTTTTCGTCGAAAGGAGGCATCATCTTCGACTCTCATATAAGCTAGCGTTCAGGCTCGTACGTCTTCGAATGTTTCTGCAGGATATTTGGTGAGATCCAAATACAAGTCTGGCGTACTGTCCAGCCCTCTTTTATATGCTTCAATTGTCATCCGAATGTCGCAGTTCCGTATACCTATCATTTCAGAATTAAAACGGTTAAAGTAACTTCGAATGGATTCATCAGATTTTTGAATGACATAATATAAACCTCCCATTTGTTTTTCTGTCTTGCGGCTGCTAGCAAACTGTTGGAAGAACTGTTTAGCAAGATCTGCGAAAGAATTAATTGATTTCGGTTTCAGATTTATTAGCCACTACAGGGCGGCTCTGATGAGTGTTGCTCCAAAGCTCTTGCACATGCAAACTTCTTGATATTATAGAGGTATTGACACCATCCACATCAGTTGGTTATACTGAGCGATGTGTTCATTGGGATCCGTCAGTCCGAAATACTTTGGCGTAAAAGTTGGGATATTGTATTTCTTGGGGACTTCGACAGGGCAATCGAGTCAGAAAACGGAGACGTTTGGAATCCAGTGGGAGGTTCAATATCGATCGGTACGGCTGCCCCAGGTAATTTGGACAATAAAGCTAAAACTTTCTTGTTCTGTTCTTTCAGAAGCTTGATGTGTTGTGTGACAGGTTCCACGACAGGGGTGTCGAATGCATTGTGTCGTTCGAAACCCTGTTCTGTCGTATTTCCTGAAAAGGTATTATGCGATTGGACGAGCGGTTGAGGCCCTGTTTGCATTGGCTGAGTCCCTTCATTGTAACCGGAGTTCAAATTGTTCGGATGTTGATTCTGGTTATTATGCTGCGTCCACAGCCCGGCGTACTGAAACTGGAATTGTGAGCTGGTATTTTGATGCTGGAAGTTGTTGATCTGGGGTCGGATTCCGGTGTACTGCGCTCCTTGTGGTGGTTGACCGGGCGGGGTCGAGGAAGGGTATCTGACTCGGATTTCCGTGATTGAATTTTTGAGCTTCCAGTTGTTGGACTCGCAGGTTTGCTGCATTCAACTCAGCTCTCAGGTTTGCTTCGGTGGGGTTAACTCCGTGGTATGCCATTGAGACAAAAATAGAAGAAAGTCGTTAGTAACGCAGAGTTCGTCGGAGAATTCCTTTAATCGGGTCCCATGGATGGCGCCAAACTGTTGATGCCAAAAATTAACTTAACAAAAGTCAACTTAAGGTGCTTGTGGACCTGATCGATTAAAGAAAGGATTCTTCCGACAAACGTAAGCAAAATAAAGAAAAATAGACGAAGACAAGAGATTTGGTGACGCGGAAAAACCCTGGGACGAGGGAAAAAACAGCGGACGATAGGGGAGTATCGTCGATGCACTATAGGAAAATGACGTCAAGGAGGGACGTCGGCCTTTAGAGCTGTGGTCGTACGATTACAAGAGAAAAACGTATATAGAAACTAAACTAGCGTATGGAATCTAGAAAGCTATTGTGTATCCTTTGATTCGAGATGTGGATGTGATTGATTCCGGGAGGTCTCTTTGATAGCTTTACCGTTGATTTTAAATCTGTAGCTGCTCGTAACGGTTGATCGACATTGACTTCCTTTGTAAATGCCCTTGATGACGCTGTTTGTAACCGTCCAACGGCCGTGCAAAATAGATAACGGCTTAAACAATAACGATCCGGTCGTTAAAGGCCGGGCTTGAGGTGCTTCGCGGGCCCATCGTACGTCGGAGACTTCGCCTGGGAGTTTCGTTCGACCGTCGCTTTATGATACTTCGGTCAGTATTCGCAGGTCGCGAAATATCTTTGGTCGCACGTTTTACCCTGCTGCCGAGAGTTATGCTCGACCATTGTTTTCTTAAGTCTTGGCCGATATTTCAGAATCGTAGAAAGTCATTACTCGTCAACAGTCGAGTGTTTGAGATTTTTGCCCAAACAACAGATGAGCAGCGTGCTGATAAAGTGTTAAGGAAAAACAAATAGAACAACAGTAAAACAAAGAAAATGAAATATTTAATCCTTATTAATCATAATTAAGCCCCTTAAATAGGTAGGATTACATGTAGATACTAATAAACATGGAAAGATATTACTTCATAAATAACTTTTACGATGACACACTTATCGTACAAGAGTCTCTTGCATACCAATTAAATTCATGCGCCCTCATGCAGTTCTACCCATAAAAAGTTTTCATTTATTAATTAAAAATAATGTATCCCTTTATTTTTAAAAGTAAATTGTTTTAAATATTATTAATATTTTATTAAACAAATAATATATATGAAAAAATCGAACATTTTAGTTTTTAACTGGTTTGTGCATGGATCGATTTGTTATGAATTATTGAGTGTATATTATATATATTCGTCACGTATATACATATATATATATATATGCACGTATATACAACAACCCTCCTTCCCATCAATAAAAAAAATGAAACATTATATAATAATACGATATTCATAAATTTTTTTGAAACGGTAAGTAAACACACACATTCCCGGAGTATCCGGAATCCAATAAATTAACAAATTTAATATGATATTTATAAAAAATATATATAGATATTAAAAAGTGAATAACAATCGACTAGAAGTTGTTAGAAAAGGAAGATTCATAAACAAAAGGAAGTCATCAATACATCCCATTGATCATATCCCAAACTATAAAATAGAGTGTACATCAACATCTTCATAGCTTTTATTACAAAACCACCATGAATACTAGGATCATGCTCTAATGCATATATACGTTTTCAAGGATTAAACTAAATCCTAGAATAATATATAGAGAAACACATATCTATCAAAAGACGAAATTTTAATGTCATCATTGCGATGAAAGGCGTGATAGCAAAAACAGTAATAAGGATCGGAATCCATATCAACTCATTCTGGTACAAGATGAAGAAGCTAGTGCAGAAAGCGACCACCAAGGATGACATTGAGATGAAAAGGGTTATGAGACATATCATTAGTTTTTTAGTTAATAAGATCAAGGAATCATACTTTTCGTGACGAGATGCAAGGATAGATATGTGCACGATGAGTGAAGTTATGGAAGAAAGAAAAGAAATGGCCTCTGCCATAACGTAAACTAAAAAGGTAGGTTTGTGATTGAAGATAGGAAAGCCAGTGGTTTGATTATATCCACCTGGTCCTGAATAAGCCACTGTAAAAGTCATGCTGATAAACAGGGTCGCAATCACCATACAATACTTCACCCACTTCAAACACTCGACAACTAAATTGTGGTTATTCGTTGAGAATATGTCATATGGTTGTTCACCAACATTGTTTTTGGTTTCCCTATAAGCAGCTGGGATCACATCCTCTACTTCCTACAACATACACATTAAAGGAAAACAACTTCATTAGAAATTTTGTGTTGAATATTGGACTAAAAAATTGCTATTTAATGGATATATGATGGAAACAAATAAAACAGTGATCTATTTATAAATAATGTAATGGGAAAATGTCAGCAGTTTAAGTCATGATGGAAAACCATCACTACTAAACGAAAATCTTTTGCTTACGGACTTTTCCATTGGAAATCTGTCGTTACGGATGATTCATCACAAAACCGTCACAAAAGTTGTTGGGTAAATTGTTGGTGGGTAATTAAAATCAGTGATAGATTACCCAGGAATTCTTTGGGTGATCCGTTGGTATTTTTTGGAAAAACATCAAATTTTACAAAACCATTGTTATTTTTGGATGGTCCGTGGGTAATCACCAACGAAAATTCTCTTAGGTAATTTTTGTAAGTAAAGTTATTAGTTTTATAATGCATTAGGTTGTTTGGATGACTCCTTAATACTTTAACTAATATAGGGAGCAAAAAAAGCTCTCCAATTGACTTCCTAAATTGGCTCCGTAATTATCTCACTTTATGCATGTGGGGAACTCCTTACATAAGATACAAATAACATCCATTAAACTATACGATAAATTTTTTAAAATAATATTTATGTAATAATGTATATAGCATAGTTTGACTTAGGTGGAGTCAATTAGATTGAGGAAAGGAGAATCAGAATGCTTGGAGGCGGTAACATATACGGCGTTATGGTGTTTATGGACCTTTCTGAATGGGACCCTTTTTGGATCCGCAAAACCTAGAAAGTCGACGATTTGGGATAGAATCGTAACTCATTCATATTTTTGGATCCATAATAGGAGTCGTAGATTTAAAATTAATAGGGTAGGATGAATCCAAAACCCCATCCATGCTATTTTCGTTTTGTAAGTTTCTTCTAGCACCTTGGTAGTTTTAATAAAACTTCCATTGTTAAAAAAAATAGTAAATTATTAATTATTTGGAATCATTAATATTAATCATATTAATTATTTTATTAACATTATTATCATCATCATCATTATTCAATATGTTTTGTTAACAAAAACTAATATAACAATTTTAAATTAAGTTTGTAAGAAATAAAGATCAAAGTTATATTTTTTTTCTCTTTTTGAAGAAATATAAAAATTATATCTTAACGTGTGTATATGATAATTTTAAGAAACCATCGGTCTATTTTGTTTAAATGGATACATAAAAAAATATGAGGTTGTTAGTTTAAGTCATAGCACGAGCTAGAAAGTGGATAGTGCACACTTGCGTAAACTAACTAGATATCGGGATCGCTGGATGAAGTCATATGACAGGTGTCAAGGGATTCATGCCCCTGACATGGTCCCGCTAGTGGGTGTATAATAAATTAGACACTAAAGATTTTAGTGTCAAGTGGTTAACATCGGGTATTTCCTGCCTTCCCAGTCTTTGCAAACAATGGTGAATGGTGTATTAGTCTATGAGATGGTTAGCAAATAATGAGAATTAGCTGGTAAAACTACCCACTAATAATAGTGAACAATTGATGGGTTATCAACTGATGTTTTCCTACTGATAAGTTATTATTGATCAACTGGTGGTTTCCCCTGATAAGTAATTATTGATCAACTGATATTTTGTTAGAACTTTGTGTTTGTTCACTTGTTCAATCTTGACATTTATATTTACATAAAATTAATTTATATCTTTGTGGTTATTTTACGGTGTTTAAAACCTGAAGGGGCTGTTTGGATTTATTAGCAAAGATGAAGGATGTCGCCTCATGTTTGAAGGAAGTTGAAGGATAGCGGAGCATGTTGCTTAATTCTTGGAGGGCTGAATGTAAACTTTGAGGATATATAAATATGTTGCATCCGTGACTTATTCATTTTTTGTTTTCATATACATTGTTAAGCTTTCTTACTTCTAGAATCATCTTTTAGATGGCTTTTGGTTTACAAAATGGAATCTGTCGGAATTGGAATCTGTCAAATGAATTGGAATCTGAAGGAATTGAAATGGAATTTAATCATGTTTGACCATGCGTTTGGTTGGAAGGAATTGGAATGGAATTTGTCCAAATAATTTAAATATGTATGTTTCGTTTGTTTAATGTAATGGTAGTGGTAGGGTGGAGGCGGTAGTGGTGTACTAGTGTAGATGATAGTGGTGGTGGCAGCGGTGGCAGTAGTGGCGACAATAGCGGTGGTGGTGGTGGTAGTGGGGGTGAAGGAGATAATGGTAGCAACAGTTATGATGATGTTGGAGGTAGCGGCAACGACGGTGGTGGTGGTGACGATATCGATGGTGGTAGCGGTGTTGGTGGTGGTGACGACGGTGCTAGTGGTGGTGGATGGGGTGGTGAGGATTGTCGTCATGTTGTTAAAGGAGACAATGATAACGATGGTAATGGCACAGTTAGAGGCAACAATGACAAAGTAATGGGGACGGTGGCGGCGTGGCGGCAATGGCGGTGGTGGTGATGATGGGGGTGGTGATGGCGTAGTAATAGCGGAGGTGAAGACGATAACAGTAACAATGATGACAAGGGTGTTGGAGGTAGCTGCGATGACGGTAGTGATGGTTACGGCGACATCGGCGGCAGTGGCGGTGAATGGGGTGGTGACGATTATGTTTGTGTTGGTAAAGAATATAGTGGTAACGATAGTAATGACAGTGCTGGAGGTGACCATGACAGTGGTGATCACGGTGGCGGCGGCGACGACAACGACGGTGGTGGCGACGGCGGTAGCGGCGACAGTGACGATGATGGTGACATCCATCATGGGTAGGTGGTTTGGAATTGAGTAATATAAACGTATGATAGTTTTTTCTTTAAAGATGGTATGAAGGAATTGAAATTCCTTGCTAAAACCAAAGGAATTTACATTCCACCATATGTGGAATTTGAATTCCTTACCAAAACTCCCAAAATGAACCAAACATAGGAATGAAATTTGGCCAGTGGAATTGACCATTCCGATTCCTTCAGATTCCGCCGGATTCCAACAAACCAAACGCCAATTTAGGGTTTTCATTGTAATCTTTTTTGTATTTTGATAATAATAAATCCTATCATAGCATTGTATATAGTTTCCTGATAAATTATTATTGATCAACTCATAGTTTCTCCTTGATAAGTTATTATTAATCAACTGATAGTTTCCCCTTAATAAGTTATCAGCTGGCCCACTAATGAATTATCAGTTGACGGTTGATGCTAATGTACATTGGTTGATGGGTGAATCCAATCGACCGCTAAAATGAGAATGAAAATGACGGCCGCAATATTTGACCGGCAAATATATATGCCGTATTAAATTGGCACGGAAAATACAAGATGGCCCACCATTATTTAAGGTAAATATTTTTTTAATATGAAATAGTGAGTTGGTTTTAAAAATATAAATTCAAATATAAATTATAATTATTTAGTTTTTTATATTATTTGTATATTATATATTTAGAAAACGTCTTAAAATTTTGTGTTATAACCTAAAGGATATACTGGTCCTAAAATTTAATCATTATTTATATATTATATATTTAGAAAACATCTTAAAATTTTGTGTTACTAGAATTAGTGTGTTTTTTATTCTAATTTAAAATTTATTAATAAAAAATTATCATTTTTTATTTTAACAAATCTTAATTAAATAAATAAATTACTAATTATTTATAATTGTTGTTATTAAAAATACTTTAATAGTAAATAAAATATGTTATTTAAATGTGGAGTCCAAAAATTTAGTGTTATTTTTAGACTTGTGGTTGGAGTTGATTTTTTTTTGGTGTTAATGAAGCCAACATATTTGGTGTTTTTGGTGTTTTTTTAGTGTCAAGGTTGGAGATGGTCTAAATGAAAGACTTTTGCCTACGAATTTTTCCCCGGAAAATTTGTCGCTAAATGATGATTCCTCATAAAACCGTCACAAAAATTGGTGGGTAATTCAAATCAATGACAGATTACCCAAGGATTCTCTAGATGATCTGTTGGTATTTTTCCGAAAACATCGGATTTTACTGAACCATCGGTATGTTTCGGGTGATTCATCAGTAATCACCAACGAAAATTTTTCTAGGTAATTTTTGTGGGTAAAAGTCATTTGTTTTGTAGTGCATTTTATTTGTCTAACTTTTTATCATTTCCTGTTCATTCCATGTGCTCAAAAAATGAATACCATGGATTCACGTGATTAGTGGATACAAAAGGGATATTAAATTTTGAGCTTGCATAATTTTAGAGGCTGGTTCAAATACAAACCAGTTAAATGTTACAAACTATACGAACTCGTACAAATCAATATAAAAATAATTCTTTTCGTGATTTTTTCCCATCAAATTCTATGATTTAAGATATTATTACAAATATGTTTGTTTCGTAATGTAAAAGTTTCACATGTATTTGTTTTTATAAGTGTAAAGTTTCTCATATATTTTTTTATGAAAAACTTTCACATGTAATTTGTTTCATAATGCAAAAGTATCAATGCAATTTTTTCAGAAGTTGAAACAAACATACGTGTAATAATATCTTAAATCGTAGCATTTGATGAAAAAAAATCATGAAAAAAATTTATTTTTATATAATTTATACAAGTTTGTATAGTTTGTAATATTTAAATGGTTTGTATTTGAACTTCCATACCGTACATCAAAAGATTCTTCATATCTATTATTAGGATATGTAGAACCCTTAGATGAATCTCCTTGAGGAGAAAGGGGACATATATAGAGGAGAAATGGTCCAAGTCTAGCCGATGTGGGACTCTAACACGCCCCCTCCAACGAGGCTAGATGGACACTGAATTGTCCAGAGGAGGTTATCCTGAAAGTGTCAAGTCCCTTGAGTGGTAGACCTTGGTTCTGATACCATATTAGGATATGTGGAACCCTTAGATGAATCTCCAAAAGAGCCCTTGAGGAGAAAGAGGAGGTTCCAACATATATAGAGGAGAAATGGTCAAAGTGTAGCCGATGTGGGACTCTAACATCTATGAATTAAACATCATAAATATTATTTAATTTGTGGAGAAATCATGCAGGGTATAAGTTTCGTACCTTGAACCACTCTAAATCTCCTTTCAATTGCAGAGTTACAGATCCAGAAGTCCTACACATCGTTTTCCCTATCGTCTTCCCAACCAAATGAAGCATATTATTGCCATCTTTGTCTTTGAGCAGAGTTATCTTATCTTTCCTTGAGCCCATCTTGTACATGAGTTTGTAAATATCTGGATGACGGTGCATAACAGCTATATGAAATATAGTCCGGTTATCATCATCTGTTTTCCATGCTAAATCAGGATAGGTTCGAAGGAGCTCCTTTATAAATATAGTGTTGCCCCTTTCTGCAGCAATAAATAATATTCTGGAAGAATATTTTTGCTCTCCAAAAGTCCCGTTAATCTGGCTAATTGGGTCAGGAGACCCTTTGAGCATACCATCAAGTGCATTTTTGGGCATTGTTTTGATTGTATGTCTCCAGATGATTCTGAGTAATTTGAGTGCATCTCCATGCTTTTTAGGAGGTTCCATCTTCATATGGGTAATTCTACCAACTGAAAGAGAACCAAATTACTACGAATACGAGTTTTATACGCGTCTTATTATACACGATTTTTAATAAAATTAAAAATTGTGTATGAAAGATTGTCCGATTTAGTTAATCTATAATTTTATATGCACTTGTGGCATAATTATTTGATGTATTACACGTTTTGGGTGCGTTAATTCAATTAGTATCGTGTAATTTTAGACTGTAATGCAATGAATTCGATTGATGATTTAGAATTGGACTGTTGTCCTGTATTCTTGCTAGACTACAGTTGTAACTAAGGACTTAGGCTATAGATTGTGGGTGGTTGAACTTGATGACCGCATGATACGTCGTGGGGGACTTGAGTTATATGACTGTTGGTGGTTGAACTCGATGACCATGTAGTCCGTTAGTGGCTGGCCTTTCTAGAAAAAGAGCACGTCTAGGAAATTAGCGGGGGACTCAAACTACATACTGTGAGTAGTTGAACTGATGACCGTATGATCCCTACTTGAGGTTCTTTAACGTTGATTGTGGCTTATTCTTGTGTTCGCCACATTCGATGGATACGGGGCTCCACGTCACCAAATGGTGTTATTTTCAGATATAGTATTATTTGTGTTTTCGTTGTCGTCTCAAGTATGAAGTGTTTATATTATTTATGGTTTTGGGTGTTGTTTCTATTATTTATGGTTTTGGGTGTTGAACCTTATCCGTCTTTTGGGACATTTTAAATAATAGAGTTTTTTCCATGATTAAAAAATTGGACATTATACTTTATTTATGTTTTTAGAGTGAGTGTTGGATTTTGAATTTATATTGAACGAGTATTTTGAATTAGAGCTTTCATCTTGGAAACAGTGAGTTTTAGAAAGGAGTTGCTTTTACGTTAAATACATTTCATTTGAGAAATTATGTAACACCCGTAATTTCGGAATTCTTATTTAGGTAAGTTCTTCATCTAAGGGTAATTAAATTGATAATATATGAGGAGTTTCATATAGAAATCATGTTGGAAAGTTTGGGATTCGAATCGGGGTCGAAAAACGCAAAAAACGACGAAAAAGAGCAAGAAATGACATCCTACGACTTGGCGCTTGACCAGGCCTCTTCCAAAGCCGCGGGACCCTCTGTTTTGGTGTTTTTAGGGGCACAAGCGGCCTAGTCGCAGGAATTCCCGCGGGATAGCCTGGACATGCACAAAAAGGCCGAAAATCGGGAGTTTCCTTCACTTGACCATAACATCTTCATCACAACTTTGTTTTGAGCTATTCAAATTGCTATGGATTCATATTTCGAAGCTCTTCAAGATGGAATCAATGAGGTTTGGAGTTTCTTCAAAGAGATGGAGTTCCTATAAGTCAAAAGGTGAGATTTTTGGGGTTTTTGTACCGTATCTAAGGTTTGGTTCTATGATTATGACTTGTGTTTGATTTTGGTGTATTTTGGGTTTGTTTATGATCTAGATAAAGGTTTTGGACGTGGAAAGTGGTAGATCTAAAGCCTTCACCAATTGAAGGTCAATATTAGGGTAAAACCTAGATTTAGCCTAAATCTAGCAAGCTGAGTTCAAGTTAATTTGTGAAAAATGTCCATTTTGAAGTATTAACATGTTTACTTACTATTTATCAAATGTGTTGAGTATCTGATGAAATTTACATACGTTGTGTTATTGGGTTAATACATCTTGAAAATGCATATATTTGAGGTACTTGTATATATATATATATATATATATATATATATGTCAAATAAATCACAAGCGTGAGCTATTTTAATGTCTTATCTATTAAATGGGAATCTTTTGGTGTTATATGCAACTTTGGAGTTTTTGATCTTATAAACCGTTTGCAAAATACACGTAATTGCATTATGAGACATTTTGGTAATAATGGAGTATGAGTTCATTTAGAAAATGGTTTGTCTCAACCAAAAATGTTTGTTTTGAGTGATTACTTAAGTATTGAGTTGTTGAGCTTTTGCTCGGTTTTGACTAAAAGAGTCTTGGGGACATTTGTCCGATTTAAATTGCTATATGTCTGGCTTTTAGAGTTATATGCAGTTATGACATATTTATATGATATATTACACATTTTTTATGCGCTAGTCATTCATTTAGTGTTTGTAATTTAATGGCTAGAATGTAATGAATCCATAGGCATGTAAGTCAGTCTTAAATTGGGATAGTCGTCCATTTTTGTAAATAGAACCACTCATGGGATCATTAGGGGCCATAACTTTGAGTTAGTATTGGTAGTCGTCAATAGCCATTGATCCTCATCGTGAGTTCTTAGCTAGGATCATCGGGGACCATAACTTTGAGTTATTATTGGTTGTCTTCAATAGCCATTGATCCTTCACGTGAGTTTGACTAGGATCATCGAGGGCCATAACTTTGAGTTATTATTGGTCGTTGCCAATAGCCATTGATCCTTAGTATGAACTCGTAACATTAGTTTGTGGCTTACAATTATGTGTCCCATAACAACAAATGGTAAACGGGTCTCCCCCGTCACCGAAAGTTATTGTTTTGGGTATAGAGTCTTATCTATATTTTCGGTGACCCTTTTAGAGTATGAAGTATTATACTTAATTTATATTATTGGGTCATTGAAACTTAATCGCATTTTGGGTATTCCAGAAAATGGAGCTTTGTGCACAAATTGGTATTTGGATCATTTAAACTTGTTCACGTTTTGAGTGAGTAAAGAGTGTAGAATTCGTATTTGAACGGGTATTCATATTTAAAGCTTTCATTACTACAATATTTTGATTTAAAGCTTTTATTGTGAAATTGAGGAGTTTGGGAAAATATATTGCCTTTTATAATGAAGTATTTATATTTGAAAAAATATTATTTAACCAAGCATTCTTTCGACTTCTACCTACTATAAATATGTTTTAAACTCTTGAGCTCACTAGGCGTTAAGCTTAACCGTTTTCCCTTGTCGGCATGTGCATCAGGTATTCTCGTTGGGGGTTGGTACTAGCGTCACGTGTGCACTTGATTGTTAGGGAGTGGCAAGATAAAGTTCTAACTTTTGGTGGCGTCTTCCGCATTTGGAGATACTGACGCCTATTGGGTATAGTAACATCCGATCGTATTTATGTCTTGTATAAGACTTGGTCTATCTTTGTCGAGGTTTATATAGAATTGTTATTTGAGGAAATTCAAGTATTGACTTATAGGAAGAGATTTATCCTTCAATTGGTGTAATATTGAATATTTTAAATTAGTTGCTCTTTACAAATTTGAGGATATTACAAATATGTAAAAAAAAAGTTATTCCAACCAAAGAGTCCAAAATAGTAAAAAAAATAACGTTAATTATAATAACGGACCGCTATTTACCATCAAAATAGCGAGTGTGTCTGAAAAAGAAAATTGAGTCGATTTAAGTTACTTTGGATCTTTTTTTAAATAGTTGGATTGTTGGCTAAATCAATTCAAACGGATTGAATCAATCAGAATTTAGTCTTACAGAAAAATACAGAAAAGAAACCTTCTCTTTTTTGTAAGACGCATATAGATCTTGGGTTTTGGACTAACACCCGATGGAGGAGCGAAGCGTGTTCGGGTGTGGACTACCATAAAAATTAAAAACCTCTGTTGGTTTCTTGACGTTATGTCAAAATCCAGTTTGATTTATAAATGAGTTCTAAACATCCTATAATAGAAATGATTTTAATTAAATGCATTATTAAATCTGACTATGTGTTTTGTTTTAGAAATGCTTTCTAAATTAATAATTGTAACAAAAATTTGTTTACAGTTAAAAAATTGTTTCAAGGCCTAACAAATATATTGTTGAATAAAAAAGTTAGTGGTCCCAACAACATTAATTTATAGAATTTCATCGGTATATGTGTCATTTAGAGATCACATAAGAGCGATTGACTATCAGATACATTTATATAAACATATAAGGTTAGGTTTAACGGAAAACGTTAAAAAGAAAAGAAAACTGAAAAACATCTTGGAAGCCTTCCATCTAAATAGTATGCATTAATGTATACTGGTAATTTGTAACATGTATTTGTGTATATGCACTAATGCATATGTAATTATAGAAGTATTGGTGCATAAAAAAAATAAACGATTGTATGTATTAGTGCATACCGTCCGAATGGAGGGCTCCAATGATGTTCTTCAGTTTTCTATTTTTTTATTATTTTTTCGTTGAACCTCCCTATATATACACAAATGATTATTTCTATAGTCCCAATCATTTGTAAAAACCAGTTTTCATCTATTGTTTCATGTATGAAATAATGTGTCAAAATTTAGTGGTTATAAAATGTCGTTTCACATTTAAAACTGTTTGTGTGTGTGAAGAAAAATAGTTTTGAATATTTTACATACGAAATGACGTTGTATAAACATTGTATTTTCACAATTAATTTTTATGTCTCTACAAATTAATAGACATGTAAAAGAATGGTAAATATAGATCTTACTTGTATTTATGAACCTCTCCATTAAGTTATAATTTTGCTCTAATTCATCAAATACATGAGGCTTTCGAGCCAAAGCTCCCAATACCGACCCGTTCACAGCAAGATCCGGGCGGTCCGCAACAATTTCCATCGCAACATCTACGGAAGATATATGACAATTACTTAACGTGAGAAACTAACATGATATTCACTATAAAACAAATGACTTTTACCCACAAAAATCACCCAGGAAAATTTCCGTCAGTATGGTCAGATAGAATCTAATAAATTTGCGAGAAAATACCAATGGATCACCTAAAAAATCCCTGGATAATTGTTCCTGATTTGAATTATCCACCAACTTTTGTGACAAATTTCTCACGAAAAAGTTTGTAGGAAAAAGTCTTTCATTTAACATTAACAATGATTGTTACAAAATAAACACGAAAACAAAACTTACCAAAGAGATCAGACTCGACGCATCTCTGAAGAACCCAACCCCGATTTACATCTGTCCAAATGTCACCGCGCATTTGGACAGATGCATGAAACAAATACTGCATTGTTTCGTATTTCCCATGTAGAACACTCATATATAATGGCATCATTCCATCGGCACCAGGGATGTTTACCAGATTGGGGTTCTTTTCCAACATAATTCTAGCTATTTGGGTATTTCCAATTGCAGCTGCCAAACAAAAGGCGGTGTTTGAATTCAAATTTTGGAATTCCAGGCACCGAGTATCCATTCGAGCCACCAAATTTTTCACAAAACGTCTCGTGAGCATTGTCTCTTCTACAGACGCTGCAACATGAAGTGTTGTATCGTAACCTTCCGTGATGGCAAATCGCACCATCTCGGGGTGGATTTGAAGGATTTGTTGAGCAGCTGCCCAATTGCCATTGATTGATGCTTCATATAATGTAACACCAATATTGAAGTAGTCTTCTCTTCTTCCTTCAGCTGGGTTACAAAACCATGTTAATATATATATATATATATAGAAGGAGGTTCAAATGAAAATGCTAAGGGTGCGTTTAGTTAGCGAAAATTGTTTTCATTTTCCAAGAAAATGTTTTCAGAAAATGGAGTTGAGTTTTCATTCTCAGTTTTCTATGAAAAATTTTCAAAACGCGTTTGGTTGAAATGGTAGAGTTTTCATTTTTCATTTTCAGATTTTTAGAAAACGCGTTTAGTTGTGCATTTTCTACCAGTTTTCATTTTCCATTTTCCATTTTCCATTTTTTTTCAAATTAGAAAGTGTGTACACACACACTTTCGCGCACACACAAACACACTCACTTTCACACACACACGCACACACACACTTTCACAGACCCACACACACGCTCTTTCACACACACACACACACACACTTTCACTTTCACACAAACATACACACACACACACGCTGACATTTTCACTTTCAGGCAGACATACACACACACTTTCACACACACACACACACTGGCATTTTCACTTTCACGCAGACATACACACACACACACTGTGACGTTTTCACTTTCACGCAGACATACACACGTACACACACATACATTTTCACTTTCACACAGACACAGACACACACACTTTCATTTTCACACACACACACACATTCACACACATACACTTTCACACATACACTTTCGCACACACACACTTTCACACACACACACAAACACACTTTCACTTTCACACAGACATACACACACACACCCACACACGCTTTCACACAGACATACACACACACACTTTCGCGTGCACACACACACACACTTTCACTATCACATAGACACACACACACACAATTTCACTTTCACAAAGACATATACACACACTTTTAATTTCACACACACACATTCACACACACACACACATTCACACACACACACACATGTTTTCACATGCACGCACTTTCACACACACACACACATTCTAATTTGAAAAAAAATGGAAAATGAAAAGTGGTAGAAAATGCACAACCAAGTGAGTGTGTGTGTGTGAAAGTGAGTGTGTGAAAAAGTGAATGTGTGAAAAAGTGTGTGTGTGAAAGTGTATGTGTGTGGAAAGTGTGTGTGTGTGTGTGTGAAAATGTGTGTGTGTGAAATTGTGTATGTGTATGTGTGTGAAAGTGAATGTGTGTGTGTGTGTGAAAGTGTGTGTGTGTGTGTGTGTGTGTGATATTGTGTATGTGTATGTGTGTGAAAGTGAAAGTGTGTGTGTGTGTGTGTGAAAGTGTGTATGTGTGTGTGTAAAAGTGTGAAAGTGAAAGTGTGTGTGTGTGTGTGTAAAAGTGTGAAAGTGAAAGTGTGAGTGAAAGTGAAAGTGTGTGTATATGTGTGAAAGTGAGTGTGTGAAATTGTGTATGAGCGTGAAAGTGAAAGTGTGTGTATGTGTGTGAAAGTGAAAGTGAAAGTGAAAGTGTGTGTGTGTGTGAAATTGTGTATGTGTATGTGTGTGAAAGTGAAAGTGAAAGTGTGTGTGTGTGTATGTGTGTGAAAGTGTGTGAAATTGTGTATGAGTGTGAAAGTGAAAGTGTGTGTGTGTGAAATTGTGTGTGTGTGTGTGTGTGTGTGAAAGTGTATGTGTGTGTGTGTGTGTGAAAGTGTGTATGTGTGTGAAATTGTGTATGAGTGTGAAAGTGAAAATGTGTGTGTGTGTGTGAAAGTGTGTATGTGTGTGTGAAAAAGTGTGTGTGTGTGTGTGTGTGTGTGTGAAAAAGTGTGTGTGTATGTGTGTTTGAAAGTGAGTGTGTGAAATTGTGTATGAGTGTGAAAGTGAGTGTGTGAAATTGTATATGAGTGTGAAAGTGAAAGAGTGTGTGTGTGTGTGTGAGAAAGTGTATGTGTGTGTGAAATTGTGTATGTGTATGTGTGTGAAAGTGAAAGTGTGTGTGTGTGTGTGTGAAAGTGAGTGTGTGCGCGAAAGTGTGTGAAATTGTGTATGAGTGTGAAAGTGAAAGTGTGTGTGTGTGTGTGTGTGAAAGTGAAAGTGTGTGTGTGTGTGAAATTGTGTATGTGTGTGAAAATGAAAGTGTCTATGTGTTTGAAAGTGCATGTGTGTGTGTGTGCACGCGTGTAAAAGCGTAAGTGTGTGCATGTATAAAATTATTTTGAAAATGAAAATTCTGAAAACTCCAAAAAGTTGTTTTCTAAATCTAATATAAATTTAGAAAATGAAAATGAAAATTTTTTTTGGAAATTTTTTGAAAACTAAACGAACTAAACGTGTTTTCCAATTTTTCATTTTCTGTGGAAAATTTTTCTAGAAAACAGAAAATTTTTCTGTAACTAAACGCGCCCTAAGTATTTAAGAAAACAAGAAAACATTTTTTCATGTACAAAATCACATATGATTTTGAACTAACATGAAAAATGGACAGGCGCGACTTTTACCGCAGGTTAAGTCGCGGCAAAAATGGCGGCTAATCATTTATGATTTTGTATGTGAATCATATATAATTTTATACATAAAAAAAGTTTTCTTGTTTTCTTAAATAGGTAGTGTTTTCGTTTGAACCTGCCCCTATATATATATATATATATATATATATATAAAGGAATGTTCAAATGAGAACTTTGCCATATATATATGTGGTCCATAATTTGTTCATTTGTTCCTTTAAGGAGGGGTAGTTCTCATTTGATCCCTCTGGGCAGGTTCATACGAGAACGTTAACTATTTATGAGAATATGATAAACTTTTTTCATATATAAAATTATATGTGATTTTGCACTAACTGGAGTGGGCGACTTTTGAGGCCACTTAAGTCGCATGGGAAAGTTCACATGGATCATGTATGATTTTGTACATGAAAAAAGTTTATCGTATTCTCATAAAAAGTTAACATTCTCGTTTGAACTTTTCTCTCTCAAAGTTTCATTTGAAAAGCCATAAGAGCATCTCTGTAATTTTCTCCAAAATGAAGAATCAAAATTAAAAATCTCTAAAAAATATTACATTCATCTCCAACAACATCTCGATTTTGGAGATTACAAAATTCATTATGTTATTAAAATATTTTATATTTTTAATAAAATATTATTTATCTTATCTAAGCATTTAATTTCAATTTTATTATTGGTGGAACATAATAAAAAATAGTTTATCTCTCATGGTAATCACGTTTGGAGATGTCTCCAAATTGGAGATTTTTGTAATCTTTTTCATACTTTCTTTATTTTGGTGAAAGTTTTAAAGATGTTGTTCGAGTAAAAAATTGGTTAAAATCTCTATTTCTCCATTTTAGAGATGCTATTGGAGATGCTCTAAGGATTTGACAAGTAAAGAAATGATTTTAGTTTTTGTATCTAGTCAACATTTACTGTTTTGACTGTGAAGCACCGGATAATTCCTCGGATGGCTACACGGGAAGATAGAGGGGTAGTTTCGTAACTTTTACAAATGGACAGAAACGGGTTCATATATGAACCCATCATGTGATTCATATGTGAAACCGTTAATTAGCTCAGATATGAACTATTTAATTAATTCATATATGAATCCACCGGTTAATATCTGAATCAGTTAAAATAATTCATATATGAGTTACACGAGTTCACATATGATCATATAGTTCATACACATGCACTACTAAAATGGAGGACTTTCACCTACAGACATTTCCGTGAGAAATCCGTCGTTAAAGGGTGATCCGTCACAAAACCGTCACAAAAGTTGGTGTCTAAATTGTTGGTGGGTAATCAAATCAGTGACAGACTACCCAATAAATTTATGGGTAATCCGTTGGTATTTTCTTGAAAACATCGAATTTCGTCGGAACCATTAGTATTTCCTGGGTGATCCGTGGTAATCACCCACGGAAATTTCTTGGGTGTCTTTTTGTAGGTGAAAGTCATTTTTTTTGTAGTGACATGAATATGGCTGTCGCCTATTTATAAAAGTTAAGAAACTACCCCCTCTATTTTTCGCATAACTACGAGTTTTGACCAGTCAAAGACGTAATTATTAACCACTCAAATCCGATCTTGACCACATGTAGGACGAAAATTACTTTTTACTTATCAAGTATTTACCACTTTTCAAAATAACCTTTGGTTATATTATATATATATATATATATATATATATTCTTTCTCATTCCAATACAAATGCAACAACTACTTTAACAAAAAACTGAAATTAATTTCATATTTGAAAAGAAAAAAAAAGCATATAGACAAAGGGGTTAATTTCCATTAGAATTATATTACCAAGTAGATCTTCACAAGGTAGATTTGGTGGCGGGGACGACGAAATACTCTGACTTATCTCCATAGCTATTTCTGGATATATCTCTGCTATAATGTATAATACACACACACACACACTAATATCTTGCCTGCAAAATCACAGCATGAGTATCAGTTTGTGATTAAAATTAAGTGGAGTGTTTAATTATAATTAATGCATGGTGGAGAGGAGAGAAGAGGAGTAGGTGAAACTGAAAGTACCTGCTCACTACTATTGATATATAGTTGCTTAACTTATGTATCCAACAATGACTCATGAGTTTGAATTTATATACAATCTGTGAGATTGTAATTTGTAATTAAAAGCAGTTTTTGGTGTAACCCCACATTCCACAACTTAATTAATTGTTAATTTACATCGAAAGAACATTGAACAAGGAAATATTGACTTTTGTCCACGCGCGTTCAACTATTCATAAAGCTGGGTTCGTTACAGGACGATAACAATTTACGAGAATACGAGGACCATCCTCAGTTAATCATTTTGTATATAAATTTTTTTTATCTACAAAATTATATGTGATTTTATAATACCAGCATCAAAAATGACATACGCGACTTATGCCGCGGTAAAAGTCTCGGCTAATCATATATGATTTTGTATGTGAATCATATGTGATTTTGTATATTAATTATATGTGATTTTGTACATGAAAAATTTCATGTCCAAAATGATTGGCTGAGGATTGTATCTTCTCGCATTCTCGTAAATTGTTATCGTTCTCGCATGAACCTCTTTCTATATATAAATATATATATATATAGAGAGAGAGGGAGGTTCAAATGAGAACTTTGTAAATTTAAAGGAACAAAGGAACGTTATGTGGACCACATATGATGTGGGTCCCACACATTAAAAAATCGTATTTGATTCAATGGGAGGTTCCATTGAATCAGATATGATTTTTTAATGTATGGAACCACATCATATGTGGTCCACAAAATGTTCCTTTGTTATTTTAAATAGGGGGTGTTCTTGTATAATCCTCCCCTATATATATCACTACTAGAAAATTGAGTATTTTCAACCAAAATTTTCAACGGAAAATGTCGAAAATTTTCTATGAATTTTAAAGGGATTATTGATAAAACATATATTTTCTACGAATTTTCAACGAATTTCCGTTGAAAATCTCTCACAAAATGCATTTCCAACCAAAAACTTTTTGACGAGACATTCCGTTGAAATTTTTTTGGTTGAAAATGCATATATGTTTGTGAGAGATTTTCAACGGAAATTCGTTAAAAATTCGTAGAAAATTTATGTTCTGTCAATAATCCTCTAAAATTCGTAGAAAATTTTCAACGACATTTTCCGTTGAAAATTAATTTCCGTTGAAAATACTCAATTTTCTAGTAATGTATATATATATATATATATATTTATATATGGAGGTTCAAAGAAAAATACTAAAAAACAAAGAAAATTGAAAACACTCTTGCAGCCCTCCATCCGGATGGTATGCACAAATATATTCAAACGATTGAATTTGTTTATTTATATGCACCAATGCATATAGATGCATTAGTGCATATGCACAAATGAATGTTACAAATTACCGGTATGCATTAGTGCATACCGTCCAGATTGAGGGATCCTAGGGTGTTTTTCAGTTTTTTCTTTTTTTGGCGTTTTTCCTCTGAACCTGACCCTATACTGAAGAACACCCTGGGATCCCTCCATCTGAACGATATGCACTAATGTATACCGGTAATTTGTAACATGCATTTGTGAATATAGAAACATTGATGCATAGGAACAAAAAATGCTTATATGCATTAATGCATACCATCCAGATGGAATGCTTCTAGGATGTTCTTCAGTTTTCTCTTTTTTTAGTGTTTTTCTTTGAACCTCCCTCTCTCTCTCTCTCTATATATATATATATATATATATATAAGCAGTTGCATACGAGAATAATAACAATTTAATAAATCGAGAAAACTTTTTTTATGTACAAAATTATATGTGATTTTGATGTTAGTACAAAATCGAAACAATTAAGTGAATCATCGTTTTTTATTCACATATTATATTCTTTTCTATAAACACAAACATATATGAAACAATATCTTAAATCATAACATTTGATAAAAATAAAATTTATGAATAAAGTTATTTTATATCGGTTTTCATCTTGGTTTCCGAAGTTTCTACATTTTGTTGAGTTTCTAAAAGATTGTCCTTATATATATAGACAATTTTCAGAAACTTTTTAAAGAGTAGAAACTCGTGGAAACTAATATAAAATAAATTTTTTCATTAAATGTTTTTAATGCTTTCGTTCAACTATTCATATAAGGGTCCGATATTCGTGCTGATATTGAGGTGTGTGAGAAAAATTTCATAGATAAGAGTTCCTTTAACAAATACATAAGGGCGCTGTTAGCCTTCAGATTGCAATCAGCCTTCCCAATAAAATAACTCCAATATCAACTCATAGCGTAATAAAGTCCTATTCGACTAATATCAAAATAACATGCAAATTAAATGTATATTATCATTAGTGTCGTTTGCACCTTTCAATTCTATGCATTCCAAGTTTCCAACCCTCAATCTTCTTTTTCTTGAACTTATCTTCTTTTCTTAATCATATACTGATACTCTCAAAGTTTTGAACAATATTCATGTCGATCATTTTTTTAAACAATCTCTTTAAATATGTCATGTCTAAATTTCTTTCATATTTACGCATCATCATGTAGGTATAGAATTGTGTGATCAACAGGTCTTCCATCTTGCAAATAAGGCATGGGAGATCCTGTACGGAAAAAAAAATGACCAAGATGCTAGGAACGGGCAACGTCAATCTAAGTTCTCTTCCGGTCAACTGTCCACCCGACTTGGATTCCTAGCACGTTGCCTTGAAGAGGATAAGGATGTTGCTTTGTGGCCTAGGCCTTGGTTGGCTTGGTGAAATCAAAGTTTTTGCGTTCGGGGGGATGAGTTAAGGTCATTGTGACCAAATTTCATGCTAAAACAGATTTTCAAGTTGCCTATGTTCCGAAACACCCCGATCTCAGACCTACTAAAAAGTGGGTTTTATTAGGGTGAAGAAGAGAAGCTAATGTTTCCATTAGAAGGTTCCCTATGACTTTGACCGCACCGGTCCACGCCTCGAGTCGATCGGCGACCAAGGCAACGTGCTAGGAATCAAGTCATTAAGAAAATCATCGCCTTTGCCCTATCCTGGGAGACATTTTTCCAATTTAAATTGCTCTATGTGATCGAAGAGCTACTTTGGATTCGTCTCCAAGACCCACGTCCCGCCCCGGATCCGACCCATAAATAATCAGTATTACAAACTCCTCTCTGTTTTCTACCTCCCTTAAACAGACCATATTAAGCCAAACAGACACAACCGTTGCGACGGTTGAGTTAAGGGTACCGGATTCTCCGGTCTCAGAGGTCACTGATTAACTCAGATTCGATATCCTTGAGTTTTTATCGTGATCGTTTTAGCAAAATCGTCGACTTTGAGAAATAAAAATACAAACGTCTACGCCCGACGTGTATCGTTCACGAGATCGTTGCAATGTATTGTTATTAACTAAAAAAACTCCCACAACAGTCAGAGTTGGTAATGTATTTGTACCGCCCGTTCCTAGAAATTCGACTTTCAGAAATACAGGACTTTAGATCTGGCTCTACCCAAACTTTTCTGGTTGAAGATAGAGAAGAAGCGTCTCCCAGCTCGACGCCGAAATCAGAGAGAGATGTCTGTAGAGAGACGCATGTGGCCCCGAATGAGAAAGAGAAGATAAAAGTCTCAAAAAAATTATGACCCGCCAACCCAATGAAACCTTTTCACCGGTAGCCAAGATCTATGGGCTCAAACAATCTCCAAGAGCATGGTTCTGATCATGCAGAATGTAAGTTGGACAAATCTAGCAGAGCTCCTCTGCCTCTCCGGTGCCGACGTCAAAGGCGTATGATTTTAGAAGACATGATTGGTTTTTGTATTTCTTTCATATTTACGCATCATGCATGTAGGTATAGAATCGTGTGAGAAGAAGAGTTGATCACTTTTAATCTCATACCCACCCATAAATTGCGCTTTAAAAGGGAGTTGATCCAATGCATCTTGGTGCATCTCATTCTAATGTGCATCCAAGGGTGGAGATCCCTTCTTATGCTTCTCACCCTAACTCTCCTTCTTACCAGAACTCAACCCCATGCATGCATATTTCACAATACGACGAGTGTGTATTTCTTCCGGTAATACTTCTTTGTTCTTATGGTTTAATTCTGCGTTACTTACAAGACATGCATGCTCTTGCACTTAAAGTTTTGATAAGACATATTGGTGTTGCACTGGTACTCTTAAGATAGTCACTGTTTTGGTAAAAATTCATACGCTCGACCGACAACGATATTTTCTTTGACCACGACTTCCGTAAGCAAGATTTATACGACCAACGACCATGATACCTATGATTGTGATTATCTATGACCACAAGATTGTCAACCCATGGTCGAAGATTTCCTACTACTCCAACATCTACAAACCTTGGTCGAAGATTACATATCCACGATCGAAGTTTCCTTCGACGAGTCGGACTAACCATACACATTTGATTACATCAACCCGTTATAGATGGTTTTTATTGTAGGATTGTTATGGTAAAAGTTAACGACTGGTTAACTATGTTAGAAATCGATAACGAAACCTACTGCTCACAAAGAACATAACTGATTTGCAATTATGGATTAATTATCATTTTTTCAGTTACAACTTGAGACATTATGGAGCATTGAAAGCAAGGCACAATTATAGGAATAAACGGCCGTTATGACCGTTATGACCATTATCAAGCGAAGAGAGTACAAAAAGGAGAAAAAAGAACACATTTGGGAGACACGGAGAATACTGAGAAGATCTCTGGAAGCTCTCAAGAATTCACGACATCTGCAATCAACTCACGATTATTCAGTTTTATTTATATTTTATTCGGTTGTATTTATATCTATTGTTACTAAGACTGACGTCCCTATTTGACGTCATTTTTCATTAGTGCATCGACGATACCTATTATCGTCCACAGTTTTTCTCTCGAAAGGGAGTTTTCCGCCTCACCAATTCTTTGTGTTGACTTATTTACTTGTTGATCATAACTCCTCTCTATGATTTGAATATGATTTCTTAAATACTTAGTGAAATTCCTTAGTTAAGCTTCTGTTCAAATTCAACGATAGCATACGCTGATTACCATCAGCGATTGCTGAAGATCAAGGAACAACAAGCTTATCTCTGAAGACCTGAAGATCAGCTATTACACCAAAAGACCATTCAGCGAAAGTCGAAGACCAAAGCTGAAGAAAGAGATAATCAGCTAAGTGACCTGAAGCGGTTCAGCGATAGCAGCGATTATCTACTCAAAGTGTGAAGTCTTGTGAAGCCTCAGCAACACTGAAGTTCATCCTTGAAAATTCAATGTCAGCGATCAAATGAAGCTTCCTCTGGAAGACTAAAGATTGATCTTATCCTCGATGCACAAAAGTCAAACCTAGAACCATGTCAGAAAAGGACGTACGACTTGTCTCTTATGTCCCCATCATATCTGATACGGTACTGTTCATATTCGGCCAAAAACATGGCTGTCTTATTAGCAAGGACAAGCTTCCTATCCAAGCTTGACACGTGGCATATACCTTTTGTCTTGCATTAAATGCAAACAGGTATAAATAAGATGGAGATATCTTCTTCATCTCTATGCATGCTTCTTTCTAGCCTATACCTTCTGTAATCTTTCTTCCTCCCTCTTGTGCATCAAACTGTGTGCTTCTTAAGTTACAATAGAATAGGTTTTGAACTTGTTCTGATTTCGCTTGCAACTGTAAATTTGTTTATTATCTATAAACTCATTTAAAAACCAAAATCTGTGTGTTTGTATTCAACCCCCCCCCCCTTCTACAAACTGTTTACTTAATATTTAACTCTTTTAGACCCTTATTGGGACCAACGAGTGGTATCAGAGCAGTGTTGTTATCTTTCTCTTTAAAATATTTTTCTTAATATCATATTTTAAAATGACAAACCCTAATACGAACTACAACGATAATGGATCTTTAGCTAAACCTCCAAGGTTCAGCCATGATAATTTCCCTTTATGGAAAGAAAGAATGTCACTTTTTCTAGAGGGATCTGATCCTAAGATCCCATACTATGTAGAAAACGGACCTTTCGTTCCTACAACCATAGTAGCAAGTGTTCCTGCCACTACTACTACCCCAGCCATCGCTGAAAGGAGTATTGTAAAAACTCCAGATCGATGGACTGAGGAAGACAAGAAAGAAGTTGTTATTGATGTGAAAGCACGATCTATAATAGCAATGTCTTTGCCTGATGAAGTATATCATTCAGTAATGAAAATGAGAACTTCGAAAGCTATGTGGGATACCCTATGTATCCAGTATGAAGGAACCTCTGAGGTTCAGGTAACAAGATGTATAAACCTCGTAAGACAATATGAGAGTTTTATGCATCACAAAAGTGAATCTCTCTCTCAAATTCACCAGCGTTTCAACTGTCTGTTGATTGATCTCGTAACAGTCAACAGAGTGTATTCAAACGCTGAAATTCTGACAAAATTAATGGAGGCACTACCCGACCAATAGGCAGTGTATACTACATGTTTAAAACTGTCAAAGAATCTTGAAACTTTATCTTTAAGCGCACTATATGGAATGCTCTTAAATGAGGAACAATCCCAACTTTTAAGGAAGAACCTTATCAATGAACTCAAAGGTGCCAAAAGTACTTCTTTGGCACTTGGGGTGACTTCAGAGGCAAAAACTCCTAAAAATCATCCTTCTTCTTCTATCACCTCCATAATTGAATTAACTCAAACTGATTCAGAAGACACACTCACTGATGCTGACATCTCTGAGTTTGATAACTCTCTGGCTCTTCTAACCAACAACTTTAGAAGATTTGCTAGAAAGAGTAACTTTCGAAAACCCTCCACTCTTTCGGACTCTGAAAAGCCTAAAATTGCTCTAGCTGAGAAAGCTTCAACCATTTGTTTTAACTGTCAGCGAAAAGGTCACTTCGCCAGCGAATGTCGATCAAAGAAAGTTGCTGCACCTACCACCTCCCAAACTTCTGATAAAAAGGAGAAGTATTTGAAACTCAAAAACAAATACCAAGATCTGAAGAAGAACCAGCATAAAGGCAAAGGTCTAATTGCTGAAGAAGTAAACTGGGATGCTGAAGACGATTGGGCTAAGACCTCTGAAGAGTCTGGGTCTGATCAAGAAGATCTTGCCTTCCTATGTCTAATGGCAAGAATCGAGGACGCTGAAGAAGCTACTGACACTTCTTCCTCTGAGTCTCCCTCCACTCAGGTATTCATCCCCTCTACTACTGTTATCTCTAAAAGTGATAACTTGTCAGCCCTTGATGCTATATATGACTGTTGACTTCTACAATGCTTTAAATGGAAAGATTAAAGCTGAAAAAATAAATACTGATTTATCTGAACAATTAAAAAATTGTCATCTTAAAATCAAAGAACTTTCTAAGATTGAAGAATCCCTGAAAGACCAAGTCTTTGCAAACCAAACAATTAGCATCGAGAAGCAGCAAGCTATCGCTGATAGGGAAAAGGCCATTGCTGATCTTATATCTGAAAAGGCAACCATCGAAGGATGGTGTAAGGCTTCTGATAATTTATTATATAATTAAATTTTATTATTTATATATTTTTGATTAGGAGGGCCCACAAGAAAAAAAGGGTCCATAGTGATGGACTTCTACCTTGCCATGTGGAAAGAACCTATTCCTTCTAAGTCTCAACTGTTGGAACCTCCTCTTTCTCCTCAAAGACTCTTTTGGAGATTGATCTAGGGATTCATTCATACTCTAACATGGTATCAGAGCCAAGCTCTGCCACTCTCGGGACTCAACACTCTGGTTAACCCCCTCTCGACACCCAGAGGCAATTTGTGTCTATCTGGTTCCAACTGTTAAGGCTTGTCCTAAGATACGAAAAGAAATCCTACATACTCGAGCTTTCCCCTCCAAATCTTCCAGCAAGGGACGCATCTGAAAGTGCTCAGGTTGCTTATGATAAGTACCAATGAGACTATCAGCGTAGCCTATCTGATGTTAGTCTCAATGACTTCTGACCTTCGTCGGGAGCATGAGGAGTTAACAGCTTCGGAGATTATAAGAAGTCTGAAGACCATGTTTGGTCAACAGCTGAGACAAGAAAAGTTTGTAATTTTGCGATCACTACATTCTTGTATGATGCAGGAGGGAACACCGGTCAAGGTCCATTTCAAAAGAATAAAAGGACACATTAACCGATTGGCTCAGTTAGGATACCCTCTTGGACAAGAGCTAGGGGTCGATCTGGTCCTAAACTCTCTGTCTAAATCTTACGGTAGCTTTGTGCTCAACTACTATAAGAAAGGGCTAAATGTATCTCTCTTTGAATTGCTTGAGATGCTAAAATCTTTTGAAGAAGAGAATTACTCCATGTTGGAGAAAGCCAAAGTCGCTTTGATGATCAAAACGCAAAGAGGGATAAGAAAGAAACGGGGTGTGAAAATTATGACTGAAAAAGGAAAGGCAAAGATTGGATATTCCAATCAAACCAAAAAGAATGAGGGAAAGTTTCCCCTGAACTCAGTTTCACTAAAAAAATGATCCAATTCTTAAGGCAAAGAAGGAGAAAGCTATGATAGTCGGATCTTCAGGTATGTTTACTATCGATTTATTCGCTTCTAACTATGATTCCTGGGTATTGGATACAGGATGTGGAGCTCACATATGTGCTTCTCCACAGGGATTAAGAAGTGAAAGGCAACTGCGACCAGGCCAGTTGGAGCTCAAGATGGGCAATGGGGCAAGAGTTGATGCTGTAACCCAAGGGAAATACGATAGGACCCTTCCAAATGGTGTAGTCTTGAAACTAAATGATTGTCTTTACGTTCCTTGTATCGTTAGAAACATTGTTTCAGTTGCACGTTTGAGACAAGATGGATTTATGTTTAAATTCAATGATGATGGATCTATTTCTACGTGTTTGCATGGTATATTATATTTTATTTCCAGGCCAGTTAATGGCATTTATGAAATAGATATTCATGGTGATCTCAACTCTAAATCGATATATAATGTGAATGCTAAAAGACTTGAGCAAGACTTAAGTCAAACATACTTGTGGCATTGCCGTCTTGGCCATATAAACAAGAAGCGCATTACCAAGCTCCAAGTGGACGGGATCTTGAAATCAACTGATGATTCTTTTGATAAATGTGATGCTTGTTTATTAGGGAAGATGGGTGACCTTTTAAAGGAAAGCCTGAAAGAGCGAATGAGTTGTTGGGAGTGATACATACTGATGTTTGTGGACCTTTCAACCCAGCCACAAGAAATGGTTGCTACTACTTCATCACATTTACTGATGATTACAGTAGATATGGATATGTTTATCTAATGAAGCACAAGTCTGAAAGCTTTGAAATCTTCAAATAGTTTCAGAATAAGGTAGAAAACCAACCAGGCAAGAAGATAAAAGCCCTTCGGTCGGATCGAGGTGGTGAATATCTGAGCCATGAATTCACTGAACATCTTAGCAACTGTGGGATAGTATCTCAACTTACTCCACCAAGAACACCACAGCATAATGGTGTGTCTGAAAGGAGGAACCGTACCCTGTTAGATATGGTTAGGTCTATGATGAGTCATATCAAGTTACCTATGAGTTTTTGGGGATATGCTTTGGAAGGAGCCGCCAAAATACTAAACAATGTACCAACCAAGAAGGTCAACAAGACTCCATATGAGATGTGGACTGGGAAGATCCCAAATCTATCTTACATGAAAGTCTGGGGCTGCGATGCTTATGTTAAGCAAGAAGCTTCTAGGAAACTAGAGCCCAGATCTGAAAAGTGCATCTTTGTAGGATATCCCAAGGAGACTATTGGGTATTATTTCTACAACCTCGGTGAGAACAAGGTGTTCACTTCACGCAAGGCCGAGTTCCTAGAAAATGATTTTCTAACTAAGCCAAGTGAAGGGGATAGGGTGGAACTTGAGGAAGTTCGGGAAACACCTGATGCGCAGGTTGACACTAGCGCTCAATAACATGTTGAAACTCAACAAGATGTTGAACCTCAGCAAGATGCTGAGGATACCAACGAGAGACAAACGATCCGAAGGTCGGGGAGAATTCGTCAAGATCCGGATAGATACCTAGGGTTTCTAATTGGCTGTGACGATACGGTTGATGATGAACCATCAAACTACCGAAAGGCCATGTTAGATGCAGAATCTGACAAATGGCATGATGCTATGAAAGTCGAGTTTCAATCCATGGCTGATAACTAGGTCTGGGATCTGGTGGATGAACCCAATGGCTGCAAAGTCGTAGGGAGCAAGTGGGTTTTCAAGAAGAAAACCGACATGGATGGGATCGTGCACACATATAAGGCTAGGTTGGTAGCAAAGGGTTTCACACAAACTCATGGTATCGACTATGATGAAACCTTATCTCCAGTAGCCATGATTAAATCCATTAGGATTTTGCTTGTAATAGCTTCATATCACGATTATGAGATATGGCAGATGGATGTCAAAACCGCGTTTCTTAACAGACGTTAAGCGAGGACATGTACATGGTACGACCAGAAGGTTTTGAAGATCCCAAGCATCCTAATAGAGTGTGCAAGTTGCTTAGATCCATTTATGGACTGAAGCAAGCGTCTAGGAGTTGGAATCTTCGTTTTGACGAGAAAATCAACGAATTTGATTTTGTCAAAAACGAAGATAAACCTTGTGTATACAAGAAAGCTAGTGGGAACATTGTTGTCTTCCTAGTCCTGTATGTGGATGACATACTGATAATTGGAAACGACATCCCGACGCTAAAAGGTGTGAAAGCCTGACTAGGGAAGTGTTTCCCAATGAAGGACTTAGGAGAAGCTGCCTTTATCCTTGGAATTAAGATCTATCAGGATAGATCTAGGCGTTTAATTGGATTAAGCCAGAGTACATATATTGACAAGGTATTAAAACGCTTCAAGATGGAGAGTTCTAAGAGGGGGAACTTGCCAATGGTACATAGAGTACAATTGAGAAAGTCTCAATGTCCTTCGGGGAAGAAAGATATAGATCGCATGAAGGGTGTTCCCATGCTTCAGCTATTGGTTCTATACTGTACGCCATGATATGTACTCGACCTGACGTATCTTATGCTTTGAGCATGACTAGTAGATACCAGTCGAACCTTGGTGATGCTCACTGGGTTGCGGTAAAGAATATTCTTCACTACTTGAGAAGAACTAAGGATATGTTCCTGTTATATGGTGGTGAAGAAGGAGATATGTGTGTCCGAGGATACTCAGATGCTAGCTTCCAAACCGACCGTGAAGACTTCAAGTCACAATCAGGTTTTGTATTTACACTTAATGGTGGTGATGTGAGTTGAAGAGCTTCAAGCAAAGCACTATAGCAGACTCAACTACTGAGTCAGAATACCTAGCAGCTTCGGATGTCGGGAAGGAAGCCGTGTGGATGAAGAAATTCATAACAGACCTAGGAGTAGTTCCTAGCATGGATGGACCCATCGAAATCTATTGCGATAACGAGGGTGCCATATCACAAGCAAAGGAACCTAGGTCGCACCAACGGTCCAAGCATATTATGAGGAAATTTCACATTATCCAAGAGAAGATCAATCGGGAAGATGTGAAGATTTGAAATGTTCATTCGGAAGATAATCCGGCAGATCCATTCACTAAACCTATGAGTCAAAGTAGGCATGATTGCCACACTAGCTCAATAGGTTTGAAGTTTTTAAGTGTTTGAAATGATCTGTAAATTTAGTATGACCTTTGGAACATTAAGCAATGAAATTCTATCTGTTTGGCATACTGGGTATGAACGATTACATTAATTTCGTTGTGTTCTATATTAACATGCTTAGATCCTAGACTATATGATATGGTTTAAACTATCCATTATCACTTATCACTGGGGGACTGGTGATAAACTAAGATCATAGTGAAGTTTGGTTAAGGTCAAGTTGGGCCAGCATGTTGCGACAAAAGTCACTTGCACTTGTAGGTTCAAGTGTTGGAAGACCCGTTTTCAAGATCACTTCATAGATCGGCGTCATAAAGTGAATCTTGAAGATGATAGTTATTCATTTTATCCTTTGACCTGAGATGTATATTGGGACCTCGAACATAAGGAGTATTGTACTTTGATATATGTCTAACGTCGCCTTTGATCGGGTGATTATAAGGGCTATGTTAGGTGCAATACGATCTATGTAAGAGTCGTATGCATGCAATATGGAATTTTCTCCTCTCAAGTTGAGAGAGAAATCTTTGGGCACCTCGATGATATTAAATGAGAAATGTATGGCCGTACACAAGTAGATTGATTGAATCAATAGTACTTGTTCTCTCATTAAATATCGGGATCGAGAAACATAATAATTGAACAATCAAGGATGAGCCAGATTTATGCCTTGAGTTCAATTAAGATATCGTGAAGCAAAGGGATAAGAAATACACTGATCATCACATTGACTGTTGTCAATAGAACCTAAAGCTGAAGAGCATTCATTCATTTGACTTTGGGGGCAGTGGCGCGTTGCTAGACACATATGAAAACACTGCTGACGTAGGATCTTATACGCCCATGTCATATGAAAACACTGCTGACGTCAGATGAACCTAGAGGGTCACACGCATAAGAGTGTGTAGATCACGAATAAACCAAGTTGGTTATAACCCGGCAAAGTTACAAGTTCTAAAGTGTAGAATTATTATTCTAGTAGAATAATAATTAAAGTGTTGTGAAACATAATTATGTTAATAATGTAATTTAATTATTAAGTTAATAATTAAATTGGGCTAATTATTATGTTTAATAATTATTATAATTAAATACCCATCGGGCCTGAAATAATGTTTTATTTAAAAGCCCAAAGGGTTAAGTAAGGTTTACTTAAGCCCAAGCCCAATTGCTTAGTTAATTATTAAGTTAGTAATTTAATTAATTAAAATATGTAATGTTTTAATTATATCAACTAATCCTTGCGGGCTTAATTGAGTCCGGCCCGAGATTAGAGGAAAGGTATATAAAGGCATGTTGCCTTATTGAATTCATAATTCACATCACAAATTTAGAAACTTGAAGTTTGATCTCTCCTCCCTCTCCTCTCTTGGTGATCGACGAACACACACACAACCAAGAAGAAATCGATTTCTTCTTGGTGTTCTTCGGGTATTCGGGCTAGCAACCAATCGTGATCGGATTCACATTTGCGTGGAAACCGCTAGAGGGAATCTACTTTGATTCCTAATGCTTGATCTTGATCAACCAATCCAAACATTGAGGTATTGTTCTAAACCCCCTATGGTTATGTTTAATCCTTAAAGTTGTTCGTAATGGATCCGGGCTATCTAGGGTTTTTTACCAGTTATTGTTTTTGTTTCCGCTGCGCATGTTTATTGTGATACCGGTATCTAAAACCCTACAGTGGTATCAGAGCCTCCGTTACAATGACTTTAGGATTAGAATCAACGTTTATTGTGATCCCGGTATCTAAAACCCTACAGTTGGACGTTGGACGGTGGACGCTAGACGGTGGACGTTGGACGATGGACGCTGGACGGTGGACGTTGGACGGTGAACGCTAGACGGTGGACGTTGGACGATGGACGTTGGACGGTTGACGTTGGACCGTGGCGTAAGATCATGACTTTTTAGTCATGACTCTGATTATTTTTTTTTCCTGGACAACTGTCGTAAATATTTATCCTTGTTGGTCAAGGGTATGGTTATCGTGGGTATTATCTTCGTCGGTCGAGGGTGTGATTTTTTTACCCAAACAGTTACCGCTTACCGGGTAAATTGTTGTATACGATATCATTTTGGTAGACTAAAATCTCAACGGGTAAGTAAGTGATAGTGTTGAATTTTTTTCTGTAGCACTTACCTGGTAAGTTTTTGTAAACGGCCGCTAAGATTCAAAATTTTCCAATCCGAAATCTTTATATACAATTCAAAGTCGGTCTATAAAATCAAAATCCTGTCAAACTAAACGTCTCCTGATTTCAGTGGCATATTTAGGTAGGAACGGGTGGGGTAAGGGACCCATAAAAAAAAATTAAAATAAAATTACAAGGGTTAAAAGTAATTTTTGCCCCTTTTACTTAGTTCCCCACTAAATTTTTGTAGGGGACCCCACAACCCTAGTCGATCATCACCAACTCCAAAAAGTTATCTTGAATTCAACCAAAAAAACCAAAATTTCTTTTCAAATGAAAACCCCTATTTTTTCTTTGAAATAGACAAACACTCAAAAAATCTCTTTTAAACCAACCAAAAAACTCTAAGGGCCTGTTTGGTTGGTTTTCTATTAAGTCCTGCATAGATAAAGTTGTTGTCTAGATAAAGTTGGCTGTATGAATTAAATAAAATAGTTGTTTGTTTGTTATGCTTAATAAACTGTCTAAACAATTAAAATGACAATTTTACCCTTTTCCAATAAGTGAACACCAAACCAAAATCAATTAAAAACACCATTCAAGAACACCAAAACCTTCTTCCAGCAAACCCAAAAGCTGATGTTGCATCAAATCCAAACAATTGATTAAATAACACCAAAAACCTATTAAATCTAACAAGATTGAATCTCAACAAAAAAAACCCTAGATTTCATTGAAGAGCTTGATGTAGGTTGGATGCTTTCATTTTAGGAAGACCTACAAATGTTCTTGTTTCATTAGAGCCATCAAGTTCTGCCCCATAAAAAAAACCAAAAACCTGTTGAATCAATCTTTCAGCCTCAAACCTACGGTTGATTTCTCTGATTTTGAATCCCAAACCATCCATTTTTTATTTTTCAGAACAAAAAAAGCCACCCCTTTTGATTTACCTCTTCAATCCATGACAAGGGTTATAAGAAGAAGATGAATGGGTTGTCAACGGAGAGAAGCAGGTCGGCGACGGTGAGAGATGGGCTAGGTTTACCGATTGAGAAGGAGGAGACTCTGGTCCGAGCAGTCCTCGTCTCCGGCGAGAAATTCTCCAGCAGCAGAGGTGGTAATACATGTGAGATCTCTGACGAGAACAGCAGCAGCAGGCGATGAGATCTCCGGCGAGAACAGCAGCAGGCGGCAGAGATCTCCGGCGAGAACAGCAGCAGGCGGCGAAGAGAGCTCCGACGAGAACAACAGCAGTGGTGAGAGCTTCTGAAGTTTTCTGTAGTGAAAGGGTTTTCCAGAAGGTTTTGTTATGAGAAAGAGAGCTGAGCGAGTGTTTTTAAAATCAACGGTAATAATGGAAAAATGATGTCTGTCTGAAGCTGAGCGAATAAGCACTCTATTTTTTCATTAAGCTACTAACAAACAACCCTATATGGCTGAGCGAATAAGCTCAAGAGCTCATTAAGCTCATTAAGCCACTAATAAACAGGCCCTAAATATTACTTGAAACAGTGTACTTAGGTTAAAAGCACGTCGGGCAACTTTGCGGACCTTTATTTCAGGTGACTGCACTAGGCAAAGATACTGGATCTGCTATTCGTAAACAAAGTGAACAAGATTAAAATTCCCATTTTATGTAGGTGTGAGCATCGGAACCGAGTATCTGCCTTTGGAACCGGAACTGCTTTGGAACTGCCGAATCCGGAATCAGTGTGATTGGTTGCGATTCTTAAAGTACGGAATTACTCAAAAGTGGTTCTGGTTCTTATTCTTTTGGAACCGTACTTGCTGGGTACCCGGTCCCGCTGGGTACCCAGAACCGGAACCGACGGGTACCCGCTACTTTTAAATAAAAATATTTTATATATTTATTAATAAAGTTATATTTCCTTTTAAGTTTGAGGTAGACGAGTTATTAGAATTACATTTTTATTGAATTATTTTTGACCATTTGTTGTATTTATTATTTTAAGCCGGTAATTTGTAATTTATAATAGATTTAAAATTATATTTTTATCGTATACAATATAAAAAAAATTAAAATTTTGAAGCCGGATACCCGGTATCGGTTCTGGTTTTAGTTCCATAAAATTTGACCGGAAATCATATTATGCTCACTCCAAATTTTATGTATAGTTTGATCATGTATTTAGCAACCCAAAATGAAGATTTGGATTTCCATAATTTCAGTTGTTTTGTTTACAAAATGAATGATTAAAGTTGACAAGTATGTCGTATTGTCATTTAACTTTAAAATTTGTCAACAAAGAACAATATTGTCTCAATTTCGTACGACATGAATGGGTGATGAAACTTCGTAATAGTTTAATTGCATAAAATATACCTACAAATAATATACATTAAAAAATCTATATTTTGAGGAACATATAAATTGCATATTCGGCGGAGCCAGAAATTTTTATGAGGGGGAGCACAAAAATATAAATAACAATGACCTAGTCGAGTTTTCATTTTCTGAAACTTATCTATGATATCTTCATTATCAACATTGCCAAAAAAACGTCTTTTTGATTATCAACCTTGGGAGATAAATATGATTGGATTCTGATTTTAACGACGTGTGGTTAGGGTAAAAATAAGATTTTAAGAGGTAAATATGATATTACAATTAATTGGTTAGTGTCTTGGTGGATTTTAGACCTTTAGGAGACCCAAATAAAAATTAAGATTAGATGGGTCCAAAGTAAGAATGTCCAATAATAAACTAAAAAGTATTTTATGTAAATATGATATTACAATTAATTGGTTAGAGTCTTTGTGGGTTTTAGACTTTTAGAAGGCCCAATTAAAAATTAAGATTAATGGGTCCAATGTAAGAAGGTCCAATAATAAATTAAAAAGTATTTTATGTAAAAATGTATTGGTGGGGATTTGAAACCAAGACCACCTCCTTATGTATAAGGAGCACTAACCAACTGATCCAAGGAACTATTTCTATATTGAATATATCAATTAAATAATATTATTCGATAATTTATTAAATTATATTTAGATCAATATTTTTTTTTTTAAATTCAGGGGGTGCCCAGGCCACTTCTGGCTCTTAAGTGGCTCCGCCCTATTTTGACTTCCACTTCTTGCCTTCTTAGAAAAATTGGTTTTAAAAATAAAAAAAGGATACATAATTAACTTTTAAGTAGATTATGATCTTGCAAATTGATTGCTTTCGTGGTTGTTAATTTTCTTAATAAATCATACCATTTTATATTTTTATTAGAATTTACTTGTAAAATGCAGTCAATGTTCTAAATAACGTGAGTTGTGGCGTAGCGGCGAGGTCAAGCCTTAAGCCTTATAAGCCACGGTGAGCCATGGTGTTTTTCAAGGCATGTCTTATGGCGGCGAATTTGTTTATCATATATAATATTATACATATATAAACTTTTGTTTTCTACTATTACTCAATGAATTAATGATATTAAGCCTTTTAGATTAGGTTATATATTAAAAAATAAAAAATAAGACACTAAAAAGGCAAAAAAATCAAATATGATATTACAAAAATCACGCATTAGGTCATGGCGTGCCACAGGCATAACGTGGCGTCAGACCCAAGCCTTAAGCCATGGCGCGTCATGGCGGCTGTCGCGACGAGTTTTTTAGAACTTTGAATACAGCGAGATACATTTTGATTTTGTTTTATTATTTGTGTCTATTGATATTGTAATATGATTTTATATGGCTTTAAGAAAGCGATAATATTTTTATTTTTAAATAAAATACAAATTTGATGATATCATAAAAACTTTAAAAAAAATATATGGATAAAAGTAACTACTTAAAAGTTTTTTTTATAATTTCTTTAATTCAATTTTCAATTATGAATTTTTTTAAGTTTAATAATAAAATAATTTATTTTTGTTTTAATAATATAATATTTTATAAAAATAATAATTAATTATTATATTAAAACTTAATGATTATTTTAATTATGTGTTTGATGTTTTATATTTAAAATAAGATTTTTATCATGTATTTGATTTTGTTTATCTATAGTTAGTATCACGAATTTAATTATTAGCTTTAATAAGTTGTATTCATCCCACAATCTAAATTTATATTAAATTTTAAGTAATATGTATTTATAAAATATAATTTATAAATGCAAGTAATTTTCAAAAGTTTTTGTTAAAATTTTATTATATAGTGTATAGATAATTTGTTAAAATTCCCTTCAAGTACTTGGACTATTACAGTTTTGAGCACTTACTCACTAAAGGCATCTTCAATCTATATATTTATTTTACTTTTTATTATAGAAAGTAAAATAGAGAATGTGTCATGTATTCTCCAACGTATTCTCTATTTTACTATCTAAAAAGAAATATTCTAACTATATTCCATTCTTTTTTTATTTTCAATAATACCGTTATATTTATTAACTTTATAAATTATATTCTTATATTTTTTATTTTCACAATAAACTTATATTTATAAAAAGGAAGATAAGTTTGTTTGTCAAATTTATAATTCTAGTTTACTAAAATTGGTATTTAGACAACAAATAAAATAAAAATACAACAATATAAAAATTTGAAAATAATGAATAGTAACTCTCTATATTCAGAGAGTTACTATTCAATTCTCTATTATAGAGAGTAAAATAGAGAGTTCATTAAAGAAAATTTAAAAAGTAAAATAAAGAGTTCATCGAAGATAATTTAAAGAATAAAATAAAGGGTTGATTAGAGATGGTTTAATAACAACTATATAATTCCCAAAAATGATCTAGAATTGGGTCAAGAATCATCGATCAGAAAAAGCAGACAATGACCATGATACCCAATTCCATGCAATTGTTTTTTTGCTATAATCTAATCTTACACTCCTCATGCTAGTCAAAAAAGAAAAGACAAAGACTTGGTCTCCGCATTATCGCGAGTTCTTTCTCCTTCTTTATTTTGTAATGGGCCACCATTTTTTAAAATTTAAGGTTTTTATCTTATTTCTAAATAATAAATAAATTATCATGTTTGACGGATATAAATTTATTTATTTTTTGAGTTTATTGTGAAAGTTTTATTTGCATGGTTAAGAAGTAGCTTAGTTATCTACAAAAACTATGCTAAAATTTAAAGATTTACAAGATTTAACAAATTTTCTTTCTAACAACTTATGTTCAAATAGAAAAAAGAAGAGATGGAAATCCAAATATGGATACAATATAGGGATCGTGTGTATAGGATGCGACTTGCTATGTGAACAATACAATAGATGTCATGCAAGTGTTATAGGTGTCTGTCTTTTGGTCATTGTACATGTAGTTTTTTGAGTTAACAACATACAAGTTATTATGTGTGTGTGTGTGTCTATCACGTGGTCATTAAATTACTGAACTTTAAGAAATGGACGGTGAAAGTTGTAATATGCAACTCATAGTGAATCCCACTTAACGAAATGTTTTTAATAGAGTTATCTCGAATGACCAAACCCGTAAAGATATATAAAAACAACAATATCGTCAAATGTAATAAACGAACCGCATACACCAAATATGTGATTACTAACAAACCATATGGACAAAAATTGTAGTTTACTCTGTATCTTGAGAAGTTCTTGAAGATACTCAATCACTCCATCCAAAAACAACTACAGCGGTGCATACTTTGATTGATAAGGTCATGGATGATAGACATTTTACTAACAATTGAACACTTTTGCAGAACTCTCTGAGTTAACATAGTGATTTAACGTATCTTATTTTTTAAAGAATGAAGTATGCTTTCTTTCTAATCTTGGTGGCCAATATTGTGTTAGTAAAACGGAAAGTGTTTTCAATTGGAACATGAAAACATGACTAAATTGGTCCCCGATAAGGAACCCTAGGAGAGCCGCCGACTCCAACTACCATAACTCAATGATGGCAACTAAAAACGAGGGTGTACCGCTTCTTATTGCCGTATTTTTGTTAATGCACTTCCCAGTATTTAAGTAATTGTCTCATAGATCCTATATCTATCTATATGAAAGGAAATTATGTAACGAAGTGGATCAATCAAATGGGTAATTTTCTTCTAATTACGGATCCCATACTATCCCCATAAACAGGAATGATGGCCTTGGGTTATACCCAGGGGTGGAGCCAGGAATATGTGTAAGGGGGAGCACCATAAAAAATAAAAGTTGACATTTTGAAAATAGCAAAAATAACGATATTATATTGATGATATTCGACCTTTACAGATTTAACAACGACTTCGACGAGTTTTCATATTCTGGAAGTTATCTATGATATCTTTGTTACCAATCTCATCAAAAATATCTTTCTTTAATATAAATAACCAAGAAATCATTCATCCGTTGATCTCCCATTCTATTGCACAACCTATTCTTTACGATGTTCATAGCTGAAAATGTCTCTAAACTGTAGTAGTCGCAACCATAATATCATTGCTAGTGTTATAAATAAATACACGAGAGTGAATACCTTATCTTTTTTGATAGGGAACATATTATAAAGCCATTTGAAACATTTAAACAAAGAGGTTGACAAGGACAAATTATAAAGCCAAAAAAAATCGAAACTCTAACCTGTAAAATTGGAGATTTCGTGAGTATTAGGATCAACCGATTGCCGCTGTCTAGGATGGCCGGCGTTGGATCGTAGGTGATGGCAAGTGAGAGAGACAAACTAAAGTCTTGAAACAGTGAAGGCAGGAGCAATTTTTTTCTTACTGACTTTATTTTTCTTTTCACTGTGGTTTAACAAAGTAACTTGTGAGGTGTTGATAATATGGTGAGTTTTCTTATTGGATTGGTTTTGATAGGGGCCACTAAATATAAATATTTTATGGGCTTTTGTTGAGTTTTCTTATTAGATTGGTTTTAGAGAGGACCCACTAAATATTATATGGGTTTTTGTGGAGTTTTTAATTGACAATACATAAGTTAACAAAAGAAATTCAAAACCGAGGAGGAGCACAGGTCACTCCTGGCCTCCATGTGGCTCCGCCTCTGGTTATACCAAGTCTGAAACCAATTGAATTTAAATTTTGTATTCACAATTAATTGTTTCCATTCACCCGTCAATTTCTTAACCATGCATACATTGCCTTAGGTTAAACTAAAATGGCATATATTTCTACTTTCTGGTCCAAGTATGCTTTTCTTTTTACTTGTATGTTAAATCCATGTTTTTTTTTCAAATTTTACAAGTGTGTTTATTGATTTCAAGTTCTATTTAATGTTTTTCTTATGTTCTAATATTGTGACTGTTTTGAGCAAGCTTTCTACTTTATTTCTACACACTTTGTACAAGATTGGGCTTCAAAAGAATAGTCATTATACTCTTTAGGGTAAAGGTCAGGACTGCTCCCACCCTCGAAACCCCTATCCGAGTGGGCTATACTAGGCTTTTTAATTGATTTTGTTTAATTATTGTTTTCTAAAAAAATTATTCTTCATGACATCCTAACTATTTTTCAACAAATTTTATTATCGACGCACAGTGAGAAAAAAAAAACTCGATAATACCTTGATCTTGCTGAATTTGATGATCGTATCAAATCAGATGGATTCGATTTCGGCTCTGATACCACTTGTTAGGTCCAATTCAACAAGATCAAAAAGGAATCATATGCAAATCATTGAGTCGAATGTTTTATTGAAAGCTTTCTTAATGAACTACAAACACGAAACTAAATTTAACGACTCTCATTAACAAATCCTCTAACTCTAGACTCCTTTATATAGTAGGTGTTTATTACAAAGTAAGCCCAAGCCCATAAGATCAAAACACAATATATAATATTACAGTAATTCTTATCATTTTTTATAAAATTTTCTAAACTTAGTACTTATGGTCCTAACGTAACTTTAGGGACTATGAATGTTATCAAATTGAAAATTTAGTAACCATCAATGTAGATAGTTCGTTTTGCCAAACCCAAATTTTGAACAAATCACAAAGACGACCAATGTAATTCTTATTTATATATAATAAACAAAAATATATAAATTAGAAGAAATGGCCTTAATACTAGGTAAGCCCATTCGGTTACTTGAATTATTATATTGTAACAACCCAATTCATTAAAAGCAATAAACCAAAGTTAAAATTAATCCAACAAGAAATAAATTTAGAATTCTATTATATCCCAATGTTTACTGCAGGTAAAAACTTCCACAACGGAGAAATTATCTAACTAGACCGGTTCTAACACTTCATATCCACTCTAGCTAAGCTTCAAAGTCTTCCCTTACCCTTGGACGTACCCTCCACAAACGTCTTTCCTGAAAATGGTTTTAGTTTTAAAAGCGAGAGTTAGACCAAAAGGTCTAGTGAATTCCCCAAAAAGCCACAATTATAACAACAGTTTAAATAATCAGAGTTAACGAAACTCTTGAATTGGATCATGCATGATAGTCGTAGCCCAACACTTGCCTCACAATTCCCCCATGCGACTAAGGTATGTGTTCGCATAATTCCCCATGCAACTCTAAAGAATGGTCCATAATGGTACCCATCCAATGTAGCCACGGATGAATCCGAGATACATGGACGTTAACTCCCAAGAGGTTTGCAAGGCCTCAAGGTACACTACAACTACTATGCATGTCCATATAATTAAATATATCATGATATATCCCAACATCTCAACCGAGCAATTTATAAAAACATTTAAATGAAACATAACATGCTTGCGAATTTCAAATACCATGATCAGAGTGATTTATAAAGCCATCGCCATAAAATGCATAGTTTTAAAAATCAAGGGAACTCACCTGATGATGCCACACCTAGCCTCAAAGCCCCAAACGTAAGAACTTTCCCAAACCGAACGCCTAAATTCGTCAACATAAAAATGGTGTTAAGTGTTAACCTAATGCAATACTCCCAAAAGTCTTCTAATATAGTCCTAAAATAAGCCCCTAGCTCAAAGGTTCAAACCCCGACTCGAGGCGCGAAACGAAAAGGACGAAGTCGCACCAAAAAGTAGACCACGGGGGTAGTCACGCGACCTACTCGCGGGTATCGGCTACTGTTTTGGCTTCTTCGTCCCTGCAGCTCAAAACCAGCAATTCTACCATTCTTACCATTTAAAATACTGATTTCTAACTTCCAAACCAATAATAATCATAAAGAACCAACCCAAAACATTCCCATTACATTCCTAAACATGAATAGAAGATGTAATCATCCAATCAATCCAATTGAAGATTGGAGATTCAAGAACAATGGACTTTTTAATCCCGACTTCTCTCATTTGATGAAAACTCTCCAATACTCACTTACTCCCCTCTAAATCATGAAATACACATGGATGAACATTTGGTTCATCATTTTCTTAACTTCCAGCATAAAAGGAAACTCAAGGGATTGAATCCCTAGGTTGAACCTTGACACAAAACATCAATATAGAAGAAGATAGTGCAAGAGAATGAGCTTATACCTGAAATCAGTCAATGCACTTGATCCTTTCCAATAGAGTGATTGTTTTGCTCTCCTTCTTCCTTTGCTTGCTTCTCACTGTTCATACACACATCTCACACACAATAAAATCTGAAAATGAGGAGAATGTTGAGCATTTCCCCCTACTAACCCCTTTATATATACCTGGGATTAGGGTTTAAATGAAATCAGCCCAAGGCCTAAGCTAAGGGCCCAAAATTAATTAATTAAACTTGGGTTATTACATATATCAATTATAATCGGGACTCCTATTTTCAATCGATATTCAACAATAACATGTAATGTTTGTCGATCACCCTAACTGCGCCAGTTGTAACTGGTAACAAGCCCGACCAGTTACTCGATTTGTCCATCTATACTTGGCAGGGTCATGGTTGTTCTTCTATATGTGTTTGTAATGTCCCAAAAAGTTTCTTAAATAAAACATCCAAAATATTAAAATATCACGAGTCTAATATTCCAACGCAACGGAAATGTTCAAGATAATAAAACTTAAAAAAAATAAAATGTCTAAAACATGATAACATAAAAGAAATCTCGAATGTCGCCTCGACGAGCCTTTATTCCTTGCTAAACAGGTTCTAAGCTTTCTCCTTCCCCTTGCTACTACTTCCGAGTACAAGACGACCTGGTTGCATAATTATTTGGAAAAAGGAGTTGGGTGAGCCTAAGGCCCAGTGAATTCACGGTTTGCGTAACGTCAATAAAAATATTTCACAAAACCTCATAAATTATCATGCATATGATTGAAACATTATAATACACAAACAACGGCGTTCCAGCAGATGTCTACCTCACACAGCTTTACCTGGCGAAGTCACATAGCACGTCCGCTCTTACGCCTTAGACAAGCTCACACAGCATACTCGTCTCATTTAAAATATCATAGTACATCCCCATTGCCATACAAATATTCAAACACGTATTAAATTACCGAGTATTATTTGCATGCATGATATATATAAAAATTCAGTTATCGATAAATCCAAAGCAAGCTTGCATATAAATTTAAATAAAGCATGCAACCATTTTATAAAAATCACGTAAAACTCACAGTCCAAGTCGTTGTCCAAACCGGTCTTTGAAGTGGTTAGAGTCACCCCTACAAATCCAAGGCAATAAACTTTAATTCTATAAAATTCGACATCCCTAGAAGTAATCGAGTGGTGCCCTTAACGCTACCTACTCTAACGACCCATGAACTGACGCCTATTCCTTACGAATTTAATCTAACTTATATATATATATATACATTGGCCTATATATAATATATATAATATATAAAACTATCAACAATACATATATATATATATATTATAAATATATATATGCATACCAACATGTACGATATCTATATCTATTTATAAGTAAACCATCATATTTGGAATCCATATATATATTTATATACATGAATTATGTATGAGGTGCAGTGGGTACTTGAAATGCATCTCACCCATTCTACTCATCAATTTCTATCTATCCAATATATATATATATATATACATCTTATGCGTGCTCACACATTTCTTGTTTTCTCCATGAATCCATATATAGTCTACTGTTTCACCTTCTCTTTTTTTTTTAATTCAACCTAGTGACCACGAGGCTATATAATTCAGAAATATAATGCATAAGATCCTCTAATCATCAAGAGTTCACAACAGTTCAGTCCGTTAAGGCGGCGAAATATCGGACAACCCGTTTATGTTTGTACACATATACGTATATATATATATACATCTTTTACCGACGCTCTCACGAACCAAAGGTCCTAACTTTTAGTACCGAGACGAGGGAATGGGTTTGACAACCCGGCGTCACGGATAAAATCGATGTGCATAACGGTGCAGGTTCTAGAGGTAACCGGTGACCAACGGTGTCATACGGGAACCTCCCCGGATGACCCAACAACTACCAATATTTAAATTATAAACACAACTTCGAGACAACAAATACGAGCTACTTACCAAGAGGCGTTGAAATATAGAGCACCGTCGACTTCCGTTTCGATCTCCGCCGATGCCTTTGCTTACAATGATTCTCCCTCTTACTAAATCGGTTGTTTTTTTCTTACCTTAGACTACTAATCTCAATCCTTTTTATACTTGAGCACCATCAGTTTCAAGAAGATGAAATGTTAAAGCCGTCATAAATTTTAAGAGGTTCACGTCCCTTGAATGATCTAAGAATTGATTTTATATTTAAGCCACAATTATGCTTAATAACAACTGCCATGTTTATTTAATACATATATGTATTTTATTCTTGGTTATTACAAACTTCCCCTCTTAACAAAATTCCGTCCTCGAAATTTGCCTTATGCAAATAAATGAGGATATTTCAGTCTCATCTCCTTCTCGGGTTCCCAAGTTGCTTCCGGCCCTCTATGATGTCTCCATTGAACTTTTACGAGAGTGATCTCTTTGTTTCTTAGTTTCCTCACTTTTCTATCGACGATAGCTTCCGGTTCTTCAGTATAGCTTAAAGTTTTGTCCACCTTTACATCCTTGAGAATTACCTCGGTACCTTCCTCGGCCAAACACTTCCTTAGATTAGACACATGGAACATGCTATGGATGCTTTGAAGTTCTTCAAGTAGCTCCAACTTATAGGCAACCTCGCCTACTCTTTCCGTTATCTTGTAAGGACCGATGTAACGGGGACTTAGTTTCCCTCTCTTTCCGAAACGGACCACGCCTTTCCATGGTGAGATCTTAAGCATAACTTTGTCGCCAACCTGGAATTCTATTGGTTTCCGTCTTTTATCAGCATAGCTTTTCTGCCTGTCTTGAGCTATCTTCAACCTTTACCTTATTTGGTTTATCTTATCGCTAGTCTGCTGAACGATCTCAGGACCAGCCAACTGTTTTTCTCCCACCTCATTCCAACATAACGGCGTTCTACATTTCCTTCCATACAAAGCTTCATACGGTGCGACTTGGATGCTAGCATGATAACTATTGTTGTAAGAAAATTCTATCAATGGAAGATGATTTTCCCATGACCCTGAAAAGTCAATAGCACATGCCCGCAACATATCTTCTAAGGTTTGAATGGTCCTCTCACTTTGACCATCTGTTTGCGGGTGATAGGCTGTACTTAGCTTTACTCGTGACCCCAACTCTCTTTGAAAACTTTGCCAAAACGTAGAGGTAAACCGACTATCCCTATCAGACGCTATCGATAATGGAACACCATGACGAGTCACAATCTCGTCTATATAGAGCTTAGCTAGTCTTTCCAACGAGTATGTTTCTTTAATTGGCAGAAAATGTGCTGACTTAGCAGAGTCTGTCAACGATTATCCATATTGCATCATAACCCTTTGGTGTTCTTGGAAGTTTCATCACAAAATCCATTGTGATGTGGTCCCACTTCCATATCGGGATTTCTAAGGGTTGCAATTGACCATATGGTCGTTGATGTTCAACTTTTACTTGCAGACATGTCAGACACCTTTCGACATAATGAGCTATATCTTTCTTCATCCCCGGCCACCAGTATGAATGACGAAGATCTCGATACATTTTATTATTACCCCGGTGTATAGAATACCGAGATTTATGGGATTCATCTAACACTTGTCTACGAAAGTTACCTAAGCGAGGAATCCAAATTCTGCCCTTGAAGCACTTTAACCCCTGATTATTATCTTCAAGAGTCGAAACATTCCCTACCATTCTCTCGCCCTTCAAATTTTCTTCTACTAAGGCTTCATCTTGAAATTTCTTAAGTTCCTCAGTCCAACTTGGAGTAACCACTAATCGCATTGCTTTAATCCTCACGCGATCATTCCTTTCTTTGCGACTTAATGCGTCAGCCACCACATTTGCCTTTCCGGGATGATACAAAATTTCACAGTCATAACCCTTTAACAACTCCATCCACCTTTGTTGTCTCATGTTCAGTTCCTTCTGATCAAACAAGTACTTTAGGCTCTTGTGATCAGTATACATTTGACACTTCACCCCATATAAGTAGTGCCTCCAGATTTTTAAGGCAAACACTACCGCTGCCAATTCCAAGTCGTGAGTTGGATACCTCTTCTCGTGTTCCTTCAATTGACGAGATGCGTATGCAATAACTTTCCCTTGCTGCATCAGTACACAACCAAGTCCTAGTTTAGAGGCATCACTGTACACTACAAACCCTTCGGTTCCTTCCGGCAAAGTTAATATCGGTGCAGTGCTTAACTTTTCCTTCAGTATTCCAATCGCCTCTTCTTGAGCAGGCTTCCATTCAAACTTTACACCTTTCTTTGTTAGCGACGTCAAGGGCGTCGCTATCCGAGAAAAGTCCTGAATAAACCTTCGGTAATAACCTGCTAGTCCCAAGAAACTTCGTAGCTCAGACGGGTTTCTTGGTGGCTCCCACTTCTTTATAGCATCCACCTTGGTCGGGTCTGTAACACTCTAAAATTCAAGATTTGTAAAATAAATAATTATTGAGGGTTAAAAATTTAAAGAGTACACGATATAAGGGATTGTACTGTCGATACTCGAAAAGTATGATTTTATTGCAATAAATAAAATCATTAATAGGGGAAATTATATATTTTGAATTTAATTGATTTGGGAAAAGAATGTAATAAGAAAAACTAGAGGGACTAGTTAGGCCAAATGAGAAAAGTTGATTTGGAAATGATTGTGATTTGAGGAAATGATTCCAAAATCACGTTTTTGATATTGGAGGCCAGATTTGACGGCCTAAATAAGAGAGTTTTGGACTGAAATTTTGTGGAGTCGTACCCAAGGGTGTAAGGGAGTACACCCAATTGGAATTTCGTGATTTCATCAAGAATTGAGAGAGATATCGAGTTCGGAGCGGCATAGGATCATTCGGTACGAAAACGGCGATTGGAGGTAAGATACTCAACCAAAATCGATGTATAATATATGGATGGCTTCGTATTTCAATTACCTTTCTTTTGGTATAAGTTTCGTGGGCTATAGTAGTCTGTACATCGAGCAGTTTTGTCTAGAAGCCGCTGTGGCGGCGGCTCGATGAATTCGGGTACAAAAACTCAAAATACGAATTTAATAATGAACCGTAGGGGCTGTAAATTTATATATGAGTTGGGATGTTTGTTGTTTATAAACTTTTGTAAAAAGTTTGGTGAAAAACGATCGAGAAACGACCTCAATCGGGGCTGTTCACGGCAGCCATACCGAAGGTGCGACCGGTTTAGGTCGGATGACAAGTTGTGTTGGGCTAGCTTTGGACCGAGATTTGGGCCACGGCTTTGTGTCGGGGCTGACTTTTCGGGGGTCGGGTTCGGTTAAAGTCGAGTCGTTTTTATTAAACTAAATTTATTATAAGGAGATTTGAGTGTCGTTTATTTATTTGGATTAGTCGAAATAAGTTGAGATGTTTCGATGAAGTTGGTTAAGTTTTGGACATCAAATTATAAAGGGTTTTAATTAATTTGGTTTATCGCATTTTGGGATTTATTATTTAGAGATTTATTATTAATTAGATTATATCTAATTAATATTTTAATCTCCAAGTTATTTATTTATTTAAGGGTGGATGGATTATTAAATTATAATAATTTAATAACTTGTTTAAGGAGTCGTGATTGGATGATTGGGGGATTGGGTGTTTTAGAATGACACCTATATAGTTATCGGTTAAGTTTAATGCGCCATGATTTATTTTGGACGTGAAGTAGTCCATTGGACGACGGTTGTTTGGGGTGGACCCGTTGACCATGTCAACCCATGGTTGACTATAGTTTGACCCATTTGATTTTACGACTCACTTTGTGGGAAAAGTCAAGACACTAATTATGGAAACGTAATTATATTTTATAGGGTATTACTCAAGGACGAGGTTAAGCTAAGTGGAGCTATTCAGGTGAGTCTTTCACGAGATTTCACTGGGATGTATACATATGTATGAAATGTATTTTTACATATATGGTGTGGATGTTTATATGTTAAATGATGAGGTGATATTATTGCATGTTTACTTTAATTTGGTGATCTACATGCATGTGGTTAAATTATGGTGTAGCATGCTATTTATGTTATATGATGATACATTGCATGCAAATAGGAGTTCGGGTGTGGGTTAACATGCTTATAAAATGTATATAACCCGGGTATGGGATATCGGCTCGATGTGTCACACTTTGGGGAGGCACGACCCGAAATGGGCGGTAGTTCCTGGTGGACTTACACGCCCAGGGAATGTCTGTGACATGGCAGGTCCCTACCTAAGGAGAGGAGTTAAGAGATCTCATTGGGGGTGCATATAATTGGTGAAATTGCATATCATATTTATTTGATAATTATACGTGATTGAATGTGTGTCAGATACTCGCACGTAAACCGTGAACTCACTAAGCTATTTAGCTGACTATAGTATACATCTCAGGATCGGGAGGTTCAGGAACCGACAAGGGCAAAGAACACGCTTAAGGAGTTTAGTTGCTTTTACTTTATTTAGCGTACACTTATACGTATTTCGGAGTTTGTCTTGGTTTGAATTATGGTGACCGGTATGAGACGGGTTATCTTTTAATATTTATTTTGATTTGATGTTTAGACTTCCGCTGCACACGTTTTAGTTTATTAATTGGAGTATTTAATGAGGTGTTTTGATGACGTGACATTTCATTTATTTGGGAAAAAAATGGGATGTTACAGGGTCTACTTTAATTCCTTCTTAACGTGTCCAAGAAATTGAACTTCTCGGAGCCAGAACTCACACTTCGAAAACTTTGCATACAACTTTTCCCGTTTTAGCAAACCCAAAACCACCCGAAGATGTTGCGCATTCGCATCGTACCATCCTTTTTCTTAACAAATAACACAGGCGCTCCCCAAGGTGAGGTGCTAGGGCGTATAAAATCTTTGTCTAACAAGTCCTGCAATTGAGACATTAACTCCTTCATTTCTGACGGTGTAAGGCGGTAAGGTGCCTGAGCAATAGGTGCGGCTCCAGGTACTAGATCAATCAGAAACTCCACCTGTCTCTCCGGTGGTAAACTTGTCAGATCATCCGGGAAGACTTCAGGAAACTCTCTTACCACAATGATGTCTTCCATACCTTTTTCCTTTTTCTTAGCATCTATTACATATGCTAGATAACTATGACACCCCTTTCTTACACATCGTCTTGCTTTTGCCACATAAATCATGTTGGATTTCCTGGTTCTTCTGTCTTAATATATAACTATAACTTCACCATCAGGCGATTCAATTTGGACTATCTTTTTGTTGCATAAAATTCTTGCTTGGTTTTTGGCTAACCAATCCATCCCAACTATTATATCAAATTCCCCAAGGTTCATAGGGAGTAGTTTTAGTGGAAAAGAACGACCTTCTATCTCAACATAGCAGTCATCATACTCCTCTCTAATCATCACTAGATGATCATCGACAGTTTCTACTTCTAAGGCGGAGCTTAAAGGTTTCGGCACTCTTTGCAAGTAATCACAGAATGTGGTAGATACAAAAGAGCGATTTGCACCAGAATCAAACAATACTCTAGCATGCACAGAGTTGACCAGAAAGGTACCTGTCACCACGTCGGGTGTCTCTTCGGCCTCTTTTGCTGTCATGCGGAAGACTCTTCCCTTTGCCTTCGATGCTTCTGATCGTTTTTCCTCTACTTTACCATATCGACTTTCACCTTGCCCGGTGGCGTACCCACTCTTTTGCTGAGGGAAATTTGCTTGTATATGGTTGGGTGACTTAAAGATAAAACATAGTCGTTCCCTCCTCTCCACCTTGCAATCTTGAAACAGGTGCCCTGGCTTCCCACATCGATAACACACTCTCGGCCTAATCATGCATTCCCCTTTATGCACACGGTTGCATTTAGGGCATGGTTTGGCAATCTGTCCTTGCCATGTCTTCCTTTCAGATCCCAAAAACTTCGACTTTTTCGCTTCATTACTCGGACCTTCCCATTTTCTTTTATAATTGCCTTTTTCCGCCTCCTGACAATTCAGTTCCTTCTCTCTAATCTCAGCTACGTTTATTGCAGTCTGGAAAGTTGTTGGGTTTATTATGAGAACAAATTCTCGAATGGATGATTTGAGCCCCCATATGTACCGCTCAGCGCGCCTTTCCTCCGTTGAAACATAGTGCTCAGCAAATCTAGCCTTCTCAGAAAAAAACTGTTGTGTACTCCCTGACTGTCATTGTTCCCTGCTCCAACCTTAGAAACTCCTCTTCCAGTTGCTTTACTGCAGTGCGCGGACAGAACTTCTCATTAAACATCCCTTTAAACTCTTTCTAAGTCATTCTTGCCACAACCTCGTCGCCCTTTAAATTAGTCACCAATTGCCAACAGAAAGAAGCTTCTGATTTGAGCATGGAAGATGCATATGTCACTTTATCATCTTCCACACATTTGCTGATTTTAAAAATTACATCTGTCTCTCTTATCCATTTCAAAGCTATCACTGGATCACTGTCACCTTGAAAAGGTTGGGGCTTACAAGCCAAAAAGGTCTTATAGGAACAACCTTTTTGTCTCGAGCCAATGCTGATAGGACTCGCCGGTCTTGACCTTTCATGCATGTGTTCCCTATTGTTCGAGTCACTGATATCCTCCCTTTTGTTACTTATCCCCCTGTCTTCATGATTTTTCAACTCTAACTCTCGCACCTGGGCTATAACCGCAAGCAAGGCAGCTTGCAAGGCTTTTCCCACCTCTTGAGCGATGAGGTCCCCAGGGGTTGCCTCAGTTGCACGGGCACGACCTCGCCCCCTTCCTCGACCTCTTCCCGAGGCGGAGCTTGCTTGCACAGAGGGTTCAAGTTCATTAGGCGTGGCTCTACCTCGTCCCCTACCTCTTCCGCGACCTCGTCCTCGCGTGCTAGCCGTCCTTGCAGCCGCAACAGACACAGGTTGGGTCTCTTCCACATTCGGGGTAGCCCCTATTGGAGGAGGGTCTGCCGTATTGGGTGTAACCGATGTTGTCCTTCCTGACCGACGAGACATGGTTGCTGTGTGCGATAAAATTTCACATTTATAAGCACAACTATACCCAATCATAACTAATTATCCAACAATATTCATATTTAAACAACAAGATTAAACACGAACATATAATTTATTCAAACGATGAGTGGATACATAAGTGTTTGATAAATATGCCAAACCGGCTCATACATAACCCAAATTTTTTAAAGGAAACCAAGTTCACGACTGGATAACAACTAAAACATGCTAACAAAACAAAATACTTAAATCAAGACTTTATTCTTCTCCCTTTCTTTTATGGCATGTCCATGGGGTAGTGGGCCATCTTCACAAATTCTTCATAACTGTTATTTGGACGGTACTTTCAGATAAATCCCAAGCTTGGGCCATGATGGTATTGGCGTGCCCAACTTGACAAATATCCTTTGATCAAACCTATATATTATAAGGTCGCTCCCTTATAATAGCGAGCTCGATCTCCCAATCGCACCCTCCAAGGTCGGGCGACAATCCTCTTTTCCCACTCTAGCTCCACACACTTCCATGCCATGCTTTGGTTTCTTTCCCAAAGTTTATCATTTTCATTTAACACCAAGCTCAACTCCGCACCTAGATCAGAATGTTCTACTTGCAAGTTGTTCAGCAACTCTTCCGTTTTGTCCTTTTCCTCTTGGACCTTAGACAATTCCTTTTTCAGATCATCATTCTCATTATTCAGATTCGCTATAGTGTCATTCAAATCCTCACGGGTAGGCGTACGTGGGGTGTATTCCTCGGAGGGTTCCTCTGATGGATCATAGTTAGAGTAATCTATAGGTGTGCTTTGGGATGACTCAACCCTCAGAACGTTCGCGCTCCCTCTAGAAATTCTCCTCAAACTCCTAGTGCGGCTAGAGCTCGTGCGATCGCGATCCCCAACTCCACCTCTTGGTGCTAGTCCAGTAGCTACCGCACGGCTTCCGACCCTACCCCCACGACGGCCAATGTGCCTAGTTCTCTTGGTGTAAACCATGGTCCTACAAAACCACAATAATCTATCATCTTTCGGGATATTGTCAACTTAAAAGTAATTTAAGTCAAACTATAACATTATTTAAATCATATAACCTCACTCAGTGTAAGCTTAGGCTAAAATTAATAACCTATTTCTCTTAAACTAAGGCTCTGATACCACTTGTAACGTCCCAAAAAGTTTCTTAAATAAAACATCCAAAATATTAAAATATCACGAGTCTAATATTCCAACGCAACCGAAATGTTCAAGATAATAAAACTTAAAAAAAATAAAATGTCTAAAACATGATAACATAAAAGAAATCCCGAATGTCGCCTCGACGAGCCTTTATTCCTTGCTAAACAGGTTCTAAGCTTTCTCCTTCCCCTTGCTACTACTTCCGAGTACAAGACGACCTGGTTGCATAATTATTTGGAAAAAGGAGTTGGGTGAGCCTAAGGCCCAGTGAATTCACGGTTTGCGTAACGTCAATAAAAATATTTCACAAAACCTCATAAATTATCATGCATATGACTGAAACATTATAATACACAAACAACGGCGTTACAGGAGATGTCTACCCCACACAGCTTTACCTGGCGAAGTCACATAGCACGTCCGCTCTTACGGCTTAGACAAGCTCACACAGCATACTCGTCTCATTTAAAATATCATAGTACATCCCCATTGCCATACAAATATTCAAACACGTATTAAAATACCGAGTATTATTTGCATGCATGATATATATAAAAATTCAGTTATCGATAAATTCAAAGCAAGCTTGCATATAAATTTAAATAAAGCATGCAACCATTTTATAAAAATCACGTAAAACTCACAGTCCAAGTCGTTGCCCAAACCGGTCTTTGAAGTGGTTAGCGTCACCCCTACAAATCCAAGGCAATAAACTTTAATTCTATAAAATTCGACATCCCTAGAAGTGATCGAGTGGTTCCCTTAACGCTACCTACTCTAACGACCCATGAACTGACGCCTATTCCTTACGAATTTAATCTAACTTATATATATATACATTGGCCTATATATAATATATATAATATATATTATATATAAAACTATCAACAATACATATATATATATATTATAAATATATATATGCAAACCAACATGTACGATATCCATATCTATTTATAAGTAAACCATCATATTTGGAATCCATATATATATTTGTATACATGAATTATGTATGACGTGCAGTGGGTGCTTGAAATGCATCTCACCAATTCTACTCATCAATTTCTATCTATCCAATATATATATATATATATACATCTTATGCATGCTCACACATTTCTTGTTTTCTCCATAAAACGATATATAGTCTACTGTTTCACCATCTCTTTTTTTTAATTCAACCTAGTGACCACGAGACTATATAATTCAGAAATATAATGCATAAGATCCTCTAATCATCAAGAGTTCACAACAGTTCTTAATATACATCTTTTACCGATGCTCTCACGAACCAAAGGTCCTAACTTTTAGTACCGAGACGAGGGAACGGGTTTGACAACGTCCCGGCGTCACGGATAAAATCGATGTGCATAACGGTGTAGGTTCTAGAGGTAACCGGTGACCAACGGTGTCTTACGGGAACCTCCCCGGATGACCCAACAACTACCAATATTTAACTTATAAACACAACTTCGAGACAACAAATACGAGCTACTTACCAAGAGGCGTCGAAATATAGAGCACCATCGACTTCCGATCCGATCTCCGCCGATGCCTTTGCTTACAATGATCCTCCCTCTTACTAAATCGGTTTTTTTCTTCTTACCTTAGACTACTAATCTCAATCCTTTTTATACTTGAGCACCATCAGTTTCAAGAAGATGAAATGTTGAAGCCGTCATAAATTTTAAGAGGTTCACGTCCCTTGAATGATCTAAGAATTGATTTTATATTTAAGCCACAATTATGCTTAATAACAACTGCCATGTTTATTTAATATATATATATATATATGTATTTTATTCTTGGTTATTACAGTGTTGGGTCTAGGAATCTCTTTCGGCCTAAGAGATATAACATTTACTTAAACTCACGATTAGTCTCGAGTGTAGGCCTAAAACCTGTTCTAAAAGACGGTCTTACTATATCCTATTAGGTTCATTAGTTACAAGTTATTATTGAGAAATTTTGGTTGGAACATATCATACAAAAAGTGGAGTATGCTTCATACGTATAAAAGTAGTTTAAGAATTTGATTTTAAAACGTCACAATCGACTATACATTAAAAAAAATTCCTCATAAAGTTTAAAATGTGAATTAAATTTTAAAGAGTCTGAATATGATTTTGGATAATTTAAAAACTTGAAGTTAGTATTTTTAATAACAAAAAAAAATCAAAATAAAAATGCACATCGATGACACTCTGCCACAAAATAGCGGCATCAAACCTTAAACAGTTATTATTAGGATTAACAAAATGTGTAAAATAAAAATTATAGTTCTAACACACATTTTAAGACACAAAATAATTGTAGTGTTTAAAATCGCAAATGTAAAATGTCTTATCATAATCTTTAAGTTTGTTATGTAAAAAATATAAGCAAACTATAAACTACAAATAAGTTTTATAGTAAAACTAAAGAAAAATGTATCAAATAAATATTGATATAAAATGATGAATGTGTTGTAGGACAAGTGTGTTATCGTCAAAAGAATGTGACGATATAGATAGAGATAGACATAAAAGTTTAGAGTTATTTATAGAGTAAATCTCCTTCCATGCTTATCATCATCTCTATGTAATCTATCATATTTAAAGGGCTTATGATTAATAAGAGTTACGATTCCTTTTCTCTATTTCTTCTTGTTCTATTTACTTTTCTCTTTAATTAACACGTTATCAGCACGTATGCTCCATTGAACAGATTGAATCGAGAAATCAAGCTTAAATTCTACATTTGAGGTAACTCGTATATGTTTTAAGCTTTAAGATATCATCATATTATGCTTTAGAACAAATCTTTTGCTACGATCATAAGGGAAATTCAAAAATTAACATCTTGCTGATTGTTTCCTTATTTTTCAATGTATATGATAATTGTGTACATGTATTTGAATTAAGATGTGAATTTATTGCTTAGTTGAAATTTCGCCATATTTTTTTTCTTTCTCACTAGGTTGGTAGCCACTCAAGTTTATGATCATAAATAAGTGATGAAAATCACCCGTCCTAAATTTTTATGTCTCATCCATGTCCACCAATCATATGAATACACGTAAGCAGAGAGATAAAATAAAAATGAATTAAATAAATTTAAAATAAACGAAAAGCTGATGTGTCTTAATTTTATTGGTGGGATAGGAATGAGACATGTGAATTTGGTACAGGTGATTTTTATCCTGTTTGGAATAAAATGAGTTGGATTTTTATCTCAATGGTTTTCATATATTGTGAAGATGGACATAGATGGTTGCAAGATGATATATACTTGTTTTTTTTTTCTTTACTTATTTTTGATCGAGATTAGGAAACCTCATGTTATTATTTATGAGGATGCATCTTTACTTATTTAGCTAGCATCAAACTTCATTATTTTTTTTCTTCTTTCTTAATTGATTATTGGTTTATTTGTTCATTAAATACTATATATTGGGAAGCAATACTGAAAATTAATTTAATTATTTTGACATGGTTTTTAATTTAATTATCTTAAATGTATTATTGTTTAGATATGCGTACAAGTTTTAATATGGTTTTTAAAATATGAGTTAAGCGAAAGTTGCTCTATATTTATGTATATCAGTAATAAATCATGTTACAAAATGGATTATTATTATTATTATTATTATTATATAGTTTCTTCTATATATTATTGTATACTATTTTTTTTATCCTTAACCGTAATAACACTTATTTTTAAACGTGTCTTTTTATTATATATTATCTATTATGATTATCTATACTATTATATAAATCATGCTATTCGGTTATGTTTACACTTTTAAGAGGTACAAACTTTTATGCATAAGGTACAATGTTTAAAGCACCAAAAACTTCCACAAACCTCCCACTACTCATATAATTTTATAAATTAAATTATTTTTAAAGTTTAAGTTACACTTCACACCCTTATAATTAGTAATGTAATTTATTTTACGTCCCTTAATTTTTTATTTTTTATTTTATACCTTATCATATTAACCTGAATAGTCGTATATGAATCATAAGACAATTAAAACATAAGTTTCTATTTTTACAAATTATATCATTATAATCATGTCGTTGATATATTTAAAATGAGCTTAATATTGAATATTTTCCGATTTAATCATATTATTATACACATAAATAAGTAACGAGTTATTTTTTTTAAGATTTACATTTTATGCCCTATAGTTATTTATTTAGTTTTATTATCTTTTTATTTTACACCTTTATCTATATTACAATTAATTTATAAATTTCATTCATATCTCTTATTATTTTATTTTCCATTTTACACCCCTATCATATTAACTTACATTAAATAAATATGTTTTTTATACAAATTATACGATTATAATCGGTCTTGTTAATATTTTCGAAACGAACCAAGTATTGAATATTTTTTTAACTTAACCATATTATCAATAACATAAACACGCAGTGAATTATTTCTCAAACTTACAGTTTATACATTATAGTTATTTAATTAAGTTTTATATATTTTACTTTTTCTTTGAATGTCATTTTCACATTAACAGATAATCGTATATTAACTAAAACATATTAAGGAAAAACGTTATTTTTATAAATTATACGGTTATAGTTGTTTCTTCAATACCTTCATAAGAGCCCAATATGAATATTTTTGTATTTAATAATAATATTAAAAATGATAAATACACTGAGTTGTTTATTGAAACTTAGCATCTTAAATTTTCATTTTTAGTTTTTCATTTTACACCATTATATATTTATATCTATACTGTACTATAAAAAGTGGTTATTATTTAAATTTTTAAGACTTACAAATGTTTAAAATGCTTGTTTTGTAAGAATCAATTAATAATAAAATTAAATTTTATTCCAAATCTTACAAACCAAACATACCAAAAACTCCAAATCTTTCCATAAAATCCAAATTATTAAAAGAAATCGTCAAATCAAATAGGTACTATAAATCGACATATGATCGAATTCTTTGAAAATATCAAATCGTCTATTGTTATGAACTTATAAATCGACATCCATTATTTTTACAAAACTCAAATACAATCCTAATTTAATAGGAACAAAGTAGCACATTTAAAGTTTATGCTGATGAAATATTTAAATTCCGCTACGTTGTAGCGGGTACGACTTCTAGTGATTAAGAAAAAGTCTAAAAAAACCCAATGGACTTTCCTGTTTGGAATGATTAAAATCTTGAACAATTTTTTTGAATGAATAAACCATTGAACTTTTTGAAACTTGTTAAATAAATCTTTGAACTTTTAAAAACCCGTTAAATACAACTTTATTACTTAAAAATGTAACTTGCAACCTGTATAGAAGGTAAAACTACATATTAAAATAAAAAAGAAACCCTAAAAAATATCATCAACGTGAATTGTCCATCCCATTTACGTACATATATAACGGAATTTTTTTAGAAATCATAAATGTTTTTAGAATCAATATTTCTATCTTTGTGTTTATTTATTAATTTGTTTCTCTAAAAAAAATATAGCTTTTGTAACTAAATTAAAAAAAATTGTTATCAATTTGCTTTTTATTTGTGTTTATTCGTTCATTTTTTTAATTTCGTTTTCTCGATTTTGAAAAACCAAAAAGAGTTTTTTTTTTCCTTTTATTTTAAGATTGTAAAAAAAGGTGAATCCTTAGTTTCACCATCCCATCTTTTTGCCACCGTACATAAATTAACACAAAGATATAAATCCCGGTTCTAAAAATATTTATGATTTCTAAAAAAACTTTCCGCTATATATGTACGTAAATAGGGTGGATTATTCAAGTTTAAAATAGTTTTATGAGTTTTTTTATTTTAATTTGTAGTTTTACCTGCTATATAGGTTGCAGGTTACATTTTTAAGTAATATGGATGTATTTAACGGGTTTTCAAAAGTCTAAGAATTTATTTAACAAGTTTTAGAAAGTCCAATGGTTTATTCATTCCAAAAAATTATCCAAGGACTTAATCATTCCAAACAGGAAAGTCTATTGGATTTTTTTGGAATTTTCCCTTATGATTATTATCATCTATTATGATTATTATTAGGGAATTTAATTATTTTGACCATTTTAGAAATTAAGATTACTAAAATAACCATTTTCTCTCCATTTTTATCAAAATGACCAAAATACAATCGAAACATCCACCGAAATCGAAGCCTTTTCCAAATACCTCCGCCAACCTCCGCCAAATAACAAAAACCTCCGCCAACCTCCGCCAAATACTAAATTCCTCCGCCATATACTCCGAATTCAATTTTTAATTTACATTTTACATTTTATACCCTTAGAGTTAGTTAATAAATTACTTTAAGTACTTTACTTTTTAATTTTTCATTTTACACCCTTATCACATTAACACATATACTCGTATATCAATTAAAATACGTCTAAAAAATACGTTTTTATTTTAACAAGTTACACCATTATAATCGTCTCAACAATACCTTCGAAATGAGCCCAATATTGAATATTTTTCGATTTAATTATATATTTTTAAAGCCAATTATTCTCTTGCTCGGTGAATATGAATATTTTTCATAAAATTCGGAATATTAATTAAAATATAATGCTATTATGATTTAACAACAAAGTATAATATTATGGATATATAAAGAAATAATATATAAATTATAGTGAATTTGTACTACTTTTGTGTTCTTGTCATTTCTATAATAAAAATCATATAAATTAATATTCATGTAAAATAACACATAATGCATCGACTCTTAAGGTTATTACAATATATACTATAGTTAACCCATTTTTTAATCAATGATATATACACAGTATGGAGGGGACTACAGAAATAAAATACAATAATCTTTCAAGCTTATTATTTTAACAAGCTATTATTTTTTGTAAGTTGATCGTGTTTTCCGGCTATTAAAATATTAGATTGAGGCTGCAAAATTTACTCATGAAATATTGAAAGGTCTTGGAGAAGGAGAACATGGAAATATAATAAGCTTGAAAGATTATTGTATTTTATTTCTGTAGTCCCCTCCACACTGTGTATATATCATTGATTAAAAAATGGGTTAACTATAGTATATTGTAATAACCTTAAGAGTCGATGCATTATGTGTTATTTTACATGAATATTAATTTATATGGTTTTTATTATAGAAATGACAAGAACACAAAAGTAGTACAAATTCACTATAATTTACATCTTATTTCTTTACATATCCATAATATTATACTTTGTTGTTAAATCATAATAGCATTATATTTTAATTAATATTCCGAATTTTATGAAAAATATTCATATTCACCGAGCAAGAGAATAATTGGCTTTAAAAATATATAATTAAATCGAAAAATATTCAATATTGGACTCATTTCGAAGGTATTGTCGAGACGATTATAATGGTATAACTTGTTAAAATAAAAACGTATTTTTTAGACGTATTTTAATTGATATACGAGTATATGTGTTAATGTGATAAGGGTGTAAAATGAAAAATTAAAAAGTAAAGTACTTAAAGTAATTTATTAACTAACTCCAAGGGTATAAAATGTAAAATGTAAATTAAAAATTGAATTCGGAGGTATATGGCGGAGGAATTTAGTATTTGGCGAAGGTTGGCGGAGGTATTTGGAGGAGGCTTCGATTTCGGTGGACATTTCGATTGTATTTTGGTCATTTTAGTAAAGTGAAGAGAAAATGGTTATTTTAGTAATTTTAATTTGTAAAATGGTTAAAATAATTAATTTCCCTTATTATCATCTATTATGATTATCTTTTATCATTACTATGATTATTATTATTATCATTTTGATTATCATTATCATCTTGATTATGAGTTTCTACTTTTAATTTCTAATTTTATAATTAATATTTAAAAGTTACATTTTCAAAACTTTTGGCCTCTTTTACCAAAAGCTAAATAAAAAAAACTGAAAATGTAAAAAATATAATTCTAATGTTTATTTTAATTATAAGTTTTACTTATAATTTTTATAAAAACCTTTGGAAGTTTAACTTTTAACATCCATAATATTTTGGTCTTCTACCAAAAGCTCCTAAAATACTATTAAGATCTTAAAAGTTTAAATTTAAGTTTATGTCAAAAACCAACATTTATTTGTCTAATGACATAATCACTCAAAATACCATTATGATATTAAAACATTGAAGATGGCTTCATATGTCAAACTTATATTATTTTTTTGGCCTCATGCCAAAAACATATAAATATTATTGTCTCTTCAAATTAAATAAATCGCTAAATATTGATTGGATTTTGTCAAACGGATGCAAACAGCCTCAAGGTTTGCAGGGATTTAAGAAATCCATGTGATTCCCCTACTACCTGGAAACCCAATAAATTGAGTGATTTCTTTTCACAAACTGAAATATTGATGAAGTACTATCAACAAAATTTAAAAATACAAAAATCCAGTAGTAATATGATAATGAAATTTCATGCATAACATAAATGATTATAGACCATGATTTTAGAAAATCATATATTCTCCATTATTTACGATATCCTGGACTCGTAAGAACTTGAGTACTATAAGATAGGTTCGTAAGAACACATGCAAATATGTAAAAACCATCAAACCCCATTGACCCTAAAAATGACCCTAAAAACCACTTGTTTAGTTACAAGTAAATACCTTGAGATTTTTGAGACGATACAACAGTCACAACCTTTATAAGGAATATCATTAACAAGAATCCCCAAAGAACTATGAGACGCCCTGAAAAGGAAAATCATGAGTATTCATTACCATTTACTTCCCAACTAATCATACAGTGGAACGAAACCCACTCGATTGCAAAATGGTGACTGATTTCAACAAAGAAATGTTATGTCTCAAAATGCATCTCAATCTTCGTGGCAAGAAACCCACGGAAGATTTCCACCTTTCATAAATTAGTAATCATATTAATGAACCAATATAAGCTAGAGTATAACCTTTAGACAAACTCATCAACCTACTGTAAGTGGTTGAGAGATATAACAAAGTTATTTCATTAAACAATACTAAACATGTTCGGACAAAGAAAATTCATGTGGTCAATAATGAAACAACTCCAAAGTATAGTGAGTTAAAGACAATTTCACAGGACAAAACCATGGAAACGGTAAGGGTCATGACAAGAGTCAAAAATGGTTTTACAATTCTTGAAGCAGAGATGAAACTACTGCCTAAAAGATAATGGACAATATAAGAATAAAAATATGCTAATAATCGCTTATAAAAAAGAAAAAAAAAGAACAAGTTGGAAATGAACTATATCAGATTAATTTAAGATTGATTGAGCATAAGTTTATTTAAATTTATTTTAAGTATTAAATTAATTTCATTTGTTGATGAAAAACCAAATTTTTAACTATTATAAATGTAAAGAAATACATAAATATTACAAATATAAAACTCTCAATATTCTTCGTTCCATGTTGGAATGTATCGAGGAGAACTTGAGTGTTTGTGTGAGACCTCCCACACAATGATAAAAGATGGACTAATATTTACTCCTCCAACCAAAATACTTAGACGATGGACTGTCATTTTCTTGTTCGTATAAGATTAATAGTCATTAAAACACTAGATTAATGAGAACCTTGTTAAAATATTCGTATTAATTGGAAATCATAATATAAGAATGGAAATTGATATATATGTACATCAACTCTAATGATATGAAAGGAATGTATATTAGAGAAATTAATGTGTCACTCTAGTGGATTATCTAGGTAATCAAAAAATATTATGTCACCAATAAAGAACTTTGGTACAATTACACATATATGTTTCGACATGACCTTGTGGGACACCATGGTTATGACATAATGATCCTTGTATTGAAAAATACATATAAACACATTATCTTTCGAGTGAAAGGCAAAATAAACCAAATTACAATTGTTGACTTCTGCAGCACAAGAAGCAACACCACTATCATATATAATATGTAATACCTAAAACTTTGTATACCCTAATTCGTAGCTAAGACAAGAATGAGACCATCCTAAAGGTAATACAAAAATATTCCATTCTTACAACGAATACAAGGTAATGGACATAAACAACCAGAGTGTGGACCATTGAAGTATTTTATGGTTCTGGTTTCGACATGATGAATGCAAGTCGTATTATTGTCCACATAAGATACTGCACTCTAGCACTAGTTACACGTTCAAGGGCTCACCACCCTAATTATCTCATCAAGTCTACATGACTTTGAATGCTAGAGGATTTACATCATAAAGAATTGATAATTATTGCATATATATTCGGATCAATATAGAGATTCCTATACCCCATGTATATATATATATATATATAAATTGGTCTCATAAAAGTTGTCATCAAAAGAATATAGATGGTATATAGGGCATTGATGCTCACCAATTTACTCGCATTTGCATGGGGTTATGTAAATATTACATGCAGCCTTACTCATTTGTTTTTAGACCCACTGCTAGCTAACCAGTAACATACGTACCAGTTGGTAACTGGATATAAGCCTGATAATTTTGATTGGATTTTGTCAAACGAGTGTAAATAGCCCCAAGGTTTGTAGGGATTTAAGAAATCCATGTGATTCCCCTACTACCTGGAAACCCAATAAATTGAGTGATTTCTTTTCACAAATTGAAATATAGATGAAGTACTATCAACAAAATTTAAAAATACAAAAATCCAGTAGTAATATGATAATGAAATTTTATGCATAACATAAATGATTATAGACCATGATTTTAGAAAATCGTATATCGAAAATCGTCACAGACTAGTTAAAGTCTCGCCAGAGGTTCTCGACAATCGTATATCGAAAAGAGTTCTTTCGCTATTGATCGTAGAAGATCGTAAGATCGTGCGCTCCGGACGATGTTTGGGGAGTCGCCTTCATTGGCGATTGTGTGTTTCAGCCGTAGACTTACCATACGAGTCGCGTTTGTTGGTGATCATGAGTTTTAATCCGCATCTCGACATGATGGTCGATCATGAGATCGAGCATTGCGAGTCGCTTATATTGGTGATCCTGTATCTTACCATTACTGGCGACATCAGATCTAGTGTACTAGTCATCTTTATTGGCGATCACGAGATTTAACTTGTGAATCGCCTATGCTGGCGATGATGGAACTTGCGTCACATTCACTAGCGACGACGAAATTGGTGTCGCTGGAACTAGGGATGACGGAATTAGTGTCGCTGGATCTAGCGTCGATGAAAATGGCTTCATCGAAACTGTCGACGATGAAACTTGCATCGACGAAACCGGCGTCGTCGACGATACCGGCGACGACGAAACTGGCGTCGTCGAAACTGGCGTCGATGAAACTGGCGACGTCGAAACTGGCGACGTCGAAACTGGCGATGATGAAACTGGCGTCACAGTTATTGGTGACTGTTCATTCTAATTTGGGTTTTGCCCGGTGATAATGTGATTCTATTAGGGATAACTTACGGGGTGGTCTTTGGTTGGGTCAATGACTTTCCAATGTTCAACGTTAGTACTCACTTCATGTATCTCGAATGTTAATAATAATTGAACGATGGATAAAGATTAAAAAAAATTAATTCTTTTTAAGTGTACCGTATTCCGTTGCATGGGATGTCGCGGTTGTCTTTGTCTTGGTATCGATAAACGTTTTTTCTAAATTCTTTTTGGAATTAGTTACCTGTTTGGTGACTTTTGGCGAAAGGGGAAAGGAAACCGAATCCGTTGATAGGATACACGTGGTGGTACTCGTGATCGTCTTGTCGGGGGATTTTGTCAAAGATATATAATATATCGATGTGCTTCACAGTTTTGCTCTTTTGATTGAACGATTCTTTCGATGAGCGTCTTCGAATTTTGCTTGTATCCGTGCGTCTGTGGTGTAAACTTGCAGCCGACACATTAGAAACTGAGATCTACAAGAAAGATATGTTAGTGAAGGTTTCTTATTTATTTCGAAGGAAATCCTTAGTTGGGTCCCACGGATGGCACCAAACTGTTAATGCCAAAAATTGCACCGTTGATTATTTTAGCAAAATTGTATGTGCCGAAAGTTGCTTAGAAAACAACTTAAGGTAGGGGTGCGGACTTTGTCAACTATAGATTGAACTTTCGAATAAATAAGAAAAAAGATGAAGAAAACATAAATAAGACAAACAATTTTGGTGACGCGGAAAACCCCGTAGAGGGTAAAAACCGCGGACGACAACGAAGGTCGTCAATTCACTAGTAACGCCAAACAAAGACGTCGTCCTTTGAAGCGATGATCGTACGATTACAAAGAGAAAATATATGAAGTAAGTAAAACTATCGTGTGAAATCCAGAGAGAAAATATATGATTCTTGATCCGAGAGCGTAGTTTCCGATTGTCGTCCCTTCCTTGTTGATCCGAGTGTAGATTTTATAGTCGGAGTCATTTGTAACTGGTAGGGTGATTACGAACTATGTAATCGTAGTGAGGTTAGCAACTCAATCCATAGTGGACAGCGCAAGTATACACTGGTCACTATGATCGTTTACCAAGTAATAAAGTGGCAAGAACCAAATATCGTATCCTCAAGGACTGGAACTTAATCAAGACACTATTGTTTTCATGAACTTCCTTTTACAAGTCTCGATTAGAGAGGAAGCAATTCTTTTGAGTTGGTTTGGTGAAAATAACTTAACAAAGTTCTTATAACTAAAAGGAGAGATGTAGTTGTGAATTTCCCCGGATTTTACATTAAATACTTGATTTGTAAAAATGGTCATGGTACTGGAGCAGTGGTCACTCTCTGTCTAGAATGTCGGCTCATCTAGCACTCGCATCTTTTCTAACTAAAGCTTTATATATATAATTATTCTCCTTTGATTTGTTAGTAAGTTCTCTGAACTCGATTGAGTTTCGATGGTGTCAACGCATTAATCAAAAAGCCATAAGTATTTTTAATGCCCAAATGGTTGCTCCTACTCCATATGGTGAAAACTTACTATGTAAAGAATTCTTTCAAATTCCCTAGCATCATCCAAGCTCGTGTCACTACGTTCCGCCCAGGTCTGGGTCTCGAACTAGACAGTAAACACTTTCAAGTTGTTAGCTTGTCCGCATCATTGGCATTATCGAACAATAAATGACCAAGTCAAAAAGGGGTAAAAATATATGTAAAAATTACTCAAGAATTTTACATAAAGTCCGGGTACTTCTCATTTTCTACATCTCAAAAAGAGTTTAGTTCATAGCTAAGAAGGAGTAGAAAACGGAAATTAAAAGTTTGCAAGAAGACATACCGAAAGATTTACTTACTGCAAGAACAGTGTCCACTGTCGTGTTCACCGGAGTACAATCCCGAAATTAAACTTAATTACTGCAGAAAATAAAATACTAACTACTGAAAATTAAATGCTTCTAGCTAAGAACATGAAAATAAATACTAAGAACTAAAATTATGCTCTCTAAGAAATTAATTCTATCTCTACTTGGTTGTTGGATTGTCTTGAATGCCTTGGCCTTTATATAGAAGGCCAAGGGTCTTCCATGTAATGACTTCAAGGAAAGATCCAGGAAGGAGAACTACAACTGGAGGGTAAGAACCATAGAGAAACACACCATCTTGAGGGCAAAGACCATGGAGAAAGCACAAGGTTCCCTTGGATAATGAAACTTTTCCCTAAAATGGGGCTAAGAAATAAAATATCATTTATAGACATTCTTTTACTTTTGCTTTTCAACCACCAACAGAAAGCATGCAAAGGAGCTTTCTAATCCTGCTTTTGTGTTCCCCAGTCAGCACCATCTTAGCCTCCAGCCGTTTGGCTTAATGAATCAGCTGCTTGTCACTCGGAGTGGACACTCTGGATACCAGTTTTGATGAAAACTCGTCTTTTAGGCATAAAAACGCCTTAAATGGTTCCAAGATATGAAAACACTCACAAATGGCTTACGAAAATGTTTTAGACCAAAAATGGGGATTTAGGAAGCAAAATGGCCGAAATTGCTTAAATAAAATGCAAATAAAAGGCATGTAATAAATCTAAAATATAGAGTTATCAGTAACCGTCGTCTAGCAATAATGGCCTTCATAAATGCCTTTGACTGTAATCGCCCAATGGTTACGTTAATAATAGCGGCTTTGAATGTCTTTTAATGGCGTTTGACTGTAACCGTCCAACGGTCACGCCAACAATTGCGGCTTTGAATGATATTCGTAAAATATCTTTAATCACACGTTTTGGTCAATGGTTATGAGATCTTCGACACTAGACCGTGGACGTTGGACGCTGGACCGTGGATGTTGGACGCCAGATCATGGTGCAATATGACTTTGATTATTTTTTACTTGGACAACTGTCGCATATTTTTATCCTTGTCGGTCAAGGGTATGACCGTCGTGGGTATTATCGTCGTCGGTCGAGGGTGTGATCTTTTACCCAAACAAGATGCTGCACTCTAGCACTAGTTACACGTTCAAGGGCTCACCACCCTAATTATCTCATCAAGTCTAGATGACTTGGAATGCTAGAGAATTTACATCATAAGGAATTGATAATTATTGCATATATATTTGGATCAATGTAGAGTTTTCTATACCCCATATATATATATATATAATGGTCTCATAAAAGTTGTCATCAAAAGAATATAGATGGTATATAGGGTATTGATGCGCACCAATTTACCTGCATTTGCATGGGGTTATGTAAATATTACAAGCAGCCTTACTTATTTGTTTTTAGACCCACTACTAGCTAACCAATATCACACGTACCAGTTGGTAACTTGATATAAGCCTGATAATTTACATTTACGCATGTTTGGTTGTGTAGTATATATGTGCCAATTGCCCCCCCCCCCCCATAGCACACCCAAATGGGTCCTTAAAAACGATTTAGTATAAGTTGGATATGAATCCCCAATAATTATCCGCTAATTTTGACGAGTGATCTCTTTACCGCTAGATTTGCGGATTGTCACTTTGATGAGACAGTCTTCCCGTCGTTAGGGGGAGATAGGAAAAAGGATTTTCCATGGAAACGACAGGAAGTGTTATTGAATATTCTAACCCTGTCTCATTTTGATTCCCAAACTTTACAATGTAAAATTGAAGTCAAACGAATCAGACTCGATACCTGATACGTTTAATGTTATTCTACAAGTGACAAGATCACATATACCAGCTGCAAATATACCCGTAAGGATAAAAGTCCCTAAACAAGGGCATAAGGCCACTGGAAAAGCGCGTTGCAATCACACATGGTGGAGGTGTGGTTGAGGTCGTGGCTCCCAAAAGGAAATGGGGGAAGTTACTTGGTTCGATAGATACTCATCTAAAGGAAAAGAAGAGTAAGGCACAATAATTTATCATCAATACATAAACCTCTCATGAGATTATCTCTGACTAAAACTATGTCTATGAATCATTACTGGAGGATGCTCTGAAGTTAATATTGATTCCAGAGATCAAAGAAATCTCAAATGAATTATGAGAGTGCATATGAGTCGATGGACAGATCATACATACTCATTGATGATATATTCACATGTATTGTTGCTCATGAGATGATCGAGCACGATACATCGAACCATGCTCGATTGAAGAATGTCAACAAATAGCAAATTGACCTAAATAAATAAATAAAAATCCAGGAGAATTACATTTGACAAATAAACAGGTATTTGGTCCGGTAGTGCTAACCCACCAAGTGTAAAGCCCGTAGGACATAGATAATTCATTTGTCAGAAAAGCGTAATGAGAATAATTAAGTCATGGTGTATAAGACTTTCCTTTGGCGCAAGGTTTCTCACAACGCCCTGGATTGATAATGAGAAGACTTGTTGTTAGATCTGAATATATTGTATCCGAGAATACAATTATTGAAGACATGAAGGATCAAAGTACAAAGGTCATAAAAGATAATTAGGAAACGATTTTAATGTAATTTAGGCAAGTGAATAATGCCTAATTCTCTAGTTTCCATATTGTGATTATTTCCTACATATAAATAGAGGGTTAGGGTTATTATTTAGAGATACAAGCACATTAATTCATATCATTCAAGAGAGAGCTTAAGAGAGAAATCTATGTAACCGTGAATTCTATAAGTTAGATATATGACATATTGAAGTTATTCAGTTTATTCATCGTGTTCTTATTGAATATTACACCGTTACCTGATTTACTGGGATCCACACTTGCTCTCTCGTGATGGATGATATAACGTTCTGCTAATTAATTAGCCTAGTAATTTCCAAAGGACGGGAAATGCAGCTCATGAACGTGGTTACTACATATCTCTATGAGGATCTATATAAGGAGATATATAAAAGTGATTGATGACATTACATTACCAGAAACCACGAAATGCGTTTGTAATGAAATTGAAACGCTCACATGCGGATATGGATACCTACCTAAGTGAATACTTGATTGGGAAGGGATATAAGAACGATGAACTGTGCCCATGCGTATTTATAAAGAAAACGAGTTCCAGATGTTCAATCATAGCTATATGTGTCGATGTAATGAGGATAATAGATACTCTTGATGAAATAAGAGAAACTTTAATTTATTAAAAATCTGAATTTGAGATGAAAGATCTTGGGAAAACTTGGTTTTATGTATCTATTCAATCTAGGACACTGAGTTTGTGATATTAATTCACCGATCGCATATGTCTAGAAAATAATCAGGCTATTTAATATGGACAAAGCGTATCCGGCTAGCACTCCCATGATCGGTCGAAGTGTTGGATATAAGGAAAGGTCCATTTCGTCTAAAGGATAATGGCGAAGAGGTATTAGGAGCTGGAATTCCGTATCTAAGTATAATATGTGCATTATTGTTCTTAGCATAACACACTTGACCGTATATTATATTTCTCAATGGACTCGTTAGCTAGATTTAGCTCAGCGCCAACGCAACGTCATTGGAATGATATCAAATTAATATTTTGGAACCACTAATGTGGGCTTATACTTCCCTTACAAATAGAATGGGATTGATAATGGAATTTCAATGCCTACTTTGAATGCGAAAGGCAAAAGTACTAGCCCTCATAGAAAGCTAGTACAAAGCTCATTCCCAAATTGGATAAGGAATTACCATAGGGAACATGCCAATTTCTTGGAAGTAAACTAGGCAAACCTTTGTAGCTACCTCTTCAAACTATTCCAAGAATATTACTCTACATGAGACTATTCAATAGTGTACATGTTTAAGGACTATCATTACACATATTAGAGGAGCTAGTGTTTTGAGTTCGTAATTGTTAGTCCCCAAGGAGAGATGGCTAACTAAGAGAGGGTTTTGTAGAAGGGGGGGGGGTTGAATATAAAACACACAGAATATACTCTTTTTAAATTTTTTAATATAAATATTAAAAATTTACACACAGATAGTTTGATGCGGAAAAGAACAGGCACACTATTCTATCAAACTAAACACACAGATAACAATAATTAACTTATACACTAAGGAAGTTAAAACAATACTGTTATAGCACACAGCTTTGCCACAATCACACAAATAATCACTCTGAAGATTTGTTGAAAGCGTGAGATTTCTGGGAAGGACTTCATCTCCTTTTATAGTGCCCATGCATGGGATGCATGTGGACAGCTGTCAAGGTTTCATTAGCTGGAAGTTTATCTGCTGGACAAAGGAATAGACTACTTCCTTTGTACTAGAATAATGGATGAACCATTCCTTGTAGCACGTAATGTCAGATAACTTTATCTTCTTTTCTTCATGCTCTTTGAAGTCCCATCAAACCTTTTAGCTAAAAGACAAATATTCCTTTTATAAGAATAAAAGAGAATGTCTTTATTTAAGGCTTGATGCCCAAGTTCTTGCTGGCTCACGTGTCTTGCAATTGATGTGAGTCAAGAACTTATCTCTTTGAAATTGCTAAGTGATACATCACACTATGTATCACATCGGTGGATACCTTGTAAGGCTGGAATTGATAAGTGTACACTTTGCTTGATAGACTTCATCTTTCACTATATGCCAAAAGTGTACACCCTTGAACTTGTGACTTGATATCACAGCCTTAGAAAATATACCTGCAATTTCGGTGACCAAGATTATAGTGTCGGTGACCATGACATCAAACTTGATGACCTCATCTTAATTGATGTCCTTAGTACTTTTGATGACTTTTGAGTGTACCATCGGTGACCCACTATATTGGTGACCCAATCTTGACTTGGCAAAATGATCTGAATATTGAAGTTGGTTGATACATCCAAAATTCCACTTTTTGATGTACAACTCTTGATTGAATAGTCTTTGATTCTTCAATACTTGAAGCATATTTCAGACCTTCAAAAGAACCTGTAAAAGTTCATTCATACAAAGGAAGGTGGTTCATCACCAAATCATCGGTGACCCAACAATCTCCCCCTATTTGATGATGATACCTGTAAGTTAGAAAAGAATTCTTTTTGGCCCTTTCTATTTTTCTTTTGGGTTCTTTTGACTCAGATTTTTTTTTTTTTGATCTTTTTTGTTTTTTTTTAACTGAGTATGTACAATATAAGTATAAGAATAAATGTAAGTATAAGTATGTGCAAGAAAAAATAAAAATATTAACAACAATTTTTAAGGAAGAAGAGTATGAACTTTTATTAATCAACACACAGCTTTGAAAAATAAAGTTCACACTATATGAAGAATATTCAAGGAGTGGGTTCTCTTCTTTTTAGCTCATCCAAGATAAGCCTAGTGATCCCATGGTCTTCAACCGGAGGTACTCCTAGAATAGCAGAGAGGAAGGAGCTGTGAGCCCTTGGGATGTCAGAAGCTCTGAAGAAACCGATGTTTCCAAAGATGTCTTCAAAGAAAACCCCAAGCTCAGGAGTAGTCAGCATGGTTTGCTCAGGGTAAGCAATAGGAGTAGGAATGGAAAGATCTATACCCGAAGCATTTATCTGGATGCCTCTTTCATGAAGCATAACAAAGTGTCCCTTCTTCTTGTTTTTAGGAGCAGTGATAACCTCTCCTTTAAGACCCTGTTGTATGAAGTACATTTGTTGTGCTTCAAGATATGTCACAAGAATATCATTCTCCTTTTGAATGTTGAGCATCTTGATGAATAGTTTTCTGAGAATATTTAGTACCAGCTCCTTGTACTTGCTTTTGCTCTTGGAGATACATTTGCCAACTTCCATCCATTCAGTCATCCCAAGAACTTCCAACCATTCAGCTTCATATACCTTTGAGAGAGTGTCAGCTCTCTTAAGGGTGACAAGTAACTTTGGAGAATTTTTGGTTGGAGGTTGGATGGTGGCACTGATAATCTTGGAATCATCCTTCCTGTTCTTTAGTCTCTTTTTGAACCACTCTACTTCCTTTGCCTTCTTGGCCTCATCAACCAATTTTGCAGCTTCAGATTTCTTCTTTATATTTTCAAGCTCATCTTTTTGAGCTTGAATTGCATCGGTGACTTTGGCATGAACAGCTTCATCATGAGCTAGCTTGAGTACATTAGTCTGATCAAATTCAAGCTGAGCCCTGATTGCTTCTTCTTTTTCAGCTTTAGTGAGAATTACCCCAAGAGGATCGGTGGGTAATGAAGCGGGCTGAAGTCTAAGAGTGTCTGCTTGAGAATATCTCATCCTTTTCCTTCTCCTTTTCTCTTCCTGTTGATCTTCAAAGGAAACTGGTTTCTTTCCTTTGGACTTCTCTTTTCTCTTCTTTTCTTCTTCAGTTTCAAGGGGTTGAGCACTGATACTCTCCCCCTCAACAGCTGCTCAAGTAGACTCGGTGACCACGTGAGGAGTCACCTCGGTGACAAGGGGAGGAGTCACCTCGGTGACCGTGATCACAACACCACCATCGGTGGCTGGGAGAGAAGCCACGTCGGCGGCTGCTGTCTTGATGGCAACGTCGGCGGCTGCTGTCTTGGTGGCGTCGACGTCGGCGGCTGCTGTCTTGGTGGCATCGTCGGCGGCTGTGGAGGTGGTAGCAGTGGTCTTCTTATTTTTCTCCCCCTCAGTGGTTGAACCCTTGAAACCCACTGAAGAGAGAAAAGTCTTGATCTTTTCTATATCAGAAGCCATGGAATTTATTTTTCTTTCAATTCTTTGAAGAACAAATCTGTCTTGTTCCTGAAAGAAGGATCCATCCACATCAAGCTCAATAGTTGGAGGAGAAATTGGAATCCTGTCAATTTTGATGAGAATAGTGGCAAGAGACTCCATAATGTTCTCTTGAGAAGTAGAAAGAGAAGCCAGTCTTTCCAAGTCTTTGGCTGCTTGGTCTTCCAAAGTTTCCACCCGACGTATAGTGTCACGGGTAAAGCTGGTGAAAGTTTGGAGAAGATCATCTCCTTGTTTGGAAGACATGGGAGCAGAAGGTTGAGGCTGTGGTGGTTGATCAACATCATCATCACTGGAGGAAGAGTAATTCACCAAACCTGTAGGTTTACTTGGGGGGGATTTAGCAGATGTGGGGGAGACACGTTTAGGAGAGTGTCTATGAGGGGATTCCTCAGTAATGGGTTCTTTCACAACCTTGGTACGTACGGGAGACTTATGTGTCCAAGGTGTAGTGTCAGAAAATAGAAAATCAGTAAATTGGGAAGCTCCATCAAATGCATCTGGTTATGATGCACTCTCATGTGGAGTAAGGAAAGGGAGCTGTGAGAGCTCACGGGGTGGAGAAGAGGCAGCTTGGATGGGAGAGTCCAAGTCTTCTTCATCAACTAAAGAGAAATTTGATGAAGCAATAATAGGGATGTCCCTTTTTACAACCATGTCCTTTTGGGAGGGCATGGAGGAGCTAGGTTGGGTTAACTGGTCCTTGGGTCGGGTAGGAATCTTTTCAACACTTACTAACTTTTGGGAGTTAGTAGGTGGCTTGTGAGGTGAGACCCTTTGGGTACCCTTAGACTTCTTTGAGGAAGTCTTTGGGGGGCTTTTAGAGTGTCTCCGCTTTTGGGACTTAGATGCTTGGGTAGAAGCCAAAGGTTCTTTTGGCTTCGTAGCATCGGTGGGTGCGGAGGTAGATGTGCCCGACGCTTTGGATCTCTTACGAGATTTGGGCACATCAGTTACTCTAGGTGCAGAAGGAGTAGAAGACATACCTGAGGTCCTTTGCAGACGGGGCTCATTTTCCCCCCAAGATAGAGTTGCATTCCTTGCAAACTCAATCATAGATGGTCGGAGAGGGTTGTCTGATGCTAAGACAGCCTTTTTCATAATTTGATTCCCCACTTGATGAAGAGGGAGATCGTATATGATGTCATCTCTTTTCTCTAATTTATCTGCCAACTTTGCATGAATAATAAGAGAGAAAAGTCGCTGAAATGGTACCTGAGGACGTCGGATGGTAGAGAAGGAGGAGATCATTTCATTAAAGAAATAGCTTGCAAAGTCTATCCTTCTTTGAAATATTAGAGCATGTGCTAATTCAGTCACTTGGGAAGGTGACTGATCCGGGCCACCTGTCTTCTTGCTCAGGCACAGAATCAGATGAGCAAAAAGAAAGTTCCATATGTTTCCCATATTCTTGCGCAGTAAAGTACCTGGACCCTTTGACTTTGAATCCTTCTTCTCTTCTAAGTAGTTCAAAACAGCCACCACTTGTTGGTGTTCATTTCCAAGAGGAAATGTTTCATATGAATCATAAGTGGGAAGCCTAAGGATGTTTCGAACATCTTCAACATCAAAAGCCACATCATTTCATCATTGCTGAGAACAGATGCAAGTATTTGATCTGTAGAAGCATCAAAAGTACATGATAGCCAAAAGTTTCCAAGAAGAAACTTACTCATCTTGGGTTTTGCTGTCAGAGCATATTGGAGAGGGAACCTTTGAAGGAACCAACAGATATCATTGTACTCTGGATGGGCATTATCAACTCCTATTCTTCCAAAGTAATTGCATGCAGGAAAGGAGAGAGATCCAAATGTCATTGTTTGTTCTTCTGAAATTCTTGAAGGAGAAGCCATTGAAGAGGATGGGAGTTGCAGGTTTGAAGTTTTTGCTTTTGAAGGTGAAGGAGAGTGGGTGCGAGAAAGGTGGTGAAGTAGTGGGGGAATGAAAGACCTAAACTACATAATTAATACCAAAAGTTACTTTTTAGACCATTGGAGGACAAACGAAATATAATATTTACGAGTTTCAAGTTCGAAATGTCCGCTTGGTTAACAGGGCGTTTCCGTAAGCACCTGTTTTCCAAAATATACCAAAACGGACAAATCTAAAGTAATAAATTTGCGGAAACGTAAACTATATACAAGACGAAGGACAATAGCTACCCGTTAACTAGGTACTTAAAGTTACAACCAAAAGTCGACTAATAATTTACAACCTAAAGTTGTATTCGACTAACTACTTAATAACAAAAGAGTCGTACTACCGGAATCACTAAAAGCAAAGATCTCAATCTACTCGAGCTTGTTCTTCACTTTATCCACACGGCCTGTAAAAATATGAACAACTAAAGGGGTAAGCACAAAATGCTTAGTGAGTAAACGGGAACTACTAACTACTAAAGCTTCACAGATGTATTCCATTGAAATCAATGATCACGAAGGATGTAAATAATGTAACAAGTAATCATCATGCGGGATTTAAACATCTAAGTATTAAAGTATGCAACCAATATATCATGTGAAAGTCAATAATAGATATGTACGACCACCGAGCTATCCCGGACGTGGCAAGTACAACAATGTATCCTAGATATCATACCACCCGAGCTATCCCGGCCAGTGGAATGATCTTCCCGCCCGAGCTATCCCGGACAGCGGGGAAAATGATCGGACTCTAACACGGTCAAATATGCACTATACTCGAGTAATATCAGCTGATATGGGCTTAATTGTGCCCTCCCCGGGTGAAACACAAAGTAACCACCGGGTAGCACCTATGGAAGGACGGAGTACAATAACCAATAATCATTTGGAATAGATAAGGGGACATAACATGGATAAGCATGGAAGCAAGTAACAAATAGATAATACATGTCTAGCAAGTAATCCCATAAACTCACAGTGTTTTTCAAAATTGAGCCAAATTAGGCTCCTAGTCCATATACGCCTAAACGTCGACCAACGATCACTCCGAAAAGACCAAATGAGCTTATTTAATACCTGTAATATGTAAGCAAGGTTTCTTAAAGATCTGACAACAATAACTTAACCAAACTTAATTTAAACTTATTTTAGTTACTTTAATTTTCAGCTCAAAATTCACTTTTTATCAATTTTGAGAGGCAATTCTAACCAACATACATGCCTTATTTCTAAAAAGTGTCTAAATGACAGGTTTAGAGCTATATATAAGCTTTCCGAAATGTCCAGAATCATAGTAATCCGAGCTACGATGAGCAAGTTATTGCACCATCAAAACAGCCTCTCGGATAAATTGGTGCTGTCAATTTTTCTATATAAAAAAAAAGCTAAAATCCATAGTTTGGATTTAATCTTCATTCCAACATTCAAAATACCATCTAACCATGTTTATATTGTTGTTTACAAGATCAATACTCAAAGATTTCACCAACATAACCAATAATGAAGAAAATCAAAGTTCAACTTATGTTCTTCATTTTCAAAAGCTCTAAATCATCAATTAAGCATTCATAGCAACTTAGTTAGGCTATAATCAAGCTAAATACAACATAATTCTAATGTAATTCAGATTAGGGTTCATAAACCCAAACCCTAGTATCACCAATTCAACTCTAACTAGCTTCAAATCAAGAAATTAACCAAGAAATTAGTTATACCTTATCTTGTGGATGATTTTGGTGCAATAATCAAGCTAAAACTCTTTGTATCAAGCTTGATTCATCCCCAAGAAGCTAAAACCACCCATGTAAGAGAGAGTCTGAGTTTAGAGATCAATTTGGGTGAAAATGGACTAAAAATCGTCCTTTTTACGACTTTTACGAGTTGGGCCCGAGTTGACTCGGCTGAAACTCGGTTTGACCCACTAAACACTAAAAATCACATAACTTTTCGCTCGGATCTCCGTTTTTGACGCGGTTTTCGCTCACGCGTTCGTAATGAGATAATCTACAACCTAAAATAAAAATATTCCAGAAAATATTTCCCGAAAAAAAATCGGTTTTAGACCACGAGCTTTCACTTTAAAACCTTTCGCTCCTCGACTAACACTTAGTTCAACTTTAACTTTTCAAACACATAATCTATCATGTTTTAGTCACATAAACACATATAAAGAATATAATTACAACGTATTTGAGAAAGTGGATGTTACAATTACCTCCTCCTTTTGAGGATTCCGTCCTCGGAATCTTCATTTCTCGAATAGTTCGGGATATTTGGCAAGCATCTGTTCTTTTCTCTCCCACGTACAATTCGGACCACGGTGATGCTTCCATTTCACCAATACCAAATCAATTGTTTTGTTCCGAAGATTTGCCGTTCTTTCATTTAGAATTTCTTCGGGTTCCTCAATATATCTCAGTCGTTCATCAATTTTCACCTCATCTAAGGGAACTGTTTCATCGTACTTACCCAAACACTTCCGAAGATATCCAACATGGAATACATCGTGAATACCAGATAACTCTCCTGGAAGTTCAAGTCGATATGCTTGTTTGCCAATACGTTCAATGACTTTGAATGGTCCAACAAAACGTGGACTAAGTTTGCCTTGCTTACCAAATCGTAGAATACCCTTCCAAGGGGAAACTTTCAACATAACCATATCTCCCACGGTGAATTCAATCGGCCGTCGACGTTTATCAGCGTATGACTTTTGTCTATCCTGAGCGGCTTTCATCCTTTCCCGAATAACTTGAATTTTATCATGCGTAATTTGAATCATTTCGGGGCCAGCAAGCACTTTCTCACCCATCTCACGCCAACATAAGGGAGTACGACATCTACGACCATATAAATCCTCAAAAGGCGTCATACCGATAGTCGAGTGGTAGCTGTTGTTGTATGAAAATTCAACAAATGGTAGATGCATATCCCAACTACCACCAAACTCAAGTATACACGCACGCAACATATCTTCTAATGTCTGTATCGTGCGCTCGGACTGACCATCAGTTTGAAGATGATATGCCGTGCTCAACGCTATGCGCGTCCCTAGTTCTTGTTGTAAACCGGCCCAAAATTTCGAAGTAAATCGAGAATCTCGATCAGAAATTACTTTCAGAGGAACACCATGTCGTGCAATAATCTCGTTGATATAAATTTGTGCCCATTTATCCATAGAATACGATTCTCGAACAGGCAGAAAGTGAGCGCTTTTCGTTAAGCGATCCACGATAACCCAAATACCGTCGTGCTGACGAGCCGTCTTCGGTAGCTTTGTTACAAAATCCATTGTAAGTTCCTCCCATTTCCACACAGGTATATCGAGAGGTTGAAGGCTACCATAAGGTTTCTGGTGTTCAGCTTTAACTTGTGAACATGTAACACATCGTTCCACATATCTTCCGATATCGCACTTCATTCCCGGCCACCAATATTCATATTTCAAATCGTAATACATCTTTGTACTGCCCGGATGCACAGACATTCGTGACTTGTGTGCTTCAGATAATACCAGTTCCCGAATACCACCAAGTTTTGGAATCCAAACACGGTCCTTGAAGACTTTAAGTCCTCGATTATCCTCTGTCATATACTTAACATAACCAACCATACGTTCTGGTTTCTCACGATCAGGTTTCAAAGCTTCTACTTGCCATTTTCGTATGTCGTCAACTAGTGTGGATGTCACCGACGTAAGTATTATAGCATAACACATAGAATTTGCATACGTCTTCCGGCTTAAAGCATCGGCAACAACATTAGCTTTGCCTGGATGATACAAAGTTTCACAATCATAGTCTTTAATTAGTTCCATGGCTCGTTGTTGCCTCATGTTCAAAGTCTGTTGATTGAAAATGTACTTCAAACTCTTATGATCCGTGAATAGTTGGCATTTGGTACCGTATAAGTAATGACGCCATAATTTCAATGCAAAAACGACCGCTGCCAACTCAAGATCATGAGTTGGGTAGTTCTTTTCATAATCTTTCAACTGTCTCGACGCGTACGCAATTACTTTGCCTCGCTGCATAAGAATACAACCGAGACCCAGTTTAGAAGCATCGCTGTAAACTACCAAGTCATCATTACCCTCTGGTAAAGTTAAAACAGGAGCATTTGTCAAACAATGCTTCAACTCCTGAAAAGCATTCTCTTGAGTTTCACCCTATTCGAATTTGACATCTTTTCGGGTCAACAAAGTTAAAGGCACGGCGATTTTAGAGAAATCTTGTATGAATCGTCTATAGTACCCCGCGAGTCCAAGAAAACTACGGACCTCAGATGCATTCTTGGGTTGCTCCCAATTCTGTACAGCTTCAATTTTGGACGGGTCAACCGACACACCATCACCAGAAATCGTGTGACCTAAGAATTGCACCTCGCGTAGCCAGGATTCACATTTTGAGAATTTAGCATATAGACGTTCCTGTCGAAGCTTTTCAAGCATCTCATGTAAATGCTTCATGTGATCCGCTTCAGATTTGGAATATACAAGAATATCATCTATAAACACGATCACAGATTTGTCTAACATTGGCCGGCACACGCGGGTCATCATATCCATGAATACTGCAGGTGCATTAGTTAAACCGAATGGCATAACTAAAAACTCATAGTGGCCATAACGTGTACGGAAAGCCGTTTTCGGTACATCTTCTTTACGCACTCTCAATTGATGGTAACCCGACCGTAAATCGATTTTAGAGAAATAGCTCGCACCTTGCAATTGATCGAACAAATCATCGATACGTGGAAGTGGATATTTGTTCTTGATCGTTACTTTGTTTAACTCCCGGTAATCGATACACATACGCATTGTACCGTCTTTCTTCTTGACGAATAGTACTGGAGCACCCCAAGGAGAAGTGCTCGGTCGGATGAAACCTTTATCAAGAAGTTCTTGCAACTGATTCATCATTTCTTTCATTTCAGCCGGAGCCAGACGATACGGCGTTCTAGCAATCGGCGCTGCACCAGGAATTAAGTCAATTCGAAATTCAACTTGTCTGTCAGGAGGTAAATCGGGTAAGTCCTCGGGAAATACATCTGGAAATTCACACACAACCGGTACGTCACTAACCGTTCTCTTCACCTCCTTTGACGAGTCAAGAATATAGGCTAGGTAGGAAGAATAACCTTTAGATAGGTGTCTCCGAGCTTTAAGCGTAGAAATCAACTTTATGTCTCCTTTTTGCTTTTCACCGTAAACGTACAAATAGTCATCGTTATTCTAAGATACGGATTATCCGCCGAGAACACGGTAATATCACCGATTCCGAGCTAACCAATCCATACCAATAACTATATCAAAGGTACGGATATCCACCATACAAGATCTATAGGGAACTCGTGCCCATCTAATTGCGACACAATCTTTGTAAACTTTATCGCCTAGCATAGTTGTGCCATCGGCGGTGTCAACATAAAAAGGTTTAGCAAGCACATATGGCACAGAATTTAAACATCGAGCAAACGTATGGGAAACGAATGAATTAGTAGCACCGGAATCGAATAAGATACGAGCGAAATGAGAATTAACGAGAAATATACCCGTAACCACATCTGGCTTATCTCGAGCTTCCTCAGCAGTGATTTGAAAAGCTCTGGCCTGGTTGTGTGGTACCTCCTCCTTTTGACGACAAGCACCACTAGTAGAAGGTCGGCGAACAGAAGCCTTACTTTCCTCATGTTTAGATCGAGGGCATTCTCCGGCGATGGCCTATAGCACCACATGAGTAGCATGTCATATTCCTCCTCGGGCAGTTCGGTCTAATGTGCCCAACTTCACCACAACCATGACATCTAACTTCAGGGCGAACAGTATTGCATCGGCCCCGATGAGACTTACCGCAACAAGAACAGTGTGGAGGAGCATTCGACTGGAAAATAACCATGGTTAGAATACAATTAAATTTCAACATACATGACTCATACTTCACAATTGTACCTGCAGGCTATAAGCCTGAGACTGAGATTGAAGTCACGATCTAGCTTGGGATTGAGTGTAACTCAAATTGGAATTCCGGGGAAATTGTTGTGTTGGTGCAGATGTCGCACCTTTGATACGAGGTCGCTTATCTGGAGTCGCTGGATTACGATCCGGGCGGTTCAAATCGTATTCGCGTCGTCGCGCGGACTCCACTGCTTTCTCATACTCCGAAATGTCACGATTAGCGACGACATCTCGAATCTCCGGTCGCAACCCGTCTATAAAGTAGTCTATACGTTCCTGTTCCGTAGTCAAGAAACGTGTGGCAAACTGTGCTTTATGATTGTACTCGGTCTCGTAGTCCACCACTGGCATATTTCCTTGCTTGAGATCAAGAAACTCCTTTTCCAATCGTTTTTGTAGATCATTTGGACAATATTGCTTGTTAAAACGAGTCTTGAAAGACTCCCAAGACATACTTTCTTTCTCGAATTCACTTAAAGCTGCAAAAGTAGCATTCCACCATGTCAAGGCCCTACTTTTGAACATGGCCGTGGCATAGTTCACTTTATCATCATCTAACACTCGAGTGATCCGAAAGATCTTCTCAGTATTCAATATCCATTCAAGTGCCTCAATTGGATCAACCTTCCCAAAGAATTCAGTAGCACCGCTACTACGAAAGTTTTTGAAAGAGACCCGATCGATTTTGGGTTTTGAGGTGTCACCCGTTTCTTTCTCCTTTCCTTTGTTTTTATCATCTTCAGACTTTCTATCCTCATGTCGTTGTTGGGCTAACGTCTGTTGAAGCAATAAAGTCATACGTTGCATCAAACGTTCACTTCGAGGAGACAACGGTGCCTCATCATCATTAATATCCAGGTGTGGAGTATTTTCTCCCACATTGTCGTTAGTTGGGGTATGACTAGCTTCACCACCGTCATTCATCTTTCTGAAAGTTACAACATATACATCACATTAATAGAGTCTTATAACTAATTCCCAATCCCCACCTAAGTCTCTCCTAAGTCCATATCCGTTCAAAACAAAACTTACTTACTACATGATACCGACACAAGGTTTAAGTCCGGATATCATTACTGGTATCCAGTTCACTTAAACGTATGCTCTGATACCAAATTGAAAGACCTAAACTACATAATTAATACCAAAAGTTACTTTTTAGACCATTGGAGGACAAACGAAATATAATATTTACGAGTTTCAAGTTCGAAATGTCCGCTTGGTTTACAGGGCGTTTCCATAAGCACCTGTTTTCCAAAATATACCAAAACGGACAAATCTAAAGTAATAAATTTGCGGAAACGTAAACTATATACAAGACGAAGGACAATAGCTACCCGTTAACTAGGTACTTAAAGTTACAACCAAAAGTCGACTAATAATTTACAACCTAAAGTTGTATTCGACTAACTACTTAATAACAAAAGAGTCGTACTACCGGAATCACTAAAAGCAAAGATCTCAATCTACTCGAGCTTGTTCTTCACTTTATCCACACGGCCTGTAAAAATATGAACAACTAAAGGGGTAAGCACAAAATGCTTAGTGAGTAAACGGGAACTACTAACTACTAAAGCTTCACAGATGTATTCCATTGAAATCAATGATCACGAAGGATGTAAATAATGTAACAAGTAATCATCATGCGGGATTTAAACATCTAAGTATTAAAGTATGCAACCAATATATCATGTGAAAGTCAATAATAGATATGTACGACCACCGAGCTATCCCGGACGTGGCAAGTACAACAATGTATCCTAGATATCATACCACCCGAGCTATCCCGGCCAGTGGAATGATCTTCCCGCCCGAGCTATCCCGGACAGCGGGGAAAATGATCGGACTCTAACACGGTCAAATATGCACTATACTCGAGTAATATCAGCTGATATGGGCTTAATTGTGCCCTCCCCGGGTGAAACACAAAGTAACCACCGGGTAGCACCTATGGAAGGACGGAGTACAATAACCAATAATCATTTGGAATAGATAAGGGGACATAACATGGATAAGCATGGAAGCAAGTAACAAATAGATAATACATGTCTAGCAAATAGTAAGTCAAGTAATCCCATAAACTCACAGTGTTTTTCAAAATTGAGCCAAATTAGGCTCCTAGTCCATATACGCCTAAACGTCGACCAACGATCACTTCGAAAAGACCAAATGAGCTTATTTAATACCTGTAATATGTAAGCAAGGTTTCTTAAAGATCTGACAACAATAACTTAACCAAACTTAATTTAAACTTATTTTAGTTACTTTAATTTTCAGCTCAAAATTCACTTTTTATCAATTTTGAGAGGCAATTCTAACCAACATACATGCCTTATTTCTAAAAAGTGTCTAAATGACAGATTTAGAGCTATATATAAGCTTTCCGAAATGTCCAGAATCATAGTAATCCGAGCTACGATGAGCAAGTTATTGCACCATCAAAACAGCCTCTCGGATAAATTGGTGCTGTCAATTTTTCTGTATAAAAAAAACTAAAATCCATAGTTTGGATTTAATCTTCATTCCAACATTCAAAATACCATCTAACCATGTTTATATTGTTGTTTACAAGATCAATACTCAAAGATTTCACCAACATAACCAATAATGAAGAAAATCAAAGTTCAACTTATGTTCTTCATTTTCAAAAGCTCTAAATCATCAATTAAGCATTCATAGCAACTTAGTTAGGCTATAATCAAGCTAAATACAACATAATTCTAATGTAATTCAGATTAGGGTTCATAAACCCAAACCCTAGTATCACCAATTCAACTCTAACTAGCTTCAAATCAAGAAATTAACCAAGAAATTAGTTATACCTTATCTTGTGGATGATTTTGGTGCAATAATCAAGCTAAAACTCTTTGTATCAAGCTTGATTCATCCCCAAGAAGCTAAAACCACCCATGGAAGAGAGAGTCTGAGTTTAGAGATCAATTTGGGTGAAAATGGACTAAAAATCGTCCTTTTTACGACTTTTACGAGTTGGGCCCGAGTTGACTCGGCTGAAACTCGGTTTGACCCACTAAACACTAAAAATCACATAACTTTTCGCTCGGATCTCCGTTTTTGACGCGGTTTTCGCTCACGCGTTCGTAATGAGATAATCTACAACCTAAAATAAAAATATTCCAGAAAATATTTCCCGAAAAAAAATCGGTTTTAGACCACGAGCTTTCACTTTAAAACCTTTCGCTCCTCGACTAACACTTAGTTCAACTTTAACTTTTCAAACACATAATCTATCATGTTTTAGTCACATAAACACATATAAAGAATATAATTACAACGTATTTGAGAAAGTGGATGTTACAATTACCTCCTCCTTTTGAGGATTCCGTCCTCGGAATCTTCATTTCTCGAATAGTTCGGGATATTTGGCAAGCATCTGTTCTTTTCTCTCCCACGTACAATTCGGACCACGGTGATGCTTCCATTTCACCAATACCAAATCAATTGTTTTGTTCCGAAGATTTGCCGTTCTTTCATTTAGAATTTCTTCGGGTTCCTCAATATATCTCAGTCGTTCATCAATTTTCACCTCATCTAAGGGAACTGTTTCATCGTACTTACCCAAACACTTCCGAAGATATCCAACATGGAATACATCGTGAATACCAGATAACTCTCCTGGAAGTTCAAGTCGATATGCTTGTTTGCCAATACGTTCAATGACTTTGAATGGTCCAACAAAACGTGGACTAAGTTTGCCTTGCTTACCAAATCGTAGAATACCCTTCCAAGGGGAAACTTTCAACATAACCATATCTCCCACGGTGAATTCAATCGGCCGTCGACGTTTATCAGCGTATGACTTTTGTCTATCCTGAGCGGCTTTCATCCTTTCCCGAATAACTTGAATTTTATCATGCGTAATTTGAATCATTTCGGGGCCAGCAAGCACTTTCTCACCCATCTCACGCCAACATAAGGGAGTACGACATCTACGACCATATAAATCCTCAAAAGGCGTCATACCGATAGTCGAGTGGTAGCTGTTGTTGTATGAAAATTCAACAAATGGTAGATGCATATCCCAACTACCACCAAACTCAAGTATACACGCACGCAACATATCTTCTAATGTCTGTATCGTGCGCTCGGACTGACCATCAGTTTGAAGATGATATGCCGTGCTCAACGCTATGCGCGTCCCTAGTTCTTGTTGTAAACCGGCCCAAAATTTCGAAGTAAATCGAGAATCTCGATCAGAAATTACTTTCAGAGGAACACCATGTCGTGCAATAATCTCGTTGATATAAATTTGTGCCCATTTATCCATAGAATACGATTCTCGAACAGGCAGAAAGTGAGCGCTTTTCGTTAAGCGATCCACGATAACCCAAATACCGTCGTGCTGACGAGCCGTCTTCGGTAGCTTTGTTACAAAATCCATTGTAAGTTCCTCCCATTTCCACACAGGTATATCGAGAGGTTGAAGGCTACCATAAGGTTTCTGGTGTTCAGCTTTAACTTGTGAACATGTAACACATCGTTCCACATATCTTCCGATATCGCACTTCATTCCCGGTCACCAATATTCATATTTCAAATCGTAATACATCTTTGTACTGCCCAGATGCACAGACATTCGTGACTTGTGTGCTTCAGATAATACCAGTTCCCGAATACCACCAAGTTTTGGAATCCAAACACGGTCCTTGAAGACTTTAAGTCCTCGATTATCCTCTGTCATATACTTAACATAACCAACCATACGTTCTGGTTTCTCACGATCAGGTTTCAAAGCTTCTACTTGCCATTTTCGTATGTCGTCAACTAGTGTGGATGTCACCGACGTAAGTATTATAGCATAACACATAGAATTTGCATACGTCTTCCGGCTTAAAGCATCGGCAACAACATTAGCTTTGCCTGGATGATACAAAGTTTCACAATCATAGTCTTTAATTAGTTCCATGGCTCGTTGTTGCCTCATGTTCAAAGTCTGTTGATTGAAAATGTACTTCAAACTCTTATGATCCGTGAATAGTTGGCATTTGGTACCGTATAAGTAATGACGCCATAATTTCAATGCAAAAACGACCGCTGCCAACTCAAGATCATGAGTTGGGTAGTTCTTTTCATAATCTTTCAACTGTCTCGACGCGTACGCAATTACTTTGCCTCGCTGCATAAGAATACAACCGAGACCCAGTTTAGAAGCATCGCTGTAAACTACCAAGTCATCATTACCCTCTGGTAAAGTTAAAACAGGAGCATTTGTCAAACAATGCTTCAACTCCTGAAAAGCATTCTCTTGAGTTTCACCCCATTCGAATTTGACATCTTTTCGGGTCAACAAAGTTAAAGGCACGGCGATTTTAGAGAAATCTTGTATGAATCGTCTATAGTACCCCGCGAGTCCAAGAAAACTACGGACCTCAGATGCATTCTTGGGTTGCTCCCAATTCTGTACAGCTTCAATTTTGGACGGGTCAACCGACACACCATCACCAGAAATCGTGTGACCTAAGAATTGCACCTCGCGTAGCCAGGATTCACATTTTGAGAATTTAGCATATAGACGTTCCTGTCGAAGCTTTTCAAGCATCTCATGTAAATGCTTCATGTGATCCGCTTCAGATTTGGAATATACAAGAATATCATCTATAAACACGATCACAGATTTGTCTAACATTGGCCGGCACACGCGGGTCATCATATCCATGAATACTGCAGGTGCATTAGTTAAACCGAATGGCATAACTAAAAACTCATAGTGGCCATAACGTGTACGGAAAGCCGTTTTCGGTACATCTTCTTTACGCACTCTCAATTGATGGTAACCCGACCGTAAATCGATTTTAGAGAAATAGCTCGCACCTTGCAATTGATCGAACAAATCATCGATACGTGGAAGTGGATATTTGTTCTTGATCGTTACTTTGTTTAACTCCCGGTAATCGATACACATACGCATTGTACCGTCTTTCTTCTTGACGAATAGTACTGGAGCACCCCAAGGAGAAGTGCTCGGTCGGATGAAACCTTTATCAAGAAGTTCTTGCAACTGATTCATCATTTCTTTCATTTCAGCCGGAGCCAGACGATACGGCGTTCTAGCAATCGGCGCTACACCAGGAATTAAGTCAATTCGAAATTCAACTTGTCTGTCAGGAGGTAAATCGGGTAAGTCCTCGGGAAATACATCTGGAAATTCACACACAACCGGTACGTCACTAACCGTTCTCTTCACCTCCTTTGACGAGTCAAGAATATAGGCTAGGTAGGAAGAATAACCTTTAGATAGGTGTCTCCGAGCTTTAAGCGTAGAAATCAACTTTATGTCTCCTTTTTGCTTTTCACCGTAAACGTACAAATAGTCATCGTTATTCGGTATACGGATTATCCGCTGAGAACACAAAATATCAGCCCGATTCCGAGCTAACCAATCCATACCAATAACTATATCAAAGGTACGGATATCCACCGGTACAAGATCTATAGGGAACTCGTGCCCATCTAATTGCAGCACACAATCTTTGTAAACTTTATCAGCTAGCATAGTTGTGCCATCAGCAGTGTCAACATAAAAAGGTTTAGCAAGCACATATGGCACAGAATTTAAACATCGAGCAAACGTATGGGAAACGAATGAATTAGTAGCACCGGAATCGAATAAGATACGAGCGAAATGAGAATTAACGAGAAATATACCCGTAACCACATCTGGCTTATCTCGAGCTTCCTCAGCAGTGATTTGAAAAGCTCTGGCCTGGGTGTGTGGTACCTCCTCCTTTTGACGACAAGCACCACTAGTAGAAGGTCGGCGAACAGAAGCCTTACTTTCCTCATGTTTAGATCGAGGGCATTCTCTCTGGCGATGGCCTATAGCACCACATGAGTAGCATGTCATATTCCTCCTCGGGCAGTTCGGTCTAATGTGCCCAACTTCACCACAACCATGACATCTAACTTCAGGGCGAACAGTATTGCATCGGCCCCGATGAGACTTACCGCAACAAGAACAGTGTGGAGGAGCATTCGACTGGAAAATAACCATGGTTAGAATACAATTAAATTTCAACATACATGACTCATACTTCACAATTGTACCTGCAGGCTATAAGCCTGAGACTGAGATTGAGGTCACGATCTAGCTTGGGATTGAGTGTAACTCAAATTGGAATTTCGGGGAAATTGTTGTGTTGGTGCAGATGTCGCACCTTTGATACGAGGTCGCTTATCTGGAGTCGCTGGATTACGATCCGGGCGGTTCAAATCGTATTCGCGTCGTCGCGCGGACTCCACTGCTTTCTCATACTCCGAAATGTCACGATTAGCGACGACATCTCGAATCTCCGGTCGCAACCCGTCTATAAAGTAGTCTATACGTTCCTGTTCCGTAGTCAAGAAACGTGTGGCAAACTGTGCTTTATGATTGTACTCGGTCTCGTAGTCCACCACTGGCATATTTCCTTGCTTGAGATCAAGAAACTCCTTTTCCAATCGTTTTTGTAGATCATTTGGACAATATTGCTTGTTAAAACGAGTCTTGAAAGACTCCCAAGACATACTTTCTTTCTCGAATTCACTTAAAGCTGCAAAAGTAGCATTCCACCATGTCAAGGCCCTACTTTTGAACATGGCCGTGGCATAGTTCACTTTATCATCATCTAACACTCGAGTGATCCGAAAGATCTTCTCAGTATTCAATATCCATTCAAGTGCCTCAATTGGATCAACCTTCCCAAAGAATTCAGTAGCACCGCTACTACGAAAGTTTTTGAAAGAGACCCGATCGATTTTGGGTTTTCAGGTGTCACCCGTTTCTTTCTCCTTTCCTTTGTTTTTATCATCTTCAGACTTTCTATCCTCATGTCGTTGTTGGGATAACGTCTGTTGAAGCAATAAAGTCATACGTTGCATCAAACGTTCACTTCGAGGAGACAACGGTGCCTCATCATCATTAATATCCAGTGTGGAGTATATTCTACCACATTGTCGTTAGTTGGGGTATGACTAGCTTCACCACCGTCAGTCATCTTTCTGAAAGTTACAACATATACATCACATTAATAGAGTCTTATAACTAATTCCCAATCCCCACCTAAGTCTCTCCTAAGTCCATATCCGTTCAAAACAAAACTTACTTACTACATGATACCGACACAAGGTTTAAGTCCGGATATCATTACTGGTATCCAGTTCACTTAAACGTATGCTCTGATACCAAATTGAAAGACCTAAACTACATAATTAATACCAAAAGTTACTTTTTAGACCATTGGAGGACAAACGAAATATAATATTTACGAGTTTCAAGTTCGAAATGTCCGCTTGGTTTACAGGGCGTTTCCATAAGCACCTGTTTTCCAAAATATACCAAAACGGACAAATCTAAAGTAATAAATTTGCGGAAACGTAAACTATATACAAGACGAAGGACAATAGCTACCCGTTAACTAGGTACTTAAAGTTACAACCAAAAGTCGACTAATAATTTACAACCTAAAGTTGTATTCGACTAACTACTTAATAACAAAAGAGTCGTACTACCGGAATCACTAAAAGCAAAGATCTCAATCTACTCGAGCTTGTTCTTCACTTTATCCACACGGCCTGTAAAAATATGAACAACTAAAGGGGTAAGCACAAAATGCTTAGTGAGTAAACGGGAACTACTAACTACTAAAGCTTCACAGATGTATTCCATTGAAATCAATGATCACGAAGGATGTAAATAATGTAACAAGTAATCATCATGCGGGATTTAAACATCTAAGTATTAAAGTATGCAACCAATATATCATGTGAAAGTCAATAATAGATATGTACGACCACCGAGCTATCCCGGACGTGGCAAGTACAACAATGTATCCTAGATATCATACCACCCGAGCTATCCCGGCCAGTGGAATGATCTTCCCGCCCGAGCTATCCCGGACAGCGGGGAAAATGATCGGACTCTAACACGGTCAAATATGCACTATACTCGAGTAATATCAGCTGATATGGGCTTAATTGTGCCCTCCCGGTGAAACACAAAGTAACCACCGGGTAGCACCTATGGAAGGACGGAGTACAATAACCAATAATCATTTGGAATAGATAAGGGGACATAACATGGATAAGCATGGAAGCAAGTAACAAATAGATAATACATGTCTAGCAAATAGTAAGTCAAGTAATCCCATAAACTCACAGTGTTTTTCAAAATTGAGCCAAATTAGGCTCCTAGTCCATATACGCCTAAACGTCGACCAACGATCACTCCGAAAAGACCAAATGAGCTTATTTAATACCTGTAATATGTAAGCAAGGTTTCTTAAAGATCTGACAACAATAACTTAACCAAACTTAATTTAAACTTATTTTAGTTACTTTAATTTTCAGCTCAAAATTCACTTTTTATCAATTTTGAGAGGCAATTCTAACCAACATACATGCCTTATTTCTAAAAAGTGTCTAAATGACAGATTTAGAGCTATATATAAGCTTTCCGAAATGTCCAGAATCATAGTAATCCGAGCTACGATGAGCAAGTTATTGCACCATCAAAACAGCCTCTCGGATAAATTGGTGCTGTCAATTTTTCTATATAAAAAAAAAGCTAAAATCCATAGTTTGGATTTAATCTTCATTCCAACATTCAAAATACCATCTAACCATGTTTATATTGTTGTTTACAAGATCAATACTCAAAGATTTCACCAACATAACCAATAATGAAGAAAATCAAAGTTCAACTTATGTTCTTCATTTTCAAAAGCTCTAAATCATCAATTAAGCATTCATAGCAACTTAGTTAGGCTATAATCAAGCTAAATACAACATAATTCTAATGTAATTCAGATTAGGGTTCATAAACCCAAACCCTAGTATCACCAATTCAACTCTAACTAGCTTCAAATCAAGAAATTAACCAAGAAATTAGTTATACCTTATCTTGTGGATGATTTTGGTGCAATAATCAAGCTAAAACTCTTTGTATCAAGCTTGATTCATCCCCAAGAAGCTAAAACCACCCATGGAAGAGAGAGTCCGAGTTTAGAGATCAATTTGGGTGAAAATGGACTAAAAATCGTCCTTTTTACGACTTTTACGAGTTGGGCCCGAGTTGACTCGGCTGAAACTCGGTTTGACCCACTAAACACTAAAAATCACATAACTTTTCGCTCGGATCTCCGTTTTTGACGCGGTTTTCGCTCACGCGTTCGTAACGAGATATTCTACAACCTAAAATAAAAATATTCCAGAAAATATTTCCCGAAAAAAAAATCGGTTTTAGACCACGAGCTTTCACTTTAAAACCTTTCGCTCCTCGACTAACACTTAGTTCAACTTTAACTTTTCAAACACATAATCTATCATGTTTTAGTCACATAAACACATATAAAGAATATAATTACAACGTATTTGAGAAAGTGGATGTTACAGGGAAGAGGTTATATATGAGAGGGAAATTTCAATTTTTCAAAAATAATGATTACTTTTGGTGATTGAAAGGTCAGAATTCTAAGGGTTTTAGGGTTGAATTCGGCGCATGTGCTGACAGTGATAATGTCATTAGGGATAAGAACAAAAAATCTTGCTTATCAAGAGTGGTAAGTCAAGAGTTATCTTTAATGGGTTAAGAATATGAAGGGTTTGTAACGGTTACCTTGGTGAGAGTACAACGTCGGTGGTTCGAGGTGTCGGTGGTTAGAAGCTTAGGGAAAACGTCGGTGGTTGGTCTGAGAGAGGGAGAGACATCGGTGGATGAGGGTGAGTCGATGTCGGTGGCTAAGGGAGACTCGATGGCTTAACGTCGGTGGCTGAGATGTGATTGTCGGAAAGTGATGACGTCGGCAAATGAGACGTCGGTGGCTAGATTGAGACTCGGTGGCTCGACTCGGTGGCTCGACATCAGCAAGACTTCGGTGACGTCGGCGGTTAGGGCAAAGGTGGGTGTATCGGTGGCTCGTCGGAAGGTGAATACGGTGGTGTCGCCGTCGGTGGATGTCGGTGGCTTGGCGATGGTGGTTGTCGGAAAGAGGAGCGACGGTGGCGGTGAATAGGGTTAGGATTTGAGAGAGATAATAGAAAATAGTTTTGGGAGAGAGAGAGAGGACCGACTTTATACATATATATATATTTTTATTTTCTTTTTCTTTTTATATTATTTTCATATATATATATAAATATAATATAATATATAATTTATAAATATATATAATATATATAAAGTATATATATATAAAACATATAACATATATAAGTTATAAAATATATAAATGTATATAGTATATATATATATATAAAACATACATTATATATAAATATAAACTATATTAGTCTATGTTTATCATACCTAATTCACCAATGAAGAACTTGAACCTTGCTTCATCAAGGGGCTTTGTGAACAGATCAGCTAATTGATAATCGGTGGGAATGAAATGAAGCTCCACATCACCTTTAGAGACATGATCTCTTATAAAGTGATATCTGATATCAATGTGCTTGGATCTTGAATGAAGCACAGGGTTGTTAGCAATGGCTATTGCACTTGAGTTGTCACACATTATTGGGATTTTTGAGAAAATTTGATTATAATCACACAACTGATTTTTCATCCACAATATCTGTGCACAACAACTTCCAGCAGCCACGTACTCTGCTTCAGCAGTAGATGTAGACACCGAATGTTGTTTCTTACTTGACCAGCTCACAAGCTTTCTAGCAAGTAACTGGCAACTTCCGGTTGTACTTTTTCTGTCTATTTTTGAACCTGCAAAATCAGAATCAGAGTACCCGATGAGATCGAAACCTGAGTCTTTGGGATACCAAAGACCCAGATTTATGGTACCTTTCAGATACCTAAAAATCCTTTTCACATCAGCCAGATGTGATTCTTTAGGATTTGCTTGGTATCGGGCACACAGACAAGTAGCAAACATAATGTCAGGTCTACTTGCAGTAAGATAAAGAAGGGATCCTATCATGGCTCTATAATTTGTAATATTAACAGAAATGCCATCAGGATCAGAAAAGAGTCTAAGAGGAGGAGCCATAGGAGTTTTCATGGTAGAGCAAGTATCAAATTGAAACTTTTTCAGAAAATCTTTAATGTATTTACTTTGATTTATGAAAATACCTTCTGGAGACTGTTTTACTTGCAAACCAAGAAAGAAAGTTAACTCCCCCATCATGCTCATTTCATACTCTTTTTGCATGAGGGAGCTAAACTCATCACACAAGGATTCATCGGTGGCTCCAAAAATAATATCATCAACATAGGAGGTTGCTTCACATACACTTCTTCAGCTAATTCACCATTCAGGAAGACACTTTTGACATCCATTTGGAATACCCAAAAATTCTTGTAAGCTGCATGGGCAAGAAATATTCGGATAGCTTCCAATCTGGCAACAGGAGCAAAAGTTTCATCATAATCAATTCCTTCCTCTTGCCGATATCCTTGAGCAACCAGCCTTGCTTTGTTCCTTATGACAGTTCCTTCTTCGTCCATCTTGTTTCGAAACACCCATTTTGTTCCAATAATAGTTTTGTTGGATGGACGAGGAACTAACTTCCAGACTTTGTTTCTCTCAAATTGTGAGAGTTCTTCTTGCATGGAAATTACCCAGCTAGGATCAGCTAGGGCTTCATTTATCAGCTTAGGCTCAACAATGGAAACAAAGTTGACATATAAGCACAGATTGCTTATGCCTCTTCTGGTTTTTACACCAACTTGTGGATCATCTATGATTTGATCTATTGGATGATCCATGGTCCACTTTAGTGCAGGAGGTAAGGAGGGAGGTAGAGAAGAGGATGAGGTGGGAATTTGAGATGGTGAAGGTAGGTTAGTGGGAGATATGGTGTTTTGGTGGGTAAGGTCTTCTGTAGAGTTAGTTTCAGGAGGTGGAGAAGAAAGAGAAGGTTCTGAAGGTAAGGTGGTGTTTATGGGAGGCTGAGAAGAGTTGCTATCTGGAGGATTGGGTTGAGAGGAGGATGGAATTTCACCAACACATGAATTTATCCATAGGTTTAATTCTTCTTCAGCACAAGATAATGAAGAAGTTTCAAACTCATCAAACTTCACATGCATGGATTCATCTATGCATTGTCTTCTTAGGTTGAAGATTCTAAAGGCTCTTGAGAAGAGAGAATAGCCCATGAAAATTCCATCATCAGACTTCGGATCAAACTTTCCAAGTTGTTCCCTGTCATTTAGCATGTGACATGCACAGCCAAACACATGGAAGAAGTCAACCGGCGGGTTTTCTACCATGGAAAACTTCATAAGGAGTCTTGTCATGCCTTTTGACTATGATAGACCTATTTTGAGTAAAGCATGTAGTGTTAACTGCTTCTGCCCAAAAATAGGTTGGCAACTTGGATTCACTCAAAGATAGACCTTGCGACTTCACATAGTGTTCTATTCTTTCTCTCAACAACACCATTTTGCTGAGGAGTGCGTATGGCAGAAAAATTCTGAGAAATTCCTTTTAGGTCAAAGAAATCTTCCAGAGCAGTATTCTTGAATTCTGTGCCATTATCACTTCTGAAGGACTTCACCAGTTTACCATTCAAATTTTCAATCTTTCTTGTAAACCTGATGATTTCTTCAGCGGCATCACTCTTGTGTTTCAGAAAGAACACCCAAGTATATCTAGAGAATTCATCGACGATTACTAGCATATACTTTTTACCACCCAGACTGGGTGTGCTTACTGGACCGCATAGATCCATGTGAAGCATTTGAAGAGGTTGAGAGATAGAAGAGCATTGTTTTGTTTTAAAGGAAGTTCTGGTGAGTTTTCCTTTTTCACATGCTCCACACAGCTTTTCTTTTTCAAAAAATATTTTTGGCATTCCAACAACCAGCTCCTTGTTGGAGAGTTTGTTCAAGGTTTTAAAGTTTAGATGAGAGAACCTTTTATGCCATAGCCAACTTTGTTTGGCTAATTCTTGAGATAGATAGGAGACACACAGCTTCTCCTATTGCACTTTCCTTCATGTTGATTATGTACACGTCATTCAGTCGGGTTCCTGCTAGTACAATCTTGTTCTGTACATCAAAGACCAAGCACACACATAGCTGGAACATGATCTTATAGCCCAAATCACATATTTGGTTGATGCTTAGAAGATTGTACATTAGCCCTTCAACATGAGCTACTCTGGAGAAAGTGATGGTTCCATTTGAAATGGTACCATATCCTTTGGTGACCCCTTTTCCATTTCCTCCAAAGGAAACAGTGGGTCCCTTTTCTTTTGAGAAGTTAGAGAGAAGAAGTTTGTTTCCGGTCATGTGTCTTGAACACCCACTGTCCATGTACCATATGTGATCTTTATTTGGTACCTGCACCCAGAAACAAATTTAGACTTTTGGTACCCATTTTGAGGTGGGTCCTTTGGGATTAGAAGGCATTTTAGTTTTGCAAGGATTCAAATCTTTTGGGCAATTTTTAGCAAGATGAAGAGTGTTGCCACAATTATAGCATTTTTTTAAAGAAAAGGCCTTTTTAAAATCCCTATCATCAAAACTTTGGACAGAGGTTGACGACTGAGAAGAAGAGGGGTGTCCAACACCTGGTCTTGGTCCAAGGATACCTTTACCAGGATTTCTTGATTTCTTCAAGTTCACTGACCGAGGAATGAAATCAATAACTATTTGAGATTTCCTTTTAGATGAAAATTTTGATTTAGCAAAATTTTTCTTTTGAGGAGAAAATCTTTTTGGAGAGGGATACTCAGCAACACTAGATGGCTGCTCCTGGGAGTATCTTGACTCATGCAGACTTAAGGAGTGTAAAAGTCTTTGGATAGGTTTGGGAGAAGAAGAAGAGCTTGGAAGAGTTGAAACTTTTGAAGACTCAGAAGAGATTTCTTTAGCTTTAACAAAGACTCCAAACTTCTTGGAACCAGATTTTACTTTGAGCATGTCAAGTAGATCTATAGAGTGAACGGAGGTAGAATCCTCAGATGAGTAACCGAAGAGATCATCATCGTCATCGGAAAGGAAACCAGCAGGAAAACCTTGACATTCAGAAGAAGGAAGTGGAAGGTCAAAAGGTTGAGGAACATCTTTTCCATAACCAAGGCCAGACTTATCCTTGCTGGTGATTTGATCTTGAAGGATCCTTTCAAGATTCTTAGAGGATTTAGTCCATTTAGACAGAACCTCTTGTGCCGTTTCAAGAGTGGAAGAGATTTTTGATTTTTCCTCAGAAAGACTGTCGTTTAAGTACCGTAGGTTTTCCAGATCAGCTTTCATTTTATCAAAATCTTTTAGTTTTGAAAAGCAAGAGAGAAGTTGATCATTTAGACATTTTATGTGCATATCAGCCTTTTTCTTTTGAATCTTTAAGTCACAGAAGTCAACAGTTAAAGAATCAAAGACATCAACCTTTTGATCATCAGAGAGAAAGGTAAAAGGATGTACCTGAGGCTTTGTTCCTGAAGTGGATCCCTCAGCAGATACAAAGGTAGTGTAGAGTGACTTTTCCATGTCTTCCAGCTCATCGATTTTGGCCATGAGGCATTTAGTGACATACTCACTCTCACTCTCAGAGGTTTGCTCATCCTCCCAGCAATGAGCCTCTGCAACCAAAGTTTTATTTTTACTTTGGTTTCTCTCTTTTTCTCTCTTGTATTTGGCTTTGTACTTCTTATACCTGGAGGTTTCTTTTGATTCAGAATTTTCTTTAGAGGATTGGCTATTTCTCTCTTCATGCTTCCTAGAAGCTGATTTTGAGAAGTCATGGCCACATGAAGAAGAAGGTTTGAGAGAAGGGGAAGCTTTTTGAAGCTTTTGATCTGCATTCAGAAGCAAAATGACCTTTCTTTCCACAATTGAAGCAATCTTCATTCGCTTTATCAGAAGAGGATTTTTGAGAAAAAGGTTTTCTATTAAATTTGGAGCGGTTTGAAGAAAATATTTTATTCTTAAGGTTTCCAGCAAGAATTGCCATACTATCAGAAAGTATGTCAATGGCTGATTCTTCTCCTTCATCATCAGCAACACTATAGTATGCATCTGACAGATGAGAAGAGTCTTCCTTAATATCTTTTTCAGAATCAGAAGAAGGATAGTTGATTCTAGGAATACAAGAAGAAGATTTTGAATCACCTATCAAAGCAATAGAAGAGGATTTGATATCCTTTATAAGAGATTTTCTCTGGTTCTTAGTTTGTTCATAGTGAAGAAGAGTTCCCTAGAGAGCAGTTAAAGGCATTATTTCTAAGTCCTTGGTTTGCTTGATGCAAGTACAGATAGTTTCCCAGAAATCTGGAAGACAATCCATGAACTTGCAGAGAACTTCTTCATTATCATAAACTCGTCCAAGAACTTTGAGATCATTGAGAAGACAGTTAAAGCGATTAAAGTAGGTAGAAAGAGATTCTCCTTTTTCATGGGAGAAGAGTTCATACTTTCTAACAAGACAGATCCTGTTAGATTTCTTTACTTCTTTGGTGCCTTCATATAAGACACTCAAAGTATCCCACATTTCTTTAGCAGTGGGAAGGTTAAGAAGAGAGTGATACACTTCATCAGGAAGGGATACAGCGAGAGCAGATTTGACTTTAGTGTCTAAAGCAACTAGGCGTTTATCATCTTCACTAAATTTGTTAGAAGGTTTGATGATATATCTACCAGTTTTCTCACTTCTTTCATCATCTGACTCTATGTCCTTTCCTTCAGCGTCCTTTTGAGGGCCAAAGCGAGCCCATATTTTAGGAACAATAGGTCCCTCACTGAGAATGTTGGGATACCTGCAATCGATCCCTTCCAAGAATAATAACATGCGATTTTTCCATAACCCAAAGTTATTTGGGTTGAACCTTGGAGGTTTAGCCAAAGATCCTAAATCATATGTATTACTGGAAGAGGTCTGCAAGGTACCATCAACATTTGAGGTAGTAGCCATCACAGATCTGGTTTATTGAATTAAACCAACTGCTCTGATACCACTTGTTAGTCCCCAAGGAGAGATGGCTAACTAAGAGAGGGTTTTGTAGAAGGGGGGGTTGAATATAAAACACACAGAATATACTCTTTTTAAATTTTTTAATATAAATATTAAAAATTTACACACAGATAGTTTGATGCGGAAAAGAACAGGCACACTATTCTATCAAACTAAACACACAGATAACAGTAATTAACTTATACACTAAGGAAGTTAAAACAATACTGTTATAGCACACAGCTTTGCCACAGTCACACAAATAATCACTCTGAAGATTTGTTGAAAGCGTGAGATTTCTGGGAAGGACTTCATCTTCTTTTATAGTGCCCATGCATGGGATGCATGTGGACAGCTGTCAAGGTTTCATTAGCTGGAAGTTTATCTGCTGGACAAAGGAATAGACTACTTCCTTTGTACTAGAATAATGGATGAACCATTCCTTGTAGCACGTAATGTCAGATAACTTTATCTTCTTTTCTTCATGCTCTGTGAAGTCCCATCAAACCTTTTAGCTAAAAGACAAATATTCCTTTTATAAGAATAAAAGAGAATGTCTTTATTTAAGGCTTGATGCCCAAGTTCTTGCTGGCTCACGTGTCTTGCAATTGATGTGAGTCAAGAACTTATCTCTTTGAAATTGCTAAGTGATACATCACGCTATGTATCACATCGGTGGATACCTTGTAAGGCTGGAATTGATAAGTGTACATTTTGCTTGATAGACTTCATCTTTCACTAAATGCCAAAAGTGTACACCCTTGAACTTGTGACTTGATATCACAGCCTTAGAAAATATACCTGCAATTTCGGTGACCAAGATTATAGTGTCGGTGACCATGACATCAAACTTGATGACCTCATCTTAATTGATGTCCTTAGTACTTTTGATGACTTTTGAGTGTACCATCGGTGACCCACTATATTGGTGACCCAATCTTGACTTGGCAAAATGATCTGAATATTGAAGTTGGTTGATACATCCAAAATTCCACTTTTTGATGTACAACCCTTGATTGAATAGTCTTTGACTCCTCAATACTTGAAGCATATTTCAGACCTTCAAAAGAACCTGTAAAAGTTCATTCATACAAAGGAAGGTGGTTCATCACCAAATCATCGGTGACCCAACAGTAATATCCTACCTGCATATATGAAACTAATGCATGTATCAAAGAAATGAAGTACAATACCTTAAGGGTGATAACACAAAGCATATTTTTCTTTAAGGTTATATACAATCAACAATAACAAACTCTCCTCTATATTCGAGTGAATCAAGCAAAATGCAAGGAGAATGTGACATACTTGTTTACCAAATCATTATCTAAATCATATTTGGGAAACATATAGAAAGTATTAATCCTGTAAATATTTTACATACTCCTTTGGTTAATGCACGAATCAGGGGGAGTAGTAGACAAAAGGGGGAGTCTACTATATATGTAGTATTGGTATGTTGTGCTTTTTTCTTCACTCAAGGTTTTATTTTTCCCATTGGGTTTTGTTCCTTGGTGTAAGGTTTTAGTGAGGCAACAGTTTATATACCATTTTGTTTTCTTAACTCTCATGATTAATGTAAGACTCTGAGAGATTATTAGACTAAAGAAAAAGTCTATGTATTGCAAAGAAACTGGTGCGTTGTACTATTTCCTTCGTTCTATTTTTATTTTTCCCATTGGGTTTTTATTTTAGCGTAAGGTTTTAACGAGGCAACAATGGTGCACCATCATTCCCTTGACTCGGCACATGGGAGAGTGTTGTAGGATAAGTGTGTCATCGTCAAAAGTATGTGACGATATAGATAGAGATAGACATAAAGGTTTAGAGTTATTTATGAAGTAAATCTCCTTCCATGCTTATCATTATCTCTATGTAATCCACCATATTTAAAGGGCTTATAATTAATGAGAATTACGATTCCTTCTCTCTATTTCTTTTTGTTTTATTTACTTTTCTTTTTAACAGAATGTATTTTTTTGTCATTCTTAAAAAAACTCAATTGTTTTGTCTTCTTTGGTCACATGTGAACTTCAAATTTAACTTCATCCCTCCCCTCTTCTGTCTTGTGAAGATGATATGGTGCTGAATCCAAATTTTCATTATTCTCAATTTCTCACCCAAGCCTTGGATGGATCCTATCGATATCTCATTAATTATCTTTATTAAAAAGGCTTTTCATAACATAAACAAAACTTCTTCAAGCGTAACTTTTAGTTAATCGTGAGTTTTTTTATTGTATTGAAACAACATACTTTTAAACAAACACAAAACACACACATACCCACATACATATGTACGTACATACATACATATATATGTTATATGAGTTTCCTTTTTTTATTAACCATATAGATAGTATTAACTTTGTTAACCGAGGTATTTTCGTTATTTTTCATATATTAATATTATATTCCTTAATTATTTTATTCACTTAATTATCACATTCCTTAATTATTACCTTCATTTAATTGTTTCACCTATGAACTTTAAACAAAAAATATTATTTCACTTATAAATATTAAACAAAAAACATTGTTTCATTTGTAAACTTTGGTAAAAAAGATCGGATCAAACAAAGTTTATAAATGAAACAACATGAACAATTTGTTCCGAAAGTAAAATATAATATCTTCAAAATAAAATATGATATCTTCCAACAATAAAAACAATTTATTCCAAAAATGTCCTACACTTGATAACATTTAATATCTTTCCTTTTTCATCATTTTATAACTTCTAATTTATCACACAACTGTTGATCAACAAAATGAAAGTTTTAGATTGGTTAACAAATGATTATGCATATATATATATATATATATATATATATATATATATATATGTTTGCAAAGTTTGCAAATATTCATCGGTTTGCAGCGGATACTTCCCCTATATATATATATATATATATATATATATATATAGGGACGGGTTCAAATGAGAATTCAAATTTGGTTGTGAACATGAGGACAAATGAGAGTGTGCACGTGTCCATTCAAAGAAATATTCAGACTGAATATAGTATTTATTCAGTCTGATCGAATAATGTTTATGCAGTCTGAATATTTTTTTGTATATTTAGTCTAAATAATCTATTTTCAGACACGTGTCTCGCTCTCATTTGTCCTCACGTTCACAACCAAATTTGAGTTCGCATTTGAACTTTCCTCTCTCTCTCTCTCTCTGTATATATATATATAAATTATATATATATATATGGAGGCTATTTAAGGAAGAACTCTTTGTGATAACTGTGAGATCCAATCTCGACCATAAATCAAATGATAAATTATGAAGTTAATAATTTTGGTAATTTTGATTTAAATTTTTAATAAAATGTCATTTTAGGTATTTTGAAAGTATTATATCTCCTCTCTCCGAGGAACCTTATTCCAATGAAAACCATGTAAATACAAGATGCACACTGTGATATCTAAAAAACATCAACACTGTTAAAAAAATACTTACAAACTCAATATGATACTCAAAAGATACATACAAGATATACATTGTGATACCCTTTTTAAAACAACAAAATAAGAAAAATACACACTATGATACCTTTTATAAAACAACAAATTAACGAAAATGCACATTATGATACCCTTTGTAAAACAATGAAAATAATAAAAAAGCATATTGTGATACACTTTATAAAATAACGAAAATAACTTCGTCTTTTTTGCTCTCGAATCATCCAAACAAACCTTTCGTGTTTCTCTCGAACCATGCCCTCGGGGAGAAACTAGTGATGATTGCCATGAATGCAGCCCTCTGAGGACGTGTACAAGAAGGCCTTTGCAATTGTAACTTGATATTAGGTTGATTTTTTGAATTGGGATTAAATTTTTAGGCTATTTTCGTATTATGTGATACATATGGATGCATGGAATTTTTTGATGAGTTGTTATTTAATTTAGAAAATTACTAATATACCAATTTTTATTAATTAAAACAATATAATTAGGGGAGTGTTAATGGCACCTCTTTAGTAGAGGGTGTGTATAGAATTTTTGTACTATTATAGTTTGAGAATATAAAATTTGTTTTGATTTAGATGTGTGTGAGGAGTATTGCATTTGTAGGGGTGTTATTAGCAATATTTAGGGGTTTCATTAGCCTCCCCCTATAACAATTACATAAAATGGGTGGTTCACATTAGATCTCACGATTATCACAAACTATCGAGTTCTCATTTGATTAGGCCACTATATAATATATATATATATATATATAACATATATATGGTTAGGTTCCGGTGAAAATAAAAGTTAGAATGGTAAGAAGGAATTTCCACCCCTTGAATCAATCCTAATTGAAGATTGACACTAATGAAATGCACCAGATCAATTCTCGTGAGGAGCAAAAATTCATGGGATGAGGGTGAAATTAAAAGTGATTAAGGGTCCATAGCTTTTTTTACGCTTCTCACCTAAACTTTTATTCTCACACAGTCACACGATCCATCGCCTATATATGTGTGTGTGTGTGTCTATATATATATATATATATATATATAGAGAGAGAGAGAGAGAGAGAGGTTCATGAGATACCTCAAAACAAACTGAAGAACACTCTAGTATGCCTTTGTGCATAGACGATATGCACAAATACATACAAGCGATTGAAACTAATTTTGTTTTTCTATGCACGTATGCATGTTACAAATTAAAAACATACATTTGTGCATATTGTCAAGATGGAGGGCTACCAGATTGTCCTTCAGGTTTTTTTCTAAGGTTTTTCCCTGAACCTGACTTTATATTATATATATATATATGTATGTATGTGTGTGTATGTGTGTGTGTGTAATATGTATATATAGGATTGAGTTATTGTGAAAATTCGAGTTATGGTGAGAAGGTGAGAACAAAACCTTCAGATATGTTCATCTACATTTAAGTACCTTTATTTACCTATTTTTATGATTGTGACCAAAATTTTAACATATTCATGAATAGAAAAATGACAATATATATGAAAATCTGTTAAAATAGAAGTAAAGATGAATACGAAGATTTATATATATATAATATTATATATAAAACATTATTTTTAAAGGAGAAGTAAAGATGAATACGAATAGTTAATTGTTAAAATATCTATGAAAATTTGTTAAAGCAGAAGTAAAGATGAATACGAATAGTTAATTGTTAAAATATATATAAAAATTTGTTAAAGAAAGGTTTATATATGTATAATATTATATATTATATATAAGTTTATCGTCATAAGACATGCTTTAAAAAACGTCATGAGTCGCTATGACTTCTGAGACTTAAGATTTGGCCTTGCTGCAACACCACACCTAACGCTATTTGAAACCTTAAAAAAAATCTACACCAAACTTTAAACCGTCATGTTTCGTAATATCAATAGAGACGTATAAAATCCAATTTTCAATACAAATAGAATTGGAAAAAGATAATCTATAACTCAAAACTCCATATATATGCAAAAAAAAAGGACTCACATTCTCAAGATTTTTCAAGTTTAGAGAATTTTACCAATCTCTTTTTTTTTCTATTTTAACACAGAGAATAGTGAATAGTCTAGTTACTGAATCAATAAAAATACTAAAATCCCACTTTTTCCATTTTAGAGACGCTCCTACAGTATAAAAAACCGACACCAAACTTTAAAATCACCCAGTTTTATTATCAATAAATATAGCTCAAGACATATAAAATCCAAGTTTCAATACAAATAGAATTCGACAAAAATACAATCCATAACTCAAAAAACTCCATATACATGCAACAAAACAACTCCAAATTCATCGGTACCCATATCTTAACATATACATAAAACATTATGATATTAATAATAATAATAATAATAATAAATAAATAAATACTTAACAAAATGCAACCAAACCAAACATTCTTTCATTCAGTCCATCTTTTTCACCTTTCTTTCGATTCAGCCTCCGGGATACAAGCAGCCGGCGATCGAGTCTGAGTCACAACAGCCAATATGTCCGCATAACCAACCAACCCAACTAAGACATCGTTATTTTCAGCCTCCGTAACCCAAACATGCGTAGCCCGATGAGATAACATCTGTGCCATTACAGCCGCCAACGAGCTCGACGCTTTACATGTTAACGGCACACTCCGACCACGATACATGCTCCGATTAACCCCAAAAGTTTGACTCGATGAGTTATTAAAAAAACCAACACCCCGGCTACTAAACGTACGTTGCCTCGTCAACCGCCCACCACCACCGCCGCCGCCACTGCCGCCATTCTCTAAATTTCCACCACCGTTTACCGGAAACTCCGGAAGAGACCTTGACGACACGTTATCCTCGACACCCGTCACAAACTGACCTGCGGGTCAGATATGAGGTTAATAAAATAAATAAATAGCAAAAAAAGAGAAAACCGGAAAACACCCTGGGGTTCCATCTGGACGGTATGCACTAATGCATATATATATATATATATATATATAGAGGAAAGTTCAAATGTGAACTCATTTTTGGTTGTGAACGTGAGGACGAATCTCAGCCACTTATCCGGTCTTTGACCTGGTTCCCCTCCTTTAATAATCTCCACCCTCCCATGAATCGCGTCAATCCTCCGTGATCGCGTCCACCATAACCGGAAGATGTGTGGCTAAGATTCGTCCTCACGTTCACAGCCAAAATTGAGTTCCACATTTGAACCTAACCCTATATATATATATATATATATATATATATATGAAAACACCCTGGGGTTCTCCATCTGGACGGTATGCACTAATGCATATATATATATATATGAAAACACCCTGGGGTTCTCCATCTGGACGGTATGCACTAATGCATACATATATATATGCATTGGTGCATAGAAAAAAAAACAGCTTCAATCGTTTGTATGCGTTAGTGCATACCGTCCAGATGGAGAGCTCCCAGGGTGTTCTTCAGTTTTCTTTTTTTTTAGTGTTTTCCTTGAACCTCCCTCTAAATAAATAAATAAATAAAAACTAACCGGCAGAAAGGTTAGCGAGGGCCCACGCAGCGGCTAAATAATCGCATTTCCATAGTTTTGAAGCCGAGATCTCGCCGAGAATCTTATGTTGACCGTCGGGTGTGGGCTCCACGATCGCAAACGCGCTCGGTTCTCGAGGGATCTGGCGGGCGGCCTCAATTGCCGGCGATGATGCTTCTATCGAGCAATAATTTGGATTAATGGCACCTAAAGATGAGATAGAAGATAGCGGAAGGGGGGCTAAAGCTCCGAGACAACCGATTAAGAATCGAATAACGTCTTCCCTTGAAAGGCAACAATATTTATCACGGATTATGGTGGGGGTGGTGGGGGCCACGGAAGTTGAAGATCGGTTAATGTTATTGGGTATCGTGAGGTTTGGATTACTATCGATGTTTTTGAGCCATTTTCCGTTATAGAGAATCGAGAAGCGTTTACTCATGCCACGCCAACCGACGCTTTTTGGAACGAGAAGACGTCTTACACCGTGTTTCATTATTTCTAACGCATCTATTAATCTAGCATTATGAAAACGAGATGGTTAATGATTCCGTTAGGAAATAAATTAAATGTTTTTTACTAATGAAAAGACTCGTAAAGTATACAAGAATGAACATACTAAAGACATCTAGATACATTTGGGAAACGAACCGATAAGCTATTTGTTGGCTGAAAAGCTAGTTGCTAGTTAATAAACTAGTCATGTTTGGTAAAAACCAGGGGTGGCAATGGGCCAGGTTGGGTTGGGTTCAGGTTCAACCCATTTATTAATCAGGTCGAAAATCTCAACCCAACCCAACACATTTAATTAAATGGGGTTGAGATTTTTCAACCCAGCCAACCCGTTACGTAAATGGGTTGAAAACTGGTCGAAAATTTCAACCCAACCCAACTCATTTATTTCAATGGGTTAGGCGGGTTGACCCATTTAACTTAAATGGGTTGAAAATCTCAACCCAACCCATTTAATTAAATGGGTTGAGATTTTTCAACTCAACCTAACCTGCTACTTAAATGGATTGAAAACGGGTCGGATTTAGGTCTACAATTTCAACCCAACCCATTTATTTAAATGGGTTAGGTGGGTTGATCCATTTAACGTAAATGGGTTGAAAATATCAACCCAACCTGCTAACTTTGGTTGGGTTCGGGTTGGGTCACTTTTTGCCACCCTTGGTAAAAACTAACTCATAAGCTAGATGGCAATGTAAATGACCTAAAAGGACATGTTGAAAAATGAATAGAAAAATATATGGGTCATAATTGGAAAAGAAAATGGAAAAAGACCCTTGAAGCTTATTAAGACGCTACTTGTAGTGGCTTTCCGATAACTTAAACATTAAGCTATCGTATGGTTGCCAAACTGAACCTGATATGAACCAAAGCCACATATCATAACACCACCAAAAAACTTCGAGATGATAAAAGGGACATATATGGCATATGCCGATCTAAGAGAACAAACACAACTAATAAAAGACATAATAAATACATATATAACGCTCACACAAGCTGATCCAATCCAACCACTAGAGTGTCTTTCAAGCATTTCTGGCGTTTTTAGAGGATGGAAAAGGGATTAATAATATTTAAAAGTAATATAGTTCTCATGACGTTTTACAAGAAAATCCTACAATTATGACTAAATAATGATCAACAACTTTACTATCAGTGGACCAAAGGGACTTTGGCCTAGCGGTATCTCAGGGGTTCAATCCTCACCAAAAGAGAAGGAGGATGCGTGAATTTATTTGTTACATTTGTCCGTATATCAAGGTTTTAAAAGGCGGAATCGGGCCTAAAGACGTTTTCCCTCAACGAGGCGAGGCATAAGCCCGAGGCGGAAATATATATATATATACACAAAATTATGTATATATACTACATAAGTACACAGAGGCTTCATTCAGAAATTTTTTGAAGTGTAGAAACTTTGCATATTGTTTTACATATGTTTGTGTTCATAGGAAAAAAATATTATATGTGAACAAAAACGTTGGTTTACTTTCACATATGAAACAAAATTCATATGGTGAAACAAATAAGTGAACCAACGTTTTTTTCTAAATGTAATATTTTTTTCCTATGATCACAAACATATGTAAAACAATATCTAAAATCATAACATTTGATGTAAATAAATTATGAATTTTTTTATTGGTTTTTCCTTTGGTTTCCAAAGTTTCTACTCTTTAAAAAGTTACCAAAAGATTGTCCCTCTAAGTACACACACACATGTATGTAGGGGCGGGTTCAAATGAGAACTCAAATTTGGTTGTGAACGTGAGGACAAATGAGAACGCTGACACGTGTCATGTTCAGTTTTATTCGGTCTGAATATTTCTTTGATTATTCAGTCTGAATATGACACGTGTTGCGCTCTCATTTGTCCTCACGTTCACAACCAAATTTGAGTTCTCATTTGAACTTTACTCTCTCTCTCTCTCTCTCTATATATATATATATATAGGGGAGGGATCATACGAGAGCCACCCTTTTTTAAAGGAATAAAGGAACATTTGGTGGACCTCATATGATATGGGTCCCACATAATATTAAATCAGAAATGATTTAATATTATGTGGGACCCACATCATATGTTGTCCACAAGGTGTTCCTTTATTCCTTTAAATTTACAAAGTTCTCATTTGAACCTTCCTCTGTATATATATATATATATATATAAAAAAAATACTAAATTACTAAGGGAGTCGGTTATGTGGTTCTTGACAGAGGAAAGAGTGAAACCGTGAGATAGGCTGAAAGGGAATGTAAAGTACTAGTTTTTTTGGTTTTAAAATATTAAAAGTACACATCAAGGCCATTGGGCTTTGACTTTTAGTTTTTTAAAATGAAAAAAAGACACATACACGTACTACTACTACCATGAAGCTTATAAAAAAAAAAGCCAAAAAAACTATTACCAAAGCAGATCATTTGCCCATATATAAATATTATAAACTTCAAAACTTAAGTATCATTGGATTGATAACAGCATTGGTCATGAATCATACACTACCTTTGTCACATAAAATGTTCTACATTTGTCTTTTTGAGTGTCGAATGACTTGCTATAATCTTCAACATAAACAAGAAGCATTTTCTTTACATCAACATCAACAACAAGACTTTTATCCCAAAAGCTAAAAGAATCTATACCCGAATTTGAAAAGAAATAGATTCAAATATGTTGAATAAAAAGCAAACCCTTTTCTTAATAGAGTTAACTAAAGTCATATCTTACAATACAACTATCCTATATCACACATCAAGATCCATATCTTGATCATTTCAAAATTTGCAAAAATCTCAAATCTGATGCTCCAAAAAGCAAAATAAAAACCTACCCAAAATCAATTACCAAATATAGAAACAAATATCTTAACATGTTCATACTAATAGTCTAATACAGCATGCTGAAAGAAGGCATTAGCAGTCAACAAATGATAGAATCAAAAGATCAAGAAAACACATTAAAGAATTGAATAGAATGTTTGTGAGGCGAAGGATAGTGGAAGTTATGTTGAGAAGTGTAAGAACAAATCTGAACCCTTGATCACTTTTAATCTCATGCCCACGTACTGAATTGCACTTAAGAATACTGAATTGCACTTAAGAAGGGAATTGATCCGGTGCATCTCGGTGCACCTCATTATTATTAGTGTTGACATTCAATTATGATTGATTGATCCAAGGGTGGAGATCTGTTCTTACGCTTCTTACCATAACTTCCCTTCTCACTGGAACCCAACCTATGTTTGTGAAGTGGCTTAATAATATAGAAAGTGGCTTATTCAGTAAGCTTTATGCAGGAAGCCAAGTTTTTTTTTCCCCAAAACATGTCCCCAATTAAGAAACAAACTAATTCCATCTATGAAAAACCTTCCGGATCTATATAGATTAACCCACACACAGACAACTTTATCCGTCTAAGGACTTAATGGAAAAAGGCATTAGCAGTCAACAGATGGTCATAATCACAAGATCAAGAAAACACATTAATGAATAGAATGTTTGTAAAGTGTCTTTATAATATAGAAAGTGGCTTATTCAATAAGCTTCTTGAGTTGAGCTTTATGCAGGAAGTCAAAGTTTTCCAAAACATGTCCATGCCAATTAAAAAGCAAGCTAATTCCATCTACTTAGATGGATTAATCCATACAGACAGACAACTTTATCGATTAAGGACTTAATGAAAACCCAACTAAAACAGCCACTAAAAAAAGGATGAATTGAAAAGCTAACCTTGTGCCAGGATCAACTTCTTTCAGCAAAGTGGCATCAGGAACAACCACTTCAGAAACAGGTGTCTTAAGAGCTTTCTCTTGATCATTCAGACAATCATCTCTCGCTAAAAAAGCAACAATATCGAGTGGATTTAGAATACCCACAAATCTCTGATGCCTTATTTCAGCGTTTTCAATCAGACCCTTCTGAACCGACTTCCTCTTCCAAATCGCTATCCCACACTCCGTTGACTCTCCGATTGCCTTAATCGCAGCCTCCAACGTCTCATTCTCGCTGAACTCAATCAGCTCCGGCTTCCCCACCGTCAGATCACCCACCACATGATACAAAAACACAGATGCCATTTAAGATTCGATGTTATAACCTACCAAACTGATCGACTTATCAGTGATCTTTGAATGATTGATCGGTTGATCACAAATCAAATCGATTTGGGTGAAAATCAAACAAGAACCCCACTTCGATTTAGAGGTTTTTGATGGATTTTGTAACGAAATTGAATGAGTTATAAAAGGGTATGCAGAAAGATTAAAAGGAGATGGAAACGAGTGATGGGTAATTTGAGAAGTGGCTTCAAAGAAGAGGAAATGAAGTGAGAATAAGAGAATGAATTGGCGGCCATGGAGTAGCAGAAGTGCAACGAAGAAGAAAGCCCATGAAAAGCGTGAACTACTACTACAAATCGGTGGGTTTTTTTCTTTTGCTTCTGGGGATAATGATAAGGTTTATAAGGTTTCGGATTTCAAGAATGATAAAAGATGAGATGTGAGTATTATTGCTTTCAAGATCCAAAATTGAAATTGGCCACCAATCATGCGCTATCAAACAAATTATGTGAACCCATATATAAACTATGTAGGCATGTAGCATCTCGTATTTGGGTTTCATGATTCCATGTTCAACTTGTGAAGTTTTAATATAAAGATTGATCCAATCATCCAAAATTTTAAAGATTATCTAAGGGGTTGTTTGGCGGTTATTGATCGTTCGGCACAAGATGATTAAGCGATCAAAATGGTTAAGAGGTTATTTGATAATTGATGAATTATTTGATGCAGAATGATTAAAAAGCTCTTATAATATAATGTAAATAAAATATAACTGTTTGGTAATTATTGAAAATGAAATTAGGCCTCTGAATGGTTAATGGAGATACATAATACAAAATGATTCAAAGAGTTTTGGAACCGTTAAGAGACCAACTTATTTTTTGCCAAACATGATTCACCTCTTAACGATTCAGAGACTGTTTCTTAATGGAAATATTATGAGGTAAACTTATTCTTTCGCCAAACATGATTCACCTCTTAATGATTCAGAAATTGTTTCTTAATGGAAGTATTAAGAAGTAAACTTATGTTTTGTCAAACATGATTCACCTCTTAGGGATTAAGAGATTGTTTCGTAATGGGACTATTACGAGCTAAACAAACAGTCCCTAAGAGGCTCTTATGATATAGTACAAAATGAAATATAATTGTTTGGTAACTAATCAGAATGAAATCACCCTCTCAATGTTTAAAGGGGAGTTCACGATACAATATCATTCAGAAGGTTTTGGAATCATTAATGAATAAACTTATTTTTTGCCAAACAGGATTCACCTCTTAACGATTTAAAAACTGTCTTTTAATGGAACTGTTAAGAAGTAAACAAACAGCCTCTAATTTTTTTGAAAAATCTTTTGAAAAGAATACCAACTTCAAAAATATAACTATCGAGTTCATTAAAACTGATTTCTTAAAGTAATTAATTAAGACGTAACTTATAACACCCTTAAAAAAAATTAATTAATAAGGGTTTGGATTGGTAATTGGTTGTTCAAATACATGGCTGACAATGAAGAGTCCAAAGTAGTGTTTGAACTTTGACTAAGCTCCAACCATTAATATAAAAACCAGTCATTATCTATTGATGTTATATTATTTATTTTTTGTTCATTTTCTTTTTAGTTTTATTTTATCATCTTAAAACTCTAGTGTTTTCTTATTTTATTTATAATTTTGGAGCTAAGGTATTGGTTTTGGTTGATTCTTTTGCTATTTTTGGTGTTAATTTTTAAATGTTGCAAAATAGAATGTCATTGCTATATAGTGGTTCATGTAGCAATAGTGAGTTGATCAAATGATTGTAAACCATTTAATGAATACAGCTTTTTGATGGGATTATCATTATACCCCCATACATGTTAGTTGGAGGGAATGGAGAGAAGATAATAAATGCTAGTCAATGTGTATTTATATTAAAAGAGTAGACTTTAATTCTGGTTCTTGTAGTTTACTGAAATCTTTGAAACCTGAATTTAAATTTTGATAACTCTAAAAATCGTATATGTAGTTCTCATTTTACTTTGAAAGTGATCATGTCACTAATTTCGTTAATTTTATTTGTTAGTGTCTGGAGAATTTTTGTCCATTTCTGTTAATTTTTGTACATATGTACATATATTATATATAAATACAATAAAAAGAGTAAACTTTAATTTTGGTCCTTGTAGTTTACTGAAATCTTTGAAAACGGAACTTAAATTTTCATAACTCTAAAAATCGTATTATGTAGTTCTCATTTTGCTTTGAAAGTGATTCCGTCACTTTATTAATTTTTTTTGCTAGTGTCAGAAGAATTTTTGTTCATTTCTGTTAATTTTTGTACATATATACATATATTATATATAAGTACAATATATAATATGTTTAATGTTTTAAAGAAAATTTGGGAAGTAATCAAAATGAACAAAAATATCTTTAATAGTAACAGAGAAAATTAACGTTTTTTAAAGTTATGAAAGTTCAGATCCAAACAACATAGACCCAAATTAGAGTTTACTTTATTGTTAAAATATAAGGAATGCCATTACTTTGTGTATTTGTACCATGGTCAATGTCGCTTGCCATTTTTTGAACTAGTCCTTTTGTAGGTCATATTCTCTTTTTTTTTAGTATATAGACATTTTTGACATGTATTTTGTATGTTTTCTAGTCTTTAGTAGCTTCTCATTTATACTTTTTAAATGCAATGAAAGCTCTTGTCCATGTTAAGCTTCTTTTGTATTTATCCATTCTTGTAAACAGTGGTTGATCCAGAATTTTTGTCCAGTGAGGTCCTATTAAGGTAGACTAAAGACGCATAAAGTCACCCGACGTGATTCGAGGGATTTTTAAAGTTTTTTAGTTGATTTCAAGGGTTTTTTTTAGTGTTTTTGTCGATTTCGTATGATTTTTTTCCTTTTTTTATTTATTTCAATAGACTTTTTTAGTAATTTTTTTCAATCATCGGCAAGATGGGGTCCTTTGAAATTTTTACTGAAGGGAACTAACGATAAATTTAGCATTTTTGATTTTTTGACCTATAAAATATATTTTTTAAACTATTGAGTGGGGTCCTTTCCCCCCTCCTTTTCTAACCTACATCATCCCCTGCTTGCAAGTTTACTTTTGTTGTTATTTATTACTACAACATTTAGTTCAACCTCTAATGTTCATATGTAAAAGGATGTTGTATTGTTTCACATGATTGGTCAACAAGTGAAACAATATTCTTTCACATGTGAAGAAACAATACCATCTTGAATCATGACCATAGATGAAACTCATTCAATGGTTAATATTCTGTCATGTGTGTTTTCAACATTTTGAGAGTCTCGTTTTATTTCCCCATGGTGTATTATGTCGAATAGTGGTAACTGAATCTAGGATGTTAAGGAAAAAACCATAACCAAAACCATTAACCAAACCAAATGGACCTAGTGAATCCTACGTGAAATAAGTCTGGGGAGGCAAGATGTGTTAGAAAATTGGGTAGAAACAGAATGCAATTTATTTATATAATTAGGAAACAAATTCCTTAGAAACCGAATTAAACGATTAACATAAATTGTAAATAAAATTGCAACAGAAAATAATTCCAGAACAGAATTAAATCACTTACATAAACGAGAAACTAATTCCCGATAGAAAATAAAGTCCCGAAAAGTAAGAAGAAACCGGCTGAGGCTCGTGTATAACACGATTCCCTTAAACAGATTCGTCGTCTGTTCCCAAGGTACAACAGCTAAAGCAGCGTACTGCCGGATAAGAAGCTTTGCCTGAAAATGTCGCCGGAAAAGTCGTGTAATGTAGAGAGCAAAACCGAGACTGTGGTGGTACATGGTGTAGTCAAAGAATGGACCCCTTGGTCCCTATTTATATCATGAATCAACACCATGAAACCAACAAAATTAAATGATAATTAATTATCATTTTAATTCCTAGGACCGTAACCGAAACAATTTTTAATACAAAATCAAAACCGAATTTCGGTTACAAATGTTTAAAGAAAAGGTCTCGATATCTAATTCACACATTCTTTGTTTTGGACACATAATATACGGTTTCGAAGCTCTCATATAGGAGAACACAAACCCATAGAAGATTATTATATATAACACATATATACATATTTAATTGTGTCCAAAGTTAGTTAAAAACCACAATTTTAACTAAATTTCCAACAATCCCCCACATGAATGGAGATCGATCTCTTGCACACGAAAATTCCAACAAAATTTCCAATAGTTGAATTCTGTATAAGATAGGTAGGTGAGATCCTTTGAACCTTCTCTTGTGAAACACACTTAGTCTCCTAGCTGTCAATGGATTCGATGTCCTTGAACTGAACTGCTATTTGTGTAGACGACAATATGTTTCACGCAGAATTCTTCCTAACAAGTTCATATCCTCATAGTCGTGTTCGTTATGGTCATGAACACTAGCCTGGTTCAGCGAGAGCTTTTAGGAATTGAACCCCCCACAATTCCCTTGGAAGCGACCCCACTTCTCTCTCACATAGGTGATTTTTCAATAATCATTAAAAGCCATATGCTTATCCTCATTTTTACTGATTATGAAGTTTATTAACTCCTTCACAGTTTCCATTTCTATTCATACAACTAGGTTGTCCTTTAGAACCCAAATCTTGGGATCTCCAGTCTTTTGGGTAAGGTTTCCTTTGCATGAATCATTAATTCAAGGGCTTAAGTCTCTTCCATCTTGAGGACTTATAAGCTAAATCTCTACTAAGGCCTTTAGTAAGCAGATCCGCAATGTTATCCTTTGACTTCACATAGTCAATCGAGATAACTCCAGTATAGAGTAGTTGCCTTATCGTATTATGTCTACGTCTAATATGTCTAGACTTCCCATTATACATTGTACTTTGAGCTCTACCAATCGCCGATTGGCTATCACAATGTATACAAATAGCAGTTACCGGTTTAGGCCATCTAGGAATATCCTCTACAAATTCCGCCTCTTCACCACATTTATCCAAGGCGATAAATTCGGATTCCATCATAGATCTAGCTATAACAGTTTGCTTGGATGATTTCCAAGATATAGTTGCACCTCCAAGTGTAAACACATATCCACTTGTAGATCTGGAATCTTTTATGTCGGATATCCAGTTTGCATCACTGTATCCTTCGATTACAACTGGATAACTTTCATAATAAAGTCCATACTCACGTGTGTATCTTACATATCTTAGCAATCTAGTAATACTCTCTAGTGTTCAGAACTGGGATTACTAGTATATCTACTTAGCCTACATATTGCATAAGCTAAGTCAGGTCTTGTACAACTCATAAGATACATCAGACTTCCAATGATTCTTGAGTATTCCACTTGTGCAACACTATCTCCTCTATTTTTAGATAGATGTTGACTAGTATCAATTGGAGTTCTAGCTATACTAGTATCTCCTTGATTGAATTTCTCAAGAATCTTGTCCACATAATGGGTTTGGCTTAATACTAAACCATTTTGGGTTCTTGTGATCTTGACCCCAAGAATCACATCCATTAAGCCCATGTCTTTCATGTCAAACTTAGATTTTAACATGTCTTTCGTGGACCTTATTATTTTGTCATCACTACCAATGATAAGCATATCATCAACATATAAACATAATATGACATAACCATGAGTGGTTTCTTTCGTATAAACACATTTATCACACTCATTTATCTTAAAACTGCTTTCTCACATAGCTTGATCAAATTTTTTGATGCCATTGTTTTGGTGCTTGCTTAAGACCATACAAGGACTTAACGAGTTTACAAACCTTGTTCTCTTGTCCTAGGGCAACGAATCCCTCAGGTTGCTCCATATAGATTTCTTCTTCTAAATCTCCATTTAGAAAAGCAGTTTTCACATCCATTTGGTGAATTTGCAGACTTTAATAGCTGCAATAGCTAACACCAATCTAATGGATGTTATTCGCGTTACAGGCGAGTATGTGTCAAAGTAATCTAGACTTTTCTTTTGTCTATATCCTTTGATCACTAATCTTGCCTTGTATTTATCAATACTACCGTCAGTTTTCATCTTTCTCTTAAAGATCCAACGATACCCTAGTGGCTTACAACTCGGATGTAAATCCACTAATTCCCACATATGGGTTTGTAAGATATAATCTATCTCACTTTTAATTTCTTCTTTCCACTAAAGTCCTTCAAAAGAAGTAGCGCTTCACGATAGGTTTTTGGAATCATACACAAGAAACCTATATGCACTACTATTATGTGCATATCCAATGAATACACAATTCACTGTTTTAGGTCCTAGCTTTTGTACCTTAGGCGGTGGTACAACTACTTTAGCTAGACAACCCCACACTCGTAAGTACTTATAAGATGATTTTCTACCCATCCTAAGTTCATACGGTGTTTCGTCCTTTTTCTTGTGGGGTATCTTATTTAGAAGATAGTTAGCCGACAAGATGGCTTCCCCCCACATGTTCTGACTTATACCAGAACTAATCAACATGACATTTACCATCTCTTTCAATGTACGATTAATTTTTTTTCCGGCAATACCATTTTGTTGTGGTGAGTAGGGTGCCGTGAATTCATGTTGAATTCCATTTTGTGAACAGAATTCGGCAAATGGTCACCTCCCCTATCACTTCTAACAACTTTAATTTTCTTGTTGAGTTGAATTGATTCTCAACTTCATTTTTATACAAGACAAACTTGTCTATTGCTTCATCTTCACTTTTAAGTAAATATATATATATCAATAGTTTGTATTATCATCGATAAACGTGATAAAATATTTATTCCCACCACTAGTAGGAATCGAATTTAAATCACACACATCATTGTGAATTGAATCAAGGGTTTTAGTTTTTCTTTCAATCATTTGGAAAGTTGATCTAGTAAGTTTGGCTTCTACACATGTGGGGAACTTGTGATTTGAGTCAAAATTAAAATTTGGTAAACTTTTTAATTTAATCAAATGACTAATGGAATTAAAATTTACATGTCCTAAACGGCCATGCCAAACATTTGAAGACTCAACAATATAAGCGAAATCAGTACTTGGTTTATTCATCACATTAGTAACGATTACATTTATTTTGAACATGTCATTTACGACATATCCTTTTACCGCATACATACCACTTTTGGATAAAACAAACTTGTCCGACTCAAACACTAGCTTGAAACCAAACTTTTTTAACAATCACCTCGAAACGAGGTTCTTACGAAGCTCCAGAACGTACAAAACATTCTTGAGCTTGAGCTCTTTCCCGAAGTCATCTTCAAGATCACATCTCCAACACCTTTGACATCGGCAGTGGTGGCGTTCCCCATGAAGAACTTTTGCCCATCATCAACATCCTTGTAGGTGTTGAAATTGCTTTTGTCATGACACACATGACGGGTAGCTTCAACTCCAAATCGATCAACAGGTCGATTGCGAGACACCGATTCGGCGAATATACATTATTATATAAACACAATCGGGGAAATTATTATTTACTCAATTCCTTTAGGTAGCTCTACTCGAACACAACCAGGAAAGACGGTGAGGGTGGTAAGCGCAAAAGCATTTTAAAAATCGACCTCATTAGAATATAAATTATACGCCTATATCTTTCCTAGACATTGTATTCAAATAGGTGAGCCTATTTGGAGTTGATTCACAATACCACTCCTTAGAGTTTGTACCAATCGCATTCATCTCCGAAAACATGTCCGAAGAGTCCACCATCAATCTATTTAAACAAAACAGTAAAGTAATTAAATCGAAACTAACTCAATTATCGAATCTGTTAACCCAAATAAGATAAATCGAAACAAACTCGATTATGTAATCCGTTTACATAAAATAGTAAAATATCGAAACAGACTCGATTATCGAATATGTTTACACGAAATAAAAGAAAATTAATTTAATCAAAACACACTTGATTATCGAATATGTTTACACAAAACAAAAGAAAATTAATTTAATCAAAACACACTTGATTATCGAATATGTTTACACAAAACATAAAAATAACTAATTCGAAACAAAATCAAATATCGACTTGAATATTGAATCTTAATATATAAAACGTAAAACTAAATCGAGATTAACTCGAATGTGTTTTAATTCGAAACAAACTCGAATCTTCGAAACTGTTTACAGAAAACAAATTTTTGTTTTATTGGAAGCAAAGTTGAATATCGAATCTGTTTACAAAAAACAGAAAGTAATTAAATTCGAAACAAACTCGAATGACGAATCCGTTTACATAAAACAGAAATTAATTAAATTCGAAACAAACTCGAATCTGTTTACAAAAGACATAAAGTAATTAAATTCGAAACAAACTCGAATAACGAATCTGTTTACATAAAACATAAATTAATTAAATTCGAAACAAACTCGAATCTGTTTAAAATTGTTAGAAAATTGGGTAGAAACAGAATGTAATTTATTTATATAATTAGGAAACAAATTCCTTAGAAACCGAATTAAACGATTAACATAAACTGTAAATAAAATTGCAACATAAAATAATTCCAGAACAGAATTAAATCACTTACATAAACGAGAAACTAATTCCCGATAGAAAATAAAGTCCCGAAAAGTAAGAAGAAACCGGCTGAGGCTCGTGTATAACACGATCCCCTTAAACAGATTCGTCGTCTGTTCCCAGGGTACAACAGCTAAAGCAGCGTACTGCCGGATAAGAAGTTTTGCCTGAAAATGTCGCCGGAAAAGTCGTGTAATGTAGAGAGAAAACCGAGAATGTGGTGGTACATGGTGTAGTCAGAGAATGGACCCCTTGGTCCCTATTTATATCATGAATCAATACCATGAAACCGACAAAATTAAATGATAATTAATTATCATTTTAATTCCTAGGACCATATCCGAAACAATTTTTAATACAAAATCAAAACCGAATTTCAGTTACAAATGTTTAAAGAAAAGATCTCGATATCTCATTCACACATTCTTTGTTTTGGACATATAATATATGGTTTCGAAGGGCTCATATAGGAGAACACAAGCCCATAAAAGATTATTATATATAACACATATACATATTTAATTGTGTCTAAAGTTAGTTAAAAACCACAATTTTAACTAAATTTCCAACAAGATGTATGTAGCATTTCCTTTACGCTAAGGGGGTAAAGAGGTGGTTTCCATAAAAACCAAATATAAATGTAAATTTGATAGGAGTTGGGATGTTTGTATGTGTGTTTTGAAAGTGATATGTGATGGAGTTCATGGTTTTATTGTATCACCATAATTCAAGAAGAATTATGTGGCATGATCATAGGAAGTTGGTAGGATTAAACATCGTGAAAGTGGTAACTAGTTAAATAAAGGATTATAGAATATCAATAAAACACTTGGATAATTCAAGAATCGTAAATTAATTATTTTCTAAAATCTATGATTTCGACCCTTTTGTCTGGGGTTTCACGAAATCCGATTTGGGATAATCCAAGAATTTAAAAATCGAAATTACAGGCTTACTTTAGGATAATCCAAGAACTTAAGAATCGAAATTACAAGATAATCCGATTTCGACCCTTTTGTGTTGTCGTTGCAAAGACAACGAGAGGAACCAGAATCGGTTTCTCTTTTTCTAAAGAAAATTGTTATCAAAAGGGTTTTAATATCAGATAAGGATAATTCCCCGCCTGGGGCGCTGCCCCCGGACCCCGCCTGGGGCTCTGCCCCTTGGAACCCCGTTCCCAGGGCCGCTGCTCCCGGACCCCGTATTCCTGAGTCCAATTTTATCAATCCGAGTGTGCACCCCGCACCTCCAGCCTCAGAAAGTAAATTGAACTCAGTTTGTCTCTATAGTAATTCTAACTACACTAAAATCACCAACATAACTTTGAGTCTTTGATGTTGGACGTTCAACGTACTATAAACAATGATGCCATCGATAGCATCTGAGGTGGCTATTAGGGTTAAAGAAAACAAACAAAGGCTCATTTAATGTTGAATTTGTAACATTGTATTCTTTATATTGTTCTCCATATCTTCAGACCTTACGAGTTACAAATTATACTAAATCAGGAGGTTATCTCTTAAAGAAACCATTAAAAGACAAAAAAACAGCCCCTAAAAATTGTTTATCATTGTGTATACTTACAATCGTCAACTTCGAGAAAGTTAAATATCTAAATTCTTTAAATATCTAATGTTTCTCTAGCGTTTTGCTAGTTTCAATAAAATTTTGTTGTTCAAAAAAAGTTGTTTAAATAATTTACAATAATCATTGTAAAATTAAACATGTCCTCCTTTTTATTAATCACCCTACGGTTATTTCCTATGCAAAATATTGAAAACTACGGTTATTACAAATCAAATGAACAAATAATTACCTTCTAAAGAACCATTAATGAGCATAAAAGATTTTTCCACCTCTTCTTTGTTTAATTTCTTTTAATGTCCTCAAATTTAAATAGTGCAATATAATGTTGTATAATGCAAATATATAAATTGTAACTTTATCATCACAATAAACTTTAACCCTTCAGTCGTACCTTGATTTTTGTATCAACTTCCATATGTCTCGATCCTCATATATTATGAGCTTAATTAGACCCAGTTTTACACCCATGTCATCAGCCATTTGGTGTAATTGAGATTTACAGGAGACTGAAGGGTTTGTTTGAGGTATACTGTAAGTTAAGAGGTGCGACAAGTACATTTGTATAAGCTAACCTGAACTTCGGATCGTTGAATGTCGGGTGTCATGGGAATCTCTCCCCCAATATCTAAACGATATGTATAAGCAGGTTGAAACTAAAGATGTTAATTCCTTTGTACCAGCTTTAAAAAAAACTATTATACTCTTATATTTACTTCATTTCATGCGATCCCATCATGATGGATGTCACCGCCATCGTTGTCACCGCCATCACCACCACAGTTGTGATCGTCGTCACTGCAACACTGCCATCATTGTCATTACCATTATCGTCTGCACACCAACCACCAACGCCTCTGTTACCACCACCGCCGCCACCATAGTCACTACAGTCATACCACCGCCACCACTACTACCATTGACACAAATGCCGCATCTATCCGATTACCCCACCACCCTAGGCTATTATATTCAACAAAACAAACAGACGGATTCAAATTCTATTTTGATTTCTGACAACCAAACGCACGATCAAAGATGATTAAGGCTACGTTTGGCAAACTAGCTGATAACTTAGCTAGTAGCTGATAAGCTAGCGGATGACTGATAAGCTAGCTGGTTAGTTAATAAGCTAGCTGCTGAAAAAATCATGTTTGACAAAACTAGTGAGAATTTAAAATGACCAAAAAGGACACACTGAAAAATAATAATAATTAATAATCAATATTAATGAAGGTTATAATTGGAGAAAATGACAATAAGCTCTTAAAACGCTACTCTAAGTAACGTTTCAATAAGCTAGCTTATGGTTTGCCAAACATGTACACTGAAAATAAGCCAACTTATTTTTGTCAAACATAACGTAGGTTTCATTCTACTTTTTTCATATTTCAATTTCTTTAACCTATTCGAATTCCAAACAATCATATTACGAGTTATTAAACTCCCCAAACGGTCATTTTACTGGTTATTAATCTCCCTTTGTAACCCAAACTAATGAGGAATAAATTGCCAACTAATATGTAAAGGAGGCCACAATTTTTGGGGTTTTCACTTTCAATCATTAATTTCTTTTAAAAACATTTATATTTAATTTATTTGCAGTTTTTCTCCATGTTACAATAATGATTGGTTAAGCACAATATAATATATCAATAGCATATTCCATAAGATTAATCATAAACGACACCATGAAAGTTAAACATTTTGTAGTATGTGATAAAAGAAAATTTTAATTATCTATGTCTAGATTGTTTGAACTTTAAATAATTTTAAGCAATCCTGAAATTAAACAGTTAAATAAACCTTTTAATAATTCTAAAACGACAAACTTATAGTAATTTTTATCATAAAAAGTTTACCCATTGAATTTTATTTATTACGGGATAGTTAGTTATTGTATGGATATTAGAGACGGACCTAGATTTTTTTTTATGGTGACATCATATAATATAGATAAAAAAATTTATCGATATGTTTTTATGTTTTTACTAACGTTCAATATCGTTCGATGTGTTTTTAGCCTAATTCCATCGTTTCAATGAATTTTTAAAGTTTTTTTTATCGATTTCGAGGGACTTTTTTGGTTTTTTTGGTTGATTTCAAAAGTTTTTTTTTTCGAGTTTTTTGGTTGCTTTCAAGAGTGTTTTTTGGTTTTTAGGTTGATTACGAGGTACGATTGCACCTTCTTTAACTTCTGAAGATCATACAATGATAAAACAATACGGTTACACATTTCATAAACATAAATTTTAAAACCTTTTGATGGAGAAATAATACAGTGATATGTGTCAGCATATACCTTTAAGAAGATCCGTTCATTATGGATATAATGCACAAGCATAATTAGTCGTTGCAAAGGATATAATGCACTATTCACGTTAAAAGATGATGATCATAATAAAATAATTAATCATTATCATTGACATTATTAATCATAAAAGATCAACTTAAATAAGATATTTAATACAATATCCATGAGTTGAATGATTTGTAGAGCGTCTAAAATGTTACAAATCATACAAATCTAAGAAAACATTTTAATTTTTTTTTAATTTAATCCTTAATTATGAAGTATCTATATATATAGAGAGATGATTAATCATTTATTAACCAAAAAAGCTGTGGTAATTATGTTAACCCATCTAGACCGTTCATTTGTAAGATCTATGATTGTGATACAAGAATGACATAATTGTAAATATGAAGATAATGGGATGCGTGTTTGGCTTTGAAAACATAGTAAACCTTGGTGAACAATGGTAACAATGTAAATTGACTACCAATTGATTACCCGTTACAAATTAGGAAAATATCAAGATTGACTGAAAATAATGCTCTTATTACTATTCCGATTTTGGGGGCAATACAAAAGAGAATCATAATCATCTTCATCGATTAGAAGATCATGACCGATTTAGAAGAAAATCGAGGCAGGAACAACCCATACAGAGGTAAGTTCATGATTTCTAATGTTTGAAACATATAATATTTATTCAAATTGATGAACTAGAGTTTTTTATTTCATGGTAAGGAAAAGAAGTGAAATAATCGACAATAAATCGTTTTCTCAAAGTTCAAAAATTCAATGGATTGCCCGTTGATGTAGATGCATCGGCCAAACATTTGAACACCATCAATAAAGCGAGAATTCTGGAAGATTGAAGAAAGGGAAGACATCGACAGGTACAGAAGGTAATAAACAAGTTTTAAACTACAATTTGTTTCACTAATGGACTATGGTGTCCTTTGAATACGTAATGTACATAATCCTTTGAATCTTGTAGAGTATGTGTTCACAAATGAACATATTGCAGATGTAGTGTATGTGTTCACTAGTAAACTATGGTATCTTTTTAATATGAAGTGTATAATTTCACTGATGAACATAGTGTATGCATTCACTAATGAACTATAGCAGCTTTTGAATTTGTAGTGTACTGAATAAATCGAATCTGCACTGTATATGTTCATGAATGAACATACTGCATATGGATTGTATTTGAAGTATATGTGTTCACAAGTGAAGTACAAAATCCTTGTAGTTGATGAACGATTTATATTACCAAATGAATATTCAAAGAAAATCAAATTCATTAATAAATAATTAATTGAAAATTAAGTTCCATAATTATCTATTATTATTTTTTCCTTAAACATGGAATGGCTAATAAAACTGACAATGATAAAAAAATTGAAAATACAAAACTATCCGTTTTAAAAAAAGACAATGCCTATTCAAAGCAGAAATAAGGAATGAATATGATTGGTTAGAATCAAATAACAAAGTTAGCATTATTTTGTTGGTTAACAAATGAAGAAGATTATATATACAGAGGTAGGTTCAAATGAAAACTCATTTTTAATTGTGCACATGAGGATAAATCTTGGTCGTTGATCAAAATTTAGGAAACTAATTAATGGTTAAAACATTAAAAATTTAATTGAGAAGTGATTATGTGTAAAAATGGAAGTTAAGATACACGTCTACCATCTTTGACTTTTTATTTTTTTTAATTAAAATACTTTTACCCTCTAAATTTTTAAACTAAATTATCTTAAAAATAAATTAGTATTTTAATAAACAAATTACATGAAAAATCCAACATTTCATTCTCTTCGATTTGACATCCATTTCGTTGTAGTTTTTTTTTGTTTCTAATGTTTTTTACGTCAAATAACATATCTGTGTAATATTCGTTATGAATCTTTATACACGTTCATATGTTTAAACAACTCTTTAATATTCATGCATTAGTATGATGTTCATCATGAATATACAACTTAGTATGACATTCATCATGAATATTTATGTATTTTCATGTGTATTCAACAAATCTTCAGTATTTATACATCAGTATGACATTCATCATTAACATACATTTTCATTATAACATTCATCATGAATATTTGTATATGTTCACATGTTTACAACAACTTTTCAACATTTATATATCCATATGATATTCATCATAAATGTGTTATTTCATAAGTGATACAATATTGGTATGAAACTATGGTTACCAAAGCTATTACTATTTCATATGTAAACCAATAATTTACTCAGATAATTTGTAACATTTAGACGGTTTGTAAAAGAAGATGAATATACTTCCCTATATTAGTTATATGTTCAATGTTGACTCTATGCTTAAAAGTTGTATTTTTTTCCCCAAAATATCCCCATATAACTCTAAGCCCATCTCACCTCTCCCTCAATTCACATGATCACATCTCATATTTGAATGTTAGGATAATAGGTTTTCTTATGAAAATAGGTTCCTTATTGTTGCATTTTTTTTGGCCCAATGATAAATGTATTTAATTTTTTTAGGATATTCGATTGATAACAGTTTAACAAGGTTCAACATTGATGGAGTTATATACATGACTATATGACAAAGAAAAAAGCACTTAATCTCTTACCCAAGTAATGTTTGGGCCATGAACATTGAAAGACCTCGGTCTGTAAAACGTTTATTTCAACATATGGTCTTTTTTGCTCGAGAGAGCGAAACATGAGTTTTTTTTTTTTTTTTTTTTGGAAAAAGATGATATGATAGTCTTTGATGCATCTTAGACATAGTTTGATACATGCTCGATGGTGGTGGCAATGACAGGGGGAAGGAAGGACCTCAATTTAATATATATATATATATATATATATATATTATTTGAACCTTCCTCTCTCTCGGGGAGGGATCATATGAGAACACTACCAATTTAAAGGAACTCATTTAGGACCACATATAGTGTGGATCCCACATAATATTAAATCATTTATGATTTAATATTAAATCATATTAAATCATAAATGATTTAATATTACGTAGGACCCACATCATATGTGATTCACAATTGTCCCTTTGTTCCTTTAAAAATACAAAGTTCTCATTTGAACCTTCCCTCTCTCTATGTATATATATGTACTCGAGTGAGGAGGTTTACAGAGAAGAGGGTGGAAGGCCGACAAAGATTGTAAGCAAAAAGCAATAAGGTCCCAAAATGTAGTAAAATATTGGCAGAGCTTGAAGAACATAATGACAAGTGTATTAAGTTGACAGCAATAAGATGGTTGATGAGTAATCAATGTATTTGATATGTAATCCACTAACTGAGAGTCTAAAGTAATAAATCAAACCAACAATAGAAAGTAGGATCCAAACAAGGTAATATGTACGTACACTTCTTCTACCACAAATATGTAGAGAGACTTAAAATTTTTGAGATATACAATGGAATTTATAGGATTTGATCATTTTCATTATGTGAACAAAACATAGATTTGGAATTTGGTCAAAGGAATTATCCATTCTAATTCCTTCCGATTCCATCAAAATTCATATACCAAACACCCCCTTAGGGGGCATTTGATTCACATAATGGAATTCAGTGAAATTGGAATCCATCAAAAGAATTTGACCATGCGTTTGATTCAATGGAATTCAATTCCTTCATTTATGCTTAAAAAAACGACGAATTCTTTAGTTTGTGGTATTCACTGCAATTCAAAAAGATTTCTACATTTTCTATATATGAACCAAACATAGGATCTGAAATTTGCTCAAAAGAAATTATCCATTTCAATTCCTTCCAATTCTTTCAAAAACCCATGAACCAAACACCCCCTTACTAATTCCATAACTATATTTGATTTCAATACATAAATTATAATATTGACACCATTGTTGTTAGTTGAGCATAAAAAACCATCAAAATATGGTTTACATACAAGAAAGGAAAACTATGGTGGTTACAATTTGGAAGATGATATATTGAACAAATATCACATAAAACCGCTGGTCCTAAATGATCGATTTTGGGGGTGGGTGGGTGGGTGGTTATAGAGGAGGATAGAAGTAGGACGAAATAGAAAAGCCAAGGAATAATAAACCTCCGACTGTTGCAACCGTGCGTTGTGAGATCTTGGAAGCAAGCATACTTCCCCCAACCACTGCAACCGATGTACAAATGGTGTGACCGAGTGTAGCCCCAATGGCAACCCCCACTGCATTTTTATGTGTTGCTAGCTACGACAAAAATATATGGGGAATACGGAAGTAAATATAAGTTGGAGTTCTACATTGGCTAGATGCAGATGGTATAAATAGATGCGCAATTATTTACAAGCCGAATAAATCGTACAAACTTATAAATCAGTTTTCATGTATATGAAACAACAGGCGAAAATGTAGTGTTTATATAGTGTTATTTAATATATGAAACGTTCAAGACTGTTTTGTGTGGGGAAAAAACAATACTAATCGCTATATGAAACAACATTGTATAAACACATGAAAATTGGTTTGTAATAATTATTGGCTTTATAAAAGAAGGGGGCTATATATATATATATATACAGGGTCAGGTTCAGGGGAAAACCTCAAAAAAAAGAACACTAGGGAAGCCCTCCATCTGGACGGTATTTACAAATACATACTGGTAATTTGTAACATGCATTTCTACATATGCACTAATGCATAATATGTACCCGTGCATAGGAAAAGAAACAACTTCAATCGCTTGTATGCATGGGGTATAATCAAATGAGAACCACAAAAGAGTTGAAAACCGTGAGAACCACTAAATATGTGTTTTTCACATTGTGAAACAAAAAATAAACATTATAAATAATCACATTCTGAAACAACACTAATTTCGTATTTTCACATGCATTGTTTTACAATTTGAAATAACACATGATGAGTGGGTTCGAACCATTCTCAACCTATTTGTGATTATTCCCCTATATATACACACACACACACACACACAAATAGGAACCTCCCTCTCTTTACTAGGGCTCTTTAAAAGAGAATTGAGAAGGGTTCCACATATCTTAACACAAGTAATTTACTATTTACAATAACCAACAATTATGGGTGCATGACGAAACTAAAATGATTGTTAGACACACAAGTTGTTAACATGCACCATCTCTTAACATTTTTTTTGTGAATCATAGCAACATAAACCAAACGAACCTAGTATATTTTCCAAATTAGCATATTTACCATTCAGCAATCCATACAAGATTATTGACATTGATTTTAGTCCGCAAGTTTTCTCAATTCTGGCCAAAAATTCTATACCACCTGTCAAATCGACCATCAACTCACCACTATTCTTATATGTTACATATGGTTGTTGTGGGTCAGGTTCAATGGGAAAACGCCAAAAAGAAGAGAAAATTGAAGAACACCTTGGGAGCCCTCCATCTGAAAGGTATGCACAAATGCATATATATATATATGTATATAGGTGGAGGTTCAAACGCGAACACCTTCATTTTACGAGAACACCCTTATCACATGTGAAAATACACGTGAGGGGACCTGGTGGTGTGCGAACGACGTTTCCTGTGACTTAGATCGCGCCAAAGGTCCTCTGGGTCTATGATTTAGTATCACAAATGATGGTCTTGATGGATTATAGTATCACATCAAGAACATGCTTATCACATGTGATAATACATGTCAAGGGGGTTTTGTGGTTTAAGGGCGACTTGACCCGCAACCTAGATCGCGTCAAAAATCGTTCGTGTCTCTAATTTAGTATCACATGTGTATCATACGTGATGGAATAATAGTATCACGTGTGATTTTCTATAGTAAAAAGGTGTTCTCGCGTTCTCGTAAAATGAAGGTGTTCTCGTTTGAACCCTTCCCTATGTATATATATATATAGACGAAAGTTCAAATGCGAACTCAAATTTGGTTGTGAATGTGAGAACAAATGAGAGTGTGACACGTGTCAAAATAAGCAATATTCAGACTGAATATACAAAGGAATATTCAGACTGAATATAGTATATATTCAGTCTGAATATACAAAGGAATATTTAGTCTAGTATATATTCAGCCTGAATATACAAAGGAATATTCAGACTGAATATTCCTTTGTATATTCAGACTGAATATATACTATAATATTTCTTTGAATGAGACACGTGTCGCACTCTCATTTGTCCTCACGTTCACAACCAAATTTGAGTTCTCATTTGAACCCGCCCCTATATATATATATGCATTGGTGCATAGAAAAAAACTTCAATCGCTTGTATGCATTTGTGCATACTGTCCAGATGGAGGGCTCCCAGGCTGTTCTTCAGTTTTCTCTTTTTTTTAGTGTTTTCCCTTGAACCTCCCTGGTTGTTGTTTATCATCTCTCTTCATAGCATTCTCACACTTCCAAAGAAAAAGTAACTGTGGTGGTAAGATGGGTGGTGGACATATGTTTTTCAAGAGCATTTTAGGTGTTTGATAATTAGTTATATACTTATATGTACCAACTAAACTATATCAAATCTTTTTTGGACTGAAGAGCATGATCCTTTGCTCTATTTAAATATGCTGATTAAAAGCATTTGTGTTGTTGAATGGTGTATCAAGATTTTAAAATTGTAGGGTTTTGGTAGTTTAGTAGTAAGTCTCACAAGCTGTATAGAAAGAGAACTAAATTACTTGACAAAAAATAGTTTCAAATGAAACAGCACAGAAGCATCATAAAGAGAAAAACAAAAATCTTACAGCTATTGTCGCTATCTGGCTCCGATCCCCCCACTCTGCTAAAAATGTCAAAATAAATGACTGCAAATACAGTGTAATCACAAATGAATCAGTCAATCATGGATCTAGCAATAATCATGTAGATTAAAAACTATATAGAGAAATACCAAATAGAAATAACGAGCACACTAATGTAAACTAGTTCTTGTTATTGGGTTCATGAATCCATTATTTGAACCCCTAGGCAACAACGGATTCTAACAAGAGAAAATATTTGTTTCAAAGACATAGATCATTCTGCATGAATTACTATAAACACAACTGATACAAATCTTAAATTTCAATTTTATAACATTATGACCGGCTAAGAGTATTATTCTATCAAACTAATTTTGATAAACTCTTATTGGAGATGAGTTGTGACATCTAAAAGCAAGTGTTCTGTAGTAGGGTGCGGTTGGAATCCAGACAGGACTAGACAGAACAATTGTTCAACGTTTGGTAAGGACAGAACTGGACAGGACAAAACCAATAAAATGATCAATTTACACCTAATGAGTTGTTTGTATATTTTGATTAATAATGGAATTTGTTATGATAATTAAATAAATATTTTATATACAAAATATATCATTAGAAAATTTTCGTCAAGACGATTAAATGACACCAAAATAAAAACTTTATGTAGTTTTCAATGTTTATTTTATACCTTTTCTATAGTATTATTTTATTACTAATATTTTATAAATTATATAAATTAATCAAAATATAGAAACCATATAAAAATAGTATTTTGAGGGCAGTAAAATGAAAGTTTAAAGATCATAAAAAACAATAAATAAATTTTAAAAATGAATAACATGCAAAGAGGAAGGCGTATTTGATTTTTTTAGAAGAGAATTAAGTTTTATTTTGAGGTTATATTGGTAAAACATAAGTCTGTTCCACCTTGTTCCATGGAGTGGGGGTGGAATGAGCTTGTTCCACTCTGTTCCTGTCTGTTCCACATACAAGTCCTGTCAAACGTGGAACAGTGATCCCTGTTATGTTATGTCTTGTCTAGTGTACCAAACGCACCCTTAAGAGCACGTAGTCTATAGGGCAATGAAGCAACATATTGTTCACCATGTTACACCCACAGATAAAATTCCAACTTTCTGACACTTGAATAAGTACCAAAAACATCCGTAAGAAGTAAACAACCAAATTAACAATATCAGAGCACCATTTGCATTAAACATACCTCCAAGAATATAGGGGTACAGAATCTAGAAAAAAATCGGCGGACAGCTGTTTTCCCTTGTCCAGACTCGAGTTTTTCTTCCACCTACATGAAATTAGACTAATTAAATTGAGAAAATGATTAAACAATGTTCACATATAAAAGGGAGAAAAGAACAAAATAACAAATTTCCATGAGAACTATGTGCCTTTGGTGCCACATGAAACATGCAATCAAACCGTATCAAATAAAATTTTAAAAGTAAATATTAATTTAAAAGGTGAACAATTGATTCACATCTGTAGGAGAACTTCTTACTGTTAATGGTTCAAAATTAAGCCATATAAGCCTCATATTCTTTTGTTGAATTTCTTCATTTTTCTTTCAGTTATCGGTGTCAATGAGGGTTGAGGGGCTATCCGTTCCAGGGGTCTCATCGACCAACCAAAATGCATACAAAATCCTTATTTCATATTTGTTAACCCCGAAGTAATGTGGGATATTATAATATATTAAAAAAAAATACCAAGCTAGAATTTATAATTACTTAGAAGCAAGATATAGCAAGTATCATGCATATCCGATTGTGACTTGAAACCTAGGATCATAAACTAAGTTCTAAGCAAAAAAGAGAAATCATTTATGCGACCATATGCTAATGGATGATTTTATGTTGTTCTAATAAATAAAAAACGTACTTCTTCCATCTCCTTCTTCTGGGATGCTTTTGAATCTGATCTCCAAGCAATATAGAGCAATCGCAACCCAAAAAAGGCATAAAGAACTGCATTATAAGAACAATAATTTAGATGTCTCACAGTTGTCCGTTTATAAATGCAAAATTTCTCGTGGCTACAAAACTATTTGGCTACTAGACAGCAAGCAGTTAATAGATGGGGTCTCTTTAATATAGTAGAGAGCTCTAAGGTGGTCAGTGGTTTATGATCATGGTTGGGAGTATTTAGTGTTCTTATTGTTAACTTAAATACCTTTACTGGTTTTATTCTAGCATTGTACTATTAAGTATAAGTGTAGGATTTTATTTCGGATTTGGTCCCTGAACTATGTCAGTTTTAATAAAACTGGTCCCTAAGGCCTAATCTTCATTTATTACAAATTTGTCCCACTTATGCAAAATCGACTGGTTTTTGGTCCCTCATACTGACGGGTGTTGAGTCAAGTTAAATGAGGGGTATTTCGGTCAATTTACTATTTTCTTCCATTTTCTATTAAATATAATTAAAAAACAAATTATATTATAGAGTAAATTACAGATTTGGTCCCTCTGGTTTTAAGATGGTTTTCGAATTGGTCCCAAGAGTTTTTTTATTCCAAAATAGCCCCTAGAGTTTGCATTTTTGAAACGTTTTGCTCCCTGGATTGGGTTCCGGTGAGAAGGAGAGTTAAGGTGAGAAGCGTAAGAAGGGATCTCCACCCTTGGATGCACATTAGGATGAGTTGCACCGAGATGCACCGGATCAATCCTAGTATCAAGCGCAATTCATGGGTGGGTTTGACTTTTGAGTTTAAAGGTGATCAGGGGTCCAGATCCCTCTTATGCTTCTCACCATAAAGCAAACATAAAGCCACAGGTACCAAATCCATAATTTACTCTATATTATATTTTAATATAATAATACATATACACATACACATACAACACATTGACATGTTCCAACAACTGACCCACCGACACCCCTCCCATCTCCGGTACCTTATATTTGGCCAATGGAACACTTGATATAACCACTTTCATCTCCGTCCTCAAGAGCCTCAATCACAAACCCCGCCCCATTTGCTAGGTTTTCTTTCAATAAGGTTTATGAGATTGACAGGCTTCACTAACTAAATCAAAGGGGTTGCTGGCCATGAACTCCATTTCACATTCAATTCCCTTGTGGATCTGCCTCCGATGATTTGAATCGGAGGGCCGGTCGTCGAAGATCATACTCCACTGGAGCTCCATATGAAGAACAACTCGCCAACGACCCCTTATCAATGAAACTTTTGGTGGTGGGGGTGACCGGGTGAGAGTAAGACGGGACAGTGGTTCATCAAAAATTGTGCAGATCTGGTCTGGTGGACCAGGGAGGCTGAAGAAGAAATAGTCGTGCGGACACTCATTTAATTAGAGTTAACAGTAAAATAACATATACTATATGTTTTTTACTTATAAAGAAAATGAAAGAATGAAAAAAAACCAAATTGTCGCTCATTTAATTAGAATCAACAGAAAAGACATTAGTGAGAGGGACCAAAACCAGTCGATTTTGCAAACATCAGGAACAAATTTGTAATAACTGAAGATTAGGGACCAGTTTCGTTAAAAGTGACATAGCTCAGGGACCAAGTCTGAAATAGACTCTAAATGTAATCACCAAACAATAGTAGTGTTGAATATCAAAACATAATTTCCAATGTTCTTAGCTTATGTTTGTCGAAATGCCTATTAGCAAGAGATCAGTGGGTCGTTTCTAATGATTAAAATATCCTAAATTTGATAGTTTCATATCCATTTATCCAAACAAAATAAAATATAATTACTTGGCAAAGGTTCAAAGAAATAGGGGATGGTCTAGCATTTTTTTACATTTTTCTGGAAAAACAGAACAACATTTATCAAAAACCAAACCATACTATAAATCACCAAGATCCGAATTATCATCTGAATCATCGAACTTGTATTAAAAAAGTTAAACTAAAACTAGAACTATAGCATAAATCTAGTATCAACGAAACTAAAAGTTGTCAAAAACCATTATTGTTTATCAAATACAAATCACAGATAATTGATTATGAACAAACATTTATTGGACTGTATGGATCAAGTGATTAGCATGTTCACACCCGTTTGGAGTTCAAATATGTTAACGAAAATGAATAGTATTCACTTTAATGAAACAGATAATATTTTCATATAACCAGATATGGACAATTGGGTTTGTCGAATATCCATTAACAACTCTATGCATAGGAATACAAGTACTTTAGCTTCTCTTAATTCATCCTATTGTTTCTTGGTTTATTGAAGCGCACATATAGCAAGTAGTAGCAAGAGAGAACTCTAATAAATTGATTGAAAGCTGATAAAGTTCAACATGTTGAAGATCATCCACTCTTACAGGGCTTGATAAGAAAGTAACCATATTAGCTTTAGGAACTAGTCAATTAGGAGTTATGGCTATTTTATGCCACTATCTTTAGTGCCCATCTCTTAGGAGACGTGGCTTATTTTTAGGAACCCTTGTGTTTTTTTTGCTTTTATATATATATATATATATATATATATATATATATATATTTCGTATGAATGTAGCAGAGGGTAGAAAAAGATTAATGAAATTGTGGTTCATTCTCACCCTAAGAGAATACTTCACTGTGAGTCTGTGTTCTTGTTCTGATTGGGACCTACAAGGGCTCAATTGAACGTATCTGCTGCTGCAAAGTAGAAAATCTAATTTTTCTTTTTAATCTATTATCTTTGTATGTGATATAAAAAGAAAATAAAAAAGAACATGGTTCACTTGTGCCGGACCAAATAAGAAAATGCTAAATCCTCAGAAAAAAAAAATCCATTTAGACCAAGTTATGTTACAAGAATATGTATGTGGGGATACAAGTATGTAGCATGTGGATACAAAGATTTGGAAATTCTAAGATATTTATGATATGAGGCTGCATTTATATATGTGTGCATACAACCAAACAAATAGAAGAAAGAAATTATCTTATTCTCAACAATTTTGAAATATGATTAATGTCACATGGGGTGCACACCCTACTGCATTCCTGAAGAACTCCATCCCAAAGTTAAATATCGAGACAGAAGATGGATATATGAAGTGTGACTTGAACTATATAAATTGTGCTAATCATGAAATGAGGGTAAATATGTTTATTTTAATACTTTAGGAAGAGGTGAAGGTGTAGAAATGTTTAAGGGTTATTATAGTAGTACGATCAATAGAGTAGATGCAACCTATGCTGTCATAACGGTGAAAGTACAATATAACGGTCGGGACCGATATTTGAAATAATGGTTATAACGGAGCTATATCGGTGGTATAACGGTCCATATAATATTTCGTAGAAATATAAAATATATATATAGTTCCTTACTTTTAGTGAACATATAATTTGCATTAATAGAAGATATAGTTTCAACTTCAAAACACTAACTTAAACAAGTTTCACAAAACGAAATAGAAAAAGTGTTCATAAACGAGCTAAATATAAATTAGCTAATTGCAAACATCAAGTTCAGCATCCGAGTCAACATCAACTAATATGTTCACTTCTTCGTTTAGACTAGCTTCCCGATCTTCCCCATCTCCCTCTTCATCTCCAAAAAGATCACAGTTACATTTAACCCAAAAAGTGAAAATCAGTTCAAAATAACCCAAAAGGACTCAACTAAAATACCGGTATGTAACGCCGGTATATTACACATATAACGGCCTATATAACGGCCTGTAACGGCGTTAAACACGGACTCGTTATTTTGGACGTTATTTTATACCGTAACATGATCTAGGTCCGTTAAATGTTATAACGCCGTTATAACGGCGTTATAACGCCGTTATTACCAGCATAGGATGCAACATTAACAATATTAATTAGTCTAGTACTTTTATATAAACCTTTATTCAATAGATCCACAGCAGTCTCTTTTCTCAGCCTACACTTTCTTTATCCTTGTTTCTGGTGAAATTGGAGATTTAGATGAGAGCTAGTAATTGCTCTAATATGGTCTAAACCTTATGGAGGTCTACAGTTTTCAGGGTAACATGGACCGAAAAGCTGCGTAACAAAGAGAATTATCTTTGTAAATCAAAGAAAAACGAAGGTACAAAACTGAGATGCCATAAGCCACAAAGATCCCTTCGAACTTCGAAGGTAGAATTAGGAGCCAGATCCATCATCCATGCATTTAGTCTGATGGATACCAACCATTTAGCACTAGACTAACATTCTCATAGCGAACGGGTGTTAATCTGACACTTTATCCCTATGAAATGCGATAGCTGGAATCTCTCTCCAACTACGATTTGCAACCCCTATGGTCATTTGTTCAAACCCGAGGTCCTATCTGTGTATGCCTTGGTATATCAGGGGCACAAAAAGAAGGGAATAATGAAACGCATGTAGTGCCATAAAAAGATATCAGCTGTATCCATATGGAAAATTCTTGTGAACAGAACTGTATTATTAGCAATATCTTAATGCAACAACCAACTTCATAGAAGAAAGGACTGAGACATGCCTGTAGCGGCACTGTTTGTATGCTTCCTTGATATCAGGTTCGGAACAATCCTACCAAGCCCTGTAGAAAGTATCTGAATGACAAGTACAAAACAGAATCTCACTGCAGTTGTCTTAAAAGCTAAAAAATCGTGGTTCATAGTTAAGTTAGGGGCTGTTTGGCAGTTGCTGAATGGTTTGGTGCAAAAACATTTAAGTGGTCAGAATGATTAAGAGGCTCTTATGATATAGTGCAAAATGAAATATAATTGTTTGGTAATTGTTCAGGATGTAATTAGGGATCTTAATGGTTAAGGGAGGTCCAGGATACAAAATGATTCAGAGGGTTTCGGAACCATTAAGAGTCAGACTTAATTTTTTGCCAAACATGATTCACCTCTTAGCGATTCAGAGGCTGCCTCTTAATGGAACTGTTAAGAGGTAAAGAAACAGCCCCTTAATCATAATGCTCTGCAAGAAACTAAAACACACTTCTTCTAACTGATGTTTAACTAATGCTCTGCAAGAAACTAAACCGCACTTCTTCTAACTAATCCTTAACTATTCTCATTGGTGTTCATTCATATATCCAAAGTTCTCAAAATAGCAACAAGAAATAATATTGATAACAGAAATGGAAATAAAAGATGTAGCATACCGTCATGACAAATAACGCACTGAGTGCACCAGACAGAACAATGGACTTGGGATGACGCATTGCCATAAGAGCTGCTATTATGAAAGTCTCATCTCCAATCTAGTACATAAAATGGGGAATTGGGTTAAGTATTCTGCAAAGCAAACCAATCTTAAAAGTTAAAGAAACTAATTGGCCTACTAAATCTTCCAGCAGAGATGTAACAGTCAACAGTAAAACACTAGTGAAGAATTTGAGATATTTATTCATTTTTAGGTTAAGAAACTTTGGACCATACAAACAACAAATAAATAACAATGTATGTCTGCATAGTACAATAATGATCCTCAAATGGTCAGAACTCAGAACTTATGCAAGGGAAAAAGAGAGAAGTGGGGGAAGTGCACAAACCTCACTGACAAGGATCATTGACAAACTAGCAAAGAATGCATCAAAGACTCCAAGTCCAGAATCCAAATTGAGTACAGCTTTGGGATCAATTTTGTCACCTATGACATTGTTCTTGATTTTGGCCACAACAACCTGCAGAAAGAAATACACATTTTATTTTGGATATTTCCAGATTTTCGCATTCAAAGTGTATATTGAAATATCCAAAATAATTAGAATTCAAAGTATATATCTGGCATAAGTTAATTCTTTGAGATCAACTAGTTAAGCATGCCTATATTGACACAATATGACAACATTAAAATGGAGAAATCAAACATGGTGCCCTCAACCATAACCAGTATCTGTGAATCTTGCTTAGAGTGACAGAAAATAGAAACTCTCTTTGTTATCCCGTAAAGAGTTGATGGCTTAAAAATTCACCAAATATTATAAGGAATTTCGTCTTCACCTACAACTTCCATTCACTTAACAGACTGAAGTAACTTGTGGTTTCACTAATTTTTAGAAACTCTACTATGATAGAACTACATTGTATTAAAATTAAATTATAAAATCTGAATTGGTGGTTTTGTTCTATCCTAAAGTTCTCACTCAAGTGGGGGCGCTGGTGCTAAATGTGTAGCACTATCCCTAACTGATGTTCCAAAAGATCTGTTACTTGTTACCTTCTTAAATAGGAAAACTGCATGGATGGAATAGCCCGAAGAAGGTTGGTGAGTCAATGGTCAACCCTAGGATCAACTCTACCAAGGTCAAAATTGTTCAATAGAAAAACATGAAACATGGAAGGTAAAAATTGTGAAATAGGTGAGTGAGACATCAACCGAAGATGCAAATCAGTCAGCCCATGATCCCAATTTGACAAAAGAGCAATGGTGGAACGGTGGAGACCCTAATGAGTAGATATTCGATGTCGATGGGAAGCAACTAATGATGCTGATTATTTGTATGTTGCAGGGTTCAATAAATATACATTATTTTATATGTTAAAGAATTATCTTATCTCATTACTAGTAGTGTTTTTAATAAAGGGAACAGTACCCCAAAAAAAATTCATTATAAACAAAGGAAAAAGTTACAGAAATTTAAACCAGCTATCCCGAAACAGACTTGGGGTACTAGCCGAAAAGAGTTCAATAATATCTATACTTCTAAATTCTGTAAAAATTATAAAAACTGTGCCAATACTCACTAAGCTCCTATCCCACCTTCATAAACTGAGTGATGCCTCCGTATCATCAGATTCCAAATCCTCAATTTCAACATCAGTATCCATGCCATAAAGGCCACAACTTGGCTATCATCTTCATTGTTGTGCACTCCTGTGATCAATGCCTTATGTTCAAGCTAGTGGAGTGTTTATTATGAAGATAAGTGGCTAAACATAAGAATTCTCTTGGGAATGCAATGATATTTTGTTTGTTATATTTCTTTCCTTTCTAGCTTTACAATTACTCCCTCCATCCCAAAATAAGTGTCAACATTTATATTCTAGTTTGTCCCAAAATAAGTGTCTACTTTCCAATTCTAATGAGATGAAGAAATTCTTTACTCTCTATTATTAAGGGGTAAATTTGTCATTTAGTTAATTAAAAAGTGTAATTAATTACATGTTCCTAAAATTGTGTGCCTTTTTAATTGTTGAAAGTTATTCTCGGGCGGAGCGGAGGGAGTAAATTTTTGGCACAGATCTTCCTGGATGTACTCAGTTTTTGATGTAAAAACAGATGCATGAAGATGAAGTATCGGTTTCTATTGAAGTATGTGTATGTTCGAATCCTTTTCAACTATCGATTCTAAGCATAATACTTATCTGTGGAGCAACTGCAAAGATGGAAGTCAATTAATGGCATATAGCCTAAGTCAAACTATATTGCATCTATCTTTTTTTATATGGTGTATACCTGTACTACACAAGGGTTACAAGGTTGAGAGTTAAAACACGTTATTGGATCAAGAACCCAAAATAATTGGTTTCTGTTTTTTACTTCCTTTTTCTTGTTCTGTACCCAATAAGAACATGTTGCATTTACTTTGGGATGACCCAGAAAAAAAATTCTTGCATTTATTATGAGACATATGAGATAGCATTTAATTACTTTTTATTCATTGTAAGCACTAAATGGGTTTTCATTTTGGAGATACTGATATGTGAGCTAAAAGAAGTTGGGACTTCAAGCTAAGACAAGGAGTTGAAGAGTTCAAGTTAGCTAAGTCGTAAATTCTACCTTTTCAATTTTCTGGTTTGTTTCGTCCTATTTTCCTAGATCAGGATTATTATGGTTTGACTATGTATGCTACATACATGTTCTAATACATTTGTGGTTCTTATTTTCATTTCTGAAAAGAGTGGTTGAAAAGAAACCAAGAAATTAAACTAAAACATACTATGGCAGCACAAGAAATAGTTATTTGAAAGAAGGCACTTTCTGCCCATAACTACTATATTGCATCACCACAGACCTTCTGCAAAGGTATGCAACTCAATACAAAATAGAGTCCCACTTAATACAAATGTCGTCTGTATTTTATGCTATCTAATATACAGAAATTCTGGAAGTCTTGATGAATTTCTTGTCTATGCTAACTGTAAAGGTAAAATCCTTCAGTAATGTAGCCCTGATATTAATCATGCTCTCTTTATCCCTAAAAAATAATCCTAAGCAATGCTACCTGACTCTAAAGTGTAAAGAGCCAAGAGTAATTAGGACATGCTACAGAATGCAACATGAGTTCAATAGTTCATACAAGAGTGATTTCTCTAGAAATAGAAAAAGATAGAACCTCTGATAACAATGCATAAGTAAAAGATGAAAATCCTAGATATTTGATGGTTAACTAAAATAGAAGGTTGAAAATACATATAAAGAGGATGCAAACCATCGGATTAAAGTTGAATTAAGAAGCAAGTTGGAGAGGAATGAAACCTAACAAATACACACATAAAGAACACCTCCTACAAAGTAAAATTTAAGCTCAATATCATGTTTGAATGTTTATCCTATACAACAAGCTTTCCAGATAGGTTCTCACGGGTTTGAATCAACAAATCAGGGATCTTTCTAGGAATAACTGTATACTCCAAAACTTATGATTGTATCTTTTAGGTAATTACTTCTTTTGAAACTCTCATTTTACTTCAGCTACTGTTCTCCTCACATTATTAAACGATCCTAATGATAACCTAAAACCTCAATTCACACAAAACCCATCAACAACACAATTAACCGTTAGATTTCCCAGCAACATCCCGTTTGTTTCAAGGGGTTTTGGCATAGGAGAACAGAGAACTCGTGCGACTATTGGCGTTAACAAATAAAGAGTACTAACCTTACTACGCCGGCCCAGATCTATAATGGATCCAGTTGACTCCACATCATCATCATCTTCAACAAAAAGGTCCTGAAAAAGTCCAAACCATTCATCACCAAACAAATTCCTCACTGTGAACTATACATAAAACATAAACTAACAAACAATGGCCACAACTCATAATAGCTAGCTAACCTTAGCTGAAACGCGAGATGCAGCAACGAAAACGAAGAGGAAAAGAAGTAACAGAAGCCAAGGTGTACCCCGATTCATGATCTTCCAAATAGGATAGACGAAGATCTACACAAATGGCGAGGTTGCCAACACGGATCCTGTGAAGAAAAGCAGCAAAAGGAGAGAGATAATCGTTGTTGTTGTTGTTGTTGTAAGGATTGGTGCTGCATTTCTAGCAAATCAAAATAAGATGTTTGAGTCTCTTCACGGGATCATCTTCTCATCAGTTCCGAAATTGGCATGAATCAGTGTGCGCGCGCATGTGGACCGTAGGGGGTGGGGGTGGGGGTCGATGTTAAAATCAAAATCAAAATCAGTTCGCTTTTAAACCAATTGTGAAATGAATGAATATTTCGTTTTAAAATTGAAAAATAAAAAGATGAGGCACTTTCTTTATTTTCTTTTATTTTTGTCTACTTTAGAGAGTTCAGGATAGATACTAAAACAATTTTTTTTTAATTATATACAATTTTTAACAGGCTTAGAATCGTGTGAGAATGAGAGTTAAGGTAAGAAGTATAAAAAAAGATATGAACCGTTAATCACTTTTAATCTCATACTCATCTATGAATTACGCTTTAAAAGAGAGTTGATTTGGTGCATCTCGGTACACCTAATCTCGATGCATCTCAATTCTCATTCTAATATGCATCCAAGGGTAGAGATTTCTTCTTACGTTTCTCTCGTTAACTCTTCTTCTCATCGGAACTCAACCTATTTCTAACATAACATAGTTGTTGCGATTGTTGCACTTAAAACTTTACATGTATTTTTGGACTTAAAATTTTACAATTGTTGCTCAAACCACCTTACCTCTCTGATTTCTACAAGAAGACAAAAGTAATACGTCTTGTCGTCTTTCTAACTTCATGTTTTCTCTTCAATCATCTTTTGTTTCCGATTCGACTATTGAACTTTCCAGAGGCTTAAAAAACCTAACTGTGTGCTTAGACCTTAGTTCTAGATATTCAACAATTACATATTTTTTGTTGGACTCGGCTATTTGGATTTGATGATAACACATAATAACATTCGATCAAATTCTTAGAATGTCTTAGATGGTGTTTGGTTCACAAAATGTTTTTGGATGTAATGAAATCTATCAAATGAATTTGACTATAAAAGAATTGGAATGGAATGTGTTAAAAGGAATTGGATTTTGTCTGTTTGATTCTCAGAATGACGTTTGTAGTTGAATCCTTCCTTTAGTTATAAAAGCTCCATATCAACCTCAAGTTGTTTTTATTAAACGTTTTTTAGCATAAACAGTTATCAAACTCACAATGCATCGATATGATCTCGTGAATTGAAAATAAGAGATCATAATAGATGCCTGGATGATGAATGAGTAAAATATTACCTTCATAGTAGTCTACTAACTAAGGAGGGTCGCAAGACCGGATATCCGCACCATAGATGATAATCGAATAATAAGCATGTAGCTCCTATCCCGATGTTATTGCCGCCTTTTTATTCTAAGATTACTCCTCAATAAGTTTACAATTGATTGACATCATGGGTCTTCCACTTAGTGGTACCCTTAATTGGGTTGGGTCGTGATCGACGGGGATTAGTCGGGTGGCACCCTTAAGTAGGAGCCCGGATAACCCGGGAAGGGGTGTGTATGTGGGTGTGTGGGTGTGTGTGTGTGTTAGCTTGCTTTAAAAAAATAAGTTTACAATTGATTGAGAATGATTGGTACATGATCTACGGATGTTATAAATCGTTAAAGCACAAGCTATAAACAATTAATACTACTAAATCCTCTACCCGACAGATTTGTACCAACTTCATTTTGATCATTTTTGCCATACTTAGAGGTACCTTCAGCTGATAATGTCTAAATAAAAGTTGTAGAGTTGTTTCTTATTATTCCAATCATTTTACATTCATCTCATTTAGAGAAAAGACCGATTTTATGTGATTTTTCTAAAAACGGTGTGCAAATCTCGATTTTTGTAACACCCTCAAATCTGGAAAGAGCGACTAATTTAAAATTTCTAATATTACATCAATAAACAACTTCCTCAAACCACAATTAGTAATAAACCTCTACAACAAACAAATCAAGTCCTATACAAGACCTACTTACGGTTGGGTGTTACTAAACCAATAAGAGTCGCTATCTCCGAATGCGGAAAACGTCACCAAAAGTTTTTATCGTGCCACTTTCTATCACTCAAGTCCACACGTGCCGCTAGTACCAACCCCCATGATAACCCGATGCACATACCGACAAAGAAAAAAGGGTTAGGCTTAACGCCTAGTGAGCTCAAGAGTTTTTAACATATTTATGATTGATTTGAAACCAAAAGATTTGCTTGATGAAATATAATTCTCAAAGGAAATAACCTTATTATAAAAGCAACGTCTTTCCCTAAATTCAATAGTCCCATAATAAAAGCTTTAGACCAAAATGACATTAGAAGAGAAAACTTTAAATAGAAATATTCTTTTAACGTAATACCAATTCCAATACTCACACGACCATGATTGAGTTTATAAACGTGGAGATAGAAAACATACCTTTAACCATGTTTTATAAATCGTTAACTCACGTGGACCTTTAAAAGGGATAGAAATATCCGAAGTTCACGGGGGATTCCCGATCATACCATCTTTGGTGACAGATACAAAAGTAGGTCACTACTCGATGTTGAGCAACTATAAGAGTCAATGGAAACCGACAACAACCGGCTATGCACCTTAGTACATGGCCCCCGATGACTCCTACGAAAGCCCGCGCAATGGGTCAATGGCAACCGGCAACAACCGATTATGCACCTTATTACACGGCCCTACTAGACCCCTAGTAGCGCATACATAGAGTCAATGACATCCGGTAATGATCCGGCATAATACCCAACGGTACCAGGCTCTACTAGACTGCTATGCAACCAAAAAGGGACAACAATCCTGCTTTTTAAACCGACTATATGCCTATGGATCCATTACATACTAGTCCTAATATCAAATACATCAACGAGACGTATTACTAGTTTTCCAACCTTGAAAACCCCTTTCAATAAACCATTTCCTTCCAAATCTGAGTTTTACCAAAAATAGGTCAAATCATTCTGAGTTTCAAAACCAAAGATTATTTCATTTTATAATCTTTCCAAGTGTTTTAAACCATTAATGATGCTCAACTCATCATCTACAACAAAATACTCAAAATCCTCATTTTTGACCCAAAACCTCCAAACTTACCCAAATACACAACTACTTGAAATTAAGTTTAGGAATTAGTAAAATACTACTTTTGCAACAAGTATTTGAGTTTACAAATTTAGATTTGAACTCACACTCATGCATTTACAAAATGACCTATAATGCAATAACCTGTATTTTTCAACGATTTATAAATTCCAATACTCTACAGATGCAAATACAACCAAATGGTTCATTTAAAGACATTGAACCCAAACAACCCACACTTATACTTTATTTGCCAAAATGTCTAAAACCCAAGCATAAGCCTCTTTCAAGATTTATAAATCCTTTTTATACCAAATATGCAACCTTACCCAAATACTCACAAATTTGATAAATAGCAAGTAAAACATGTTAATACTTTAAAATGGACGTTTTTGGCATGTACAAAGTTTTCACAAAGTATCTTGAACTCACCTTGCTAGATTTAAGCTAAATCTAGGTTTTACCCCAATACCGAGTTTCATTCGGTGAAGACTTTAGATCCTTGAGCTACACCTCTATATCCATGGTGTAATCCTTCCAAGAACACCTACATACTTCCAAACATACACAAAACAAACCCAAGAGAGAATGAGAGTTGTTGGTGCAAAAACTCAAACCCTAGATCCAAGATTTCGGAGTGGTGATCGTACCTTTCAACTTCTAGGAACCCCAAATCATCAAGTAACTTTAATACCCATCATTACCATCTCGCAGAGCTCTGAAATACGAAACCCTAACAACTTGAATCGCTCAAAACGGAGTTGAAATGAGAGAGATGTGGCCAAATGAAGAAAATCCCGAATTTAACCACTGGAGACCCCCCGCGATCATGCCCCGCGATCATGACATGTCATGATAGCATGGCATGATCGCCCGTGTGCTGAATTCCATTTCTAGGCCACGGTACACTTTGTGCGATCATGACAGGCTATTATGACACTGTCATGATCGTCGGGCATCATAGCCTGGACCATTCCGAGGTGTTTTTCCCACTTTTCACCCGTTTTGATCCCGTTTCTCGTCTAGTAAATGATACCCAATATAATTAACTTCAAAATACTTGTTTCATTGATTCTAAGAGTGGAACACAAGGAGGACCCAATTTTCCACTTTACCAAAGACCCGGTTGATACATTGTGTCATTGTCACTAAAGCATGGCATAATTGCTGGGACCACCAACTACTTGGTACCATCGGTGCTATTGTGACGGATGTCATAACCGCATGGCACAATAGTCGAGACGACCATACTCTAAGTACCATTGGTTCTATTGTGACAGATGTCACTCTCATAAGGCCCTACTGCTCAAACTCTGAAATTATCGTTCGTTATTGAATCGCTCGGATTAACACTTCCTTTAACTGGGACGAAAATCAGGGTGTTACAATTTTGCACCGGACCAACTATAGATATCCACTGTTTTGAGCTTTATAGACTTGGAATCAGATCTTGATGTAAACTACAAAGTTGTAGCATTTTTAGAGACCTTTCCATCGGTATATTGTACACCTCAATCGGATAAACAAGATATTTTATACCATTTTCTGAACAAATAGAAGCTATTATGACTTCTATGGACAGCTTAAAACAGTCTCCTTTTTGATAATTTTGCTACAAAAACCATGAGGAATCAAATATAAAACTTTCTTAAACCACAAACAAATTACATAAACTTAATTCCTCACTTCTTTAACCAACAAAAACATGAAACTAAGATCATTTGAGCAAAAATTAATCTTATTAACTAAGACCTTAAAAATCTTCACATGAAGATAACCACTTGATCGATGGACGGGGGAATTGCGTGAATGACGAGACCGGCCTAACCTAAAGTGGGTTGAAATTCATAGAACCGCACCTTGAGTCTTGACCTTCTATTCACTTATTAAACTTCAATTCTTCCATATAACATCAATCTCCTAATTGCATGAATAGATTGGGAACAAGATTATGGTTAAGAAGATGAGATTATTTTCATTCTAGAGAGAGGTAGGTTGCAAATGAACCCTTTTTGGTTGAAAATTGGGTTTTTATAGTTAGTATAAGAATCCTCACTGGTCAAAAATTACCCCTCATCATTTTCCTAATTCAATATTGGTCCCTACATAGACTTTTCTTAACATTTCTAGTCCTAAACTCAATTTATTGACTACATAATTGACCCCTACATAAAATTCGACTTACATTACTAGTCCAAAATACAACTATCTTAAGCAAAGGTACAAGTAGATAAATGAATATACCAAGATTACTCGGTAACAAAATCTAGGGTGTTATACCAAAAAACTTCAGTTGTTAAATTTTTGAAGCTTTATAAATCCACAAAATCCATTTAGTACAAGAAAACTCAAAGCCAACGATTAAGCAATAAGATCATAACCCACAAATAACACATTCTGAAATAACCAACCACTATAAATGAATAAAACCCAAATCAAAGCAACCTAGAGTAAGATAAATCTTACGTTGCTCCTCAAGGAGAAACATTAAGAAGTTGTGTTTCTTGATACTAAATAATGATACATGGCTGGTACTTTGCTTTCGTCCCGAGAGCTGAAAAACATACCTGTCAAAAAGAGGAAATCGAGAGATAAGATTCGAGAGTCTTGAAAGTAACCCACAATAACTTCCTTGAGCCTGGAAGAGAGGCATGAGAACCCCATAAACGAATCCATGGTTATTTGTAGACAAAGAAGTTACCATGTGTGAAAAGAATCCATACATCGCCTATATATATGAAATAAACTATTATTATTAGGATTCACTTGAGATAGTGAACTTGGAGAGTGAGAAAGGAATATTAGTTGAGCTCCAAAACAATGGATTTATGTTGATTAATGCCATTCGCAGGCTTAAATCGTATGTGATTAAGTTGAAACTTTACATGCATGCTACTTAGATGAAACACACGCCATACTTGGTGTCATGGATGTTGCTAGCATCGGTATAGGGCATTCACTAGCCCACCCTCACATTCAAATTATTATTATTTTTAGTAAGCCCATTTTCTAAAGTTTGTAATCTTGTTAGAGGCCTATTTTTTTTAGTTTTAAGAGCCCTTACATATCTACAATCCAAGCCCAACCCAACAACAATCAAGTAACCAACATCGCTTCCCCTTCCTGGTTTTCTCCTTCTTGCAAGTTGAAGAAGGTTCAATCTATTATGAGCTCATAAAGTTGTTGACGCCAGTCCTCTACCCTTTTGTATCAGTCTCGATCGATATCATCCTTTCTTCTACGGTATTCCTTTGGGCTTTGGCCCTTTCCCTTTTCATTTCCCTTCAACATCGAGTTTTGATACTCCATTTTACTATGACATTCTTAAATTGTTAGGTTTAATAATTTGATATGGTTTGTTTGAAAATTGTTTGAAATAGTTAATTGTTAAGTTTTCCATTACTTATGCTACTGTTTTCGAATGGTGAACTACAAAAGATGACCACTCTATTTTTTCTTGTTGAGGAGTTGAGGCTACTTTCAAATAAGACTTCTTGTTGTTGAGTTACTTTATACAAACATAAAGCAATATACCAAAGGGCCTTTTGGCCTAGAGGCTAGCGGTATCGTAGCCCTTGCCCTACTAGGAGATCAGGGGTTCAAATCTCACCAAAGGTGAGGAGGGTGTGTGAGTTTATTTGTTGCATTTTCCGTATATAAATATTATATACTTTCAAAAAATATAAAACAATATTGAATTTAATTAGCTAAAGATATGGATATATTATCTATTGGGCTCTTAATATTCTTGTATGAACCAATTTTACATTGCAAATTATCTATTATTCTAAGTCCTAACCCTAACCAATTTTCGATTGCAAATTATCTATCGTCCCAAGTCCTAACCCCCACAAATTAAGATTTTTAAAGTTAGTGTCGAATTTGTTGTTGAATATGTAAAGGTTCGTGTTTTGGCTTTTGAAATGTATATTCACTTTTTGATCGAAATGATATCATCTTTTATGTATTTTCTGTTTATTAAAAAGGATCACCCTTGACAAAAATCTTGGCTCCATCCCTGTTTGGTGTGTGCAATTAGAGACATTTTCTAGTTGACCTAACTAAAACCAATCAAGCAAAAAAAACATTGAAAAAAAGACACAAATAAGAGGCAAAATAGAATACCATTGTAGAATAGCCTTCTCTGATATGCCATTTGATTGAAACAACAAGATCACCAAGAATCACCATGCAATGTTTTGATTAGGAAACAATAAGATCAACAAGGATCATACCCACCACCAAAATTCCACAAAATGCAAAATTCCAATCTCAAACTAAGTTTTCCTTCATTTTCCCTTTAAATTTCCTCCACATCTAGTTTTTGTGTTGGTCTAACATGAAAAGTGAAGTTCATGATTTTAATAGGGGATTAGGGTTTACATGGAAGGGATGAAGTGAAACCCATAATGTAGAAGGTATCGATACAAAAGATGTAGTAACCAGCTCCGCTGAAGCTGGTACAAGTATTACATTCACAACCTTCTCTTCTATCCCTACTTACTATTGTTTGGTCCACACATCAATCCATGACTCAGATATGGTTGTCCCCATATATGAAGAGGTTGAGAAGCGTGTTGTCCAGGATCAGTTTTGTTTCGACAATCTAATTCTTGGAAAGCTACGTGCACAGTACCTGAAAATGTTTCTCTTAAATATTCTTAGAGAAAGTTATGTAGGGATGGAAACGGGGCGGGTATTGGGTGGGTAATGTATCCCTCGTCCCCGACCCCCATTTAACACCCGCGTTCCCGACACCTCCCCGACTAATCCCCGACGGGTTTAGGGGGAAGGAATCCCCGACAAGTTCGCCGAACCCGTTGGGTACCCGTTTAGTAAAAAATCACGTATTTTAAAATTAAAATTATAAAAAATCGTTACTATATTAATCAACAATATTGAAAATCAAATCTATTTTCTATTTAATACTAAATAAATACATATATATGTGTTTATTTATTTATACACACACCATATACATATATTAAATAAAATTAAAAAATTAATCGGGTATAATAGGGGTGGGTAATGCCATCCCTGAACCCGCCCCGACCCTGTTTCGGGTATGAAAATAAATCCCCGTCCCAGCCCCATTACCCGTTAAACCAGAGAATCCCCGCCCCGTTAGGGTCGGGTACCCGCCCCAACGGGTAAAATTTCCATCACTACAGGTATGTGATCCTCATGACACAATCGTCGCAAGTTCCAACCCTGAGAGTATTTCTTCAGATACTCTCAAGGAACCCTTGCAAATATCTACCTCCCAACTTCTTTAATCTAACCCCGAGCTCTTTTTGGCTCATTTGTCTTTGTTACCTACAGGTGTCACTGGTGCACCAACTTCAACTGTTGTTGTTGTTGCCGCTGATCCTCAAGGTGTCTCTGATACAGCTGTGTCCAAGGCTCCAGCTCTCAGCGTGGAGCAAATTATAAAGATCAAGAAGGAGAAAGTTCAGGGAAAACCTTTTCCCCAACTCAAGGAACTTCCTCCAATATCTCTGCCTCCTCCATCTACTTCCATTCAGATACCAGCTCTGGATCATCTGGTAAATGAATCCGCCCAGATAAAGCACAGGGCAGATACCCTGCAGATCGCTGCAGAATATATCTACAATAAGGTATTAAGGATACCAGCTCTGTAAAATGGCATTCTAGGCATCTAATCTGAAGACTCCTCTATGAAGACAGAACTGAGCAATGCCATCGCTCAAAATACTTACCTAGTGACTCGGTTAGGGACCAGGATTGACTAACATGGAGAAGAGCTTGCAACCCAAGGCAAGCAATTGCAGAGATCCTCCGGCTTCTCCAAGCATCAAGTACTTCCACATCCTCTCTCTCGACAGCTGATCGAGAGAACCTGAGTCAGCTCTCTGCTACTCAGAAGGCCTAATCAGAGACACTTGCCTACATAAAGAGCAATGTCAGTACTCTGTTGGTGCATGCTCTCTCTCCCGGAAACAAAGAGGGGGAGAGCTTGAGGAGCAGATCATAAACGAAACAGACGTTGTCTTTGCAAATGCTGAACCTTCCCAGAGAAACATCGACGCCTTAAAAAGCCTCATTCCTGATGAAGGCAATGCTGAGGAAGAAGAAGAAAACGATGAAAATGAATATGTTCCCTTCTCTCTTAGAGATGAAGATGATGACGATGATGATGAAACTTCAAACTTCTTCTTATCTGCTCGTCCAAGGATAAAACAATCAGGGGTTGTGTTCAAGACACCGTTGGGGGACAGGCCCCCTCCTAATCATGAGTCGTCTGAAACCCTCGGGGAAGAACAAACAGGTGATAGAAACTGAAGACCTCACTTCCCTAAATAAAGAGGGGGAGCTCAACCCTGAGGAATGCCTTCCATTAGAACTATAAGCGTCTATGACGAATTATTCTTTCTTTCCCCTGAAGAAAGAGCACAAGCCTTGGAAGCTCAACGAATAAGGGACCAACAATTGAAAGATGCATAGGCAAGTCTCAAGGTCGTTGAGGCAATAGTCAGAGAAGATAGATTAAAGGCTCAGCGACTCAAACATGAACCTGAACAAAAACTCAAAGTCGCTGAAGCTTTAGCGAAGAAAGACCTAGCCGAAAACAACTTAAAAGGAAATCATATCAGAGCTCAAGAGAATATTCTACAAGCTTTGAACGAAGATAATTAGAAAGCCCAAGAACAGAAGAATGAAGAACTGAAGTGATGCAAGAAAATGGTAAACTTCCATATCTTTCCTGGAACTATTACCAATGTAAATATTGAAGGACGAAACTTTAGATCTGGTCCAAGGATAAAGGTAACTATATTCAGAGAACACAGAAGTGAAGACGAAGCTCCTCAGTTCCTGAAGTTCTACGGTTTCTCTGAATGGCTGGAAATCAGAGATGGTATTCATTAAATCTAAATCTCAGTTCAAGGCGGTGTAGAACGACATCTTGATCAGCTCTTGCAAAGGATATCTTAATACGTGACGGGCTCTCCTCTTCCCTCAAAATCCAAAAAGAAAAGATCAAAGTCTGAAGCTGATGAAGGTCCATCGTTCAGAAATGAACATGAGACTAAATTTGACGCAAAAATTCTTTTCGCCCATCTTGTTATCCCTGATCTCTCAATGCTCAACACATCCCTGCCGACTCAGAGAAAATATGCAGATTATGAAATAATTAGTAATCCTGAACCAGGGATGGCATTTAATGATAATGATGGGTCAATAAAATTTATCAGGAATAAGGAGATATATATTGCTCCAGTTAAACTTCTCAAGATTATGTACTACAACTTTTGGGTGGATAATGATCCACTCTTCATACAGAAGAAAATCTTTGAGAAAGAATTACGAAGGAGAAAAGAGTTTCATTCTCAAATATAATGATCCACTCATCAGGAACCTAAATCTTAATTCCTAAATTTCCTCCGTAATTTTCTTCAGTGTATTGTACTTTACTTTAACCATTGTAATTTCATTCTCAAATATAACTCTTCAACTTGTTTATTAATGAAATTTAATGAAGTACTCTACTCCATCTGTGTACTGAAAAGATCCCTGAAAATAGTAAAAAAGACAATGAACATATGAGTTCTGATCTCTTAAACCTTGTAACTCACTGATATTTATTTCCTATATTTATCAGTGAATGAACTTCTAGTTTTTACACTTGTAATAATTGTGATTTCATATCATTATAAATGAAACTCAATTCAGATAGTGAATTAGTTGACAAAGATCTCACAGATTAGTACTTAGAAAATTTACTTTAAATTTTCTCTAGCTTTACTATTTCTTTCAACTAACTTTCCTATGTTGCTTAATCATAATAAAATAGGGGGAGATTTTTGATCCAAACTACTTTCAGTGATTTGAATATGGTTCCTTTATATATGATAGGTTATTTATATATCTTAAGATATGTGACAAATAAGATTGAAAGCAAGTATACTTTCAACCCTACTATCGCCTTTCAAGTAATAAAATGGTACAAAGTACCAGGTATCGTCCACAAGGATTGTAGTAAAAGTTAAGTTAACAGTCCGATGAAAGAAATGAGTTCAGATGACGAATTGGAAGTTTTAATTGTTGATCTAATTTTTGGTGTTTTAACAGTTTATAAGAAGCTAGGGTGTAATGACTTAGGGTGAGATTGCAAACACAAACAAGCTAACGAAATTATTTTTGGTGTTGCATAAAAGAATTCCCTTATTTTGGTTTACAAAACTCACCCCTTTTGTCACACGCCCAAGCTAACAAAATTAGCCACTCATCACGGAAAGTAAATAACTTGAAATGTAAATTGCATGAATTAAAGACACGGTAAATAGATTACAAGAAATTAACTTGCAAGAAATAAATGGCAAGAAAGTAAAATGCAAGAAATTAAAGAACTAGAAAATAAAGTAGAATAAAATAAGGAGCAATAATTTAAATAGAAAAAATTTAAAGACAATAATGTAAAGAACAATAATTAAAGACAAGTAATTAAGCAAGAAGTAAGCAAGAAAGAAAAGAAATTAAGATGACAAGAAAGTAAGAACAAGTATGAGAAGAACAAGAAAATTCTTCAAACTACTTTCATATATTCTCCAAAATAAAGTTCCAAGCTTAAGTTCCAAGATGATGTTATGCCATCCTCACCTTCCTTTATATACTAAGAGGAAGATGAGGCCAAAATCATCCAAAACTTCTCAAGTACACAAAAAGCTAGTCAAAGTTCCTAGATAACTCATGGTTATAGTCTAATTACCCAAAAGTCACTAACCAAGAGTTAATAAAGTACAATAATTATAAAAGTTAAGAATAAAAAGTCTTCTAATAGTTCCAAAACACATATCAACCAACTCTACTACAGCTGGGATACATAACAGCTGGAGTCAAACAGTCAAACCCAAAAGTCAAACAGTCAACTCCAAAAACTATTTGCTGCCTAGATTTTCGTCCATCCAGTGCTACAACATTCCCACAGCATCAAAAGTCAGCAGCTGCAGAAATCAAAACAATCTGTCAAATACCATCCATATTAGCCTATAAAGTATTAAAACAAGTAAAATCATTTACTCTAACTCCAATATCAAATAAATGGCAAATAAGGTAAGAAAATGACTCAAGTTAGAGATACAATGTAAACTAAGTTATAAAAAAGAAGATAAAAGAGTATACCAAGCACTAAATTCTTAGTTCTTATCACACCCCTAAACTAAAACTGTTGCTTGTTCCCAAGCAACCAAATGACAAAAATTAAAAATTTGGACTCAAAGCCTAAAACGTTTGCAAAAAGGATGGCATTAAGTGCCTACACCTGAAGATCCTATCATACATGCAATAATATAGCCTTTATAAATCCCAAGTGAACCTAACAACGTCCAATCCATAGTATGAACCATAGGCTAACATATCATGCTTTTTATTATCTTCAACATGCCTTATCCTTGCGATAAATTTCTTGATTTGAATCTCTCATTTATGGCATATGTTTTATCACTTTGTCTTTTCTTACCCCCAATATGTCAACACTTGGATTTTTCAATTTTTGGCATAATTTGTGCTCTTTTGTATTGACTGTTTACACCTGACCCTATGGGGCATTTTTGGTGTTTTTTTTATCACAGCATTGTCAGTAATTTGTTGAGAACTTTACTTTTCTTTTGCATTTGTAGTACTGGATCAAGTGATCCTGCTTTTATACCCATCCCCCAAACTTAAAATGGACAATGTCCTCATTGGGCTTGGATTAAGATAAGGATTTGGCAATTTGATGCAAGGGGAAAATAAAAGCAAACGCCTAATCGTTTCTCAAGTTTAAGACAGGGACCAAAATGTGTCCCAAGCATATCAAAGTTAGTTCTAGCAAGAACTACATAATTGGATGATAAGGGACGCTATAGGAGTTACCATGGCTATACATGCATGCAGATATTACTAACATATGTACCATTTGCAATAAAATAAACCTAAAAATTATTAAAGACACAATTCCAGACAAAAAAAAAACTAAAAATAAATACTAAAATTGAGCTAAAGAGAAATGATAGAACCCGTCCTACTCCATATGAGTAGGTGGTGGATGATGAGATGTGTTTGCAGGGGAGTTCCTGAGCTTCCTGCACTCCTCCTTCAGTTTAGCATTCTTCTTAAACAACTTGATATTCTCAGCCTTCACCTCCTTTATCTCTTTCTTGATTTTCCTATGTCCTTTATCCACTAACTCAGCTTTCATCATCTCACCTTTTTCTTTGATAAATAGATCTTCACTGTGGTTCACCTTCCTTTGACCTGCTATGAGACAAAACAATAAAAACATATTTTCCACGGATATGGAACTATCATGAGTCGTGGGTGATACATAGTGTTTAACAAAGTTTTTCCAAACATTAGTATTAAAGGACAAATTGGCGGCCTTAAAGGTTTTAGAGATGAAATCAGTGTAGGGTTCCAAAACAGTGTCAGGCATCTCGAGACAATTTATAGTATCAGCCAAACATGACTCCGATGCAGTGTGGAAAAACGTATCACACTCAGAATGCATGTGAGGTGAGAGACCTAAAAACCTATTTATGGCTCTGTCAAAAGTTGAAACATTTCTTTGTGGCTCTGTGGATGTGAAGTTCTTATCTTCTAAGGGACTTTTATTCTGATGAATATAGGGACTAAAACCCTTAAGGTCATCATTGGTCCATCCTAAGGCTTTTATGTTCAACTTCAACATGTCCATCAACTTCTTTTCTTGATGCAAATCTAGGGCAGATGGTATGATGACATGCAATTTTCCTTCCTCTCCTAGATAAGCGTACTTTACATGAGATGGGAGTTGCTTTAACTCAAAGTCAGGTGGAGATACTATTGATAGGGTGAAACTTTTCTATTCAGTACTCTCCAACAACTCAATTGCTGCACAATCTCTTGGGACAATATCATTTTCATTTATTCCTAACTCTTCAACAATCTCTCTTTATATTTCACCATCCTCTTCCTCTAACTTACAAGCCTTTCTCACTCCCTCCTCATAACAAGATGAGTTAATTTCATCTATCATTAAGCATTCTTCCAAATAATCAGGGTATTTTAAAGAATTGAAAACATTGAAAATGACTTTTTAGTCGTGCAGTCTCATAGTCAACTCTCCTTTCTGAACGTCAATCAAAGTTCTTCCGGTGGCTAGAAATGGTCTTCCTAAAATGATAAGAATGACTTTATCAGCATCAAAGTCTAAAATGATAAACTCTGCGGAAATATGAACTTATCAGCTTATACTAATCCATCCTCAATTTTTCCCTTAAGATAGGCAACAGTCTTATCGGCTAATATGAGTGTGACGGTGGTGGGTATTGCCTCTCCTAGTCCTAAGGTGTTGTAAACTGACAACGGCATATGGTTTATGCTAGAACCTAAGTCACACAGAGCTTTCGCAACTTCTTTTCCACCAATAGAACAGGGAATAGTAAAACTCCCCGGATCTTTTAGCTTTGGGGGAATCTTGTTGGTAAAAAGTGCACTACATCCTTTAGTAAGAGCTACGGTGTCGTATTCAGTCAACTTCTTCTTTTTACTAAGGATGTCTTTTAGGAATTTGGCATAACTAGGCATTTGCTCAATTGCTTCAACAAGGGGTATGTTAATTTGCAATTGTTTGAACACTTCTAAGAATTTCTTAAGCTCTTGTTCATTCTTTTGATTCCTTAGGATTTGGGGGTAAGGTACATAGGGAGGAACAAGTTTAATCACATTTTTGTTTGGAGGTGTTGAGCAAGATGGATCTAGTATGCCCTGGGTTTTTGTGCTTTTTTTTCTAAGTTGGGGTCACTTTAGTTGTCTGAGTAGGGTTTACTAGAGATGGTTATGAACTGTCAGTCTTAACAAGTTCCATTATTACAACATTGCTTTTGGGCACACTATCTTTTTGGACTGGTCCTATTAAGTCTTTTCCATTTCTTAATGTGATTGCCTTAACATGTTCTTTTCCTAAGTCTCTAGGAATTTCTGTGTTACTTGGCAAAGTCCCGCTAGCTCTATTGTTCTGACTTAGAGCAATTTTACCAACTTGGGTTTCCAGGTTTCTGATTGCATCATTTTGCTGGTTCATTGTTGCTTGGGTTCGGGCTATGAACATCTTCAATGTATCCTCAAGAGAAGAATATGAACTGTTATGAGGAGGTGTATGTGGTTTGGATTGATATGGCTATTGATTTTGAAAATTATGTGTTTGTTGATAATTTGAGCTTCTTGACTGGTTTTGATAATTTTCTTGTTGTTTAGGTGCAGGTGGATTTAGACATGGGTTGTTCCAAGAAAAGTTTGGGTGTTGTTTGCAACTTGCATTGTAATTGTTGGAGTAGGAGCAGACGTATTATGAACATAATTTACAAATTCTGAATTTTTAGGACAATGTTCATAAGAATGTTCCCCTCTACAACAAACACATTGCACTGATAAGACTGGACTAGGTGTAGTGACAGTCTGCTGTGTTCCTCAGCCAGAAGTAAATGTTTTTAAGAATATTAGCCATGGAAGCAAGCTGAGCTGTAATAGCAGTGTATGCATCTACATCATGAATTCCAACAGCCTTCTTTTGAGTTACAACACGTGGATCAGCCCAACATCCATTGTTTTCTGAAATCTTTTCAAGCATTGCAAATCCTTCATTGTAGGTTTTGGATGTAAAAGCCCCTCCAGCAGTCGCATCGAGTATTTGTCTTGCAGTGGCGTTTAAACCATTGTAAATCGTCTCAAGTTGAATACAGTAGGGAATGCCATGGTGAGGGCATTTCCTTAACAACTCTTTAAACCTTTCCCATGCATCAGGAATATCTTCATCGTCCCCTTGTTTAAAAAGACAAATTTCGTTTCGGGACTTAGCATTCCTGGTGGGAGGAAAAAAATTTCGCAATTTTTTTCAGCCATGGCATTCCATGATGTTACCGAACCAGGGGATAATGAATTGAACCAATCCCTTGCTCGATCACGTAATGAGAATGGAAATAAAGTGAATCTCAGAGCGTCGTTAGGCACTCTTGGGATTTTAAAAGAATTACTGACTTCCAAAAAGGATTTCAGATGTGAGTGTGGGTCCTTTGTAGCTAATCCGGCAAATTGTCCATTTGTTTGTAACATATGAAACATGATTGGTTTTGATTCAAAATGGGTGGCTGGAAAATGGGGTCTAGCTATCCCAGAATTTAATTGATCAAAATTGGGGATAGCGTAGTCCATTATTCGTCCATCTTTAGAATTTGCTAGATGTACAATATTAGGCGGTGGGATCCTTGGTTCATTATTATTATTATTACTCCCTGGTTGGTGATTATTTTGAGATTCATCATCATCATCCACATATTCTTCTCCATAATGAAATGGTGGTATATGGTGAAAAGGAATCTCTGGAGGATTCCCAATCAACGGAGGTTGTTGAGGTATCAACGGTGGTTGGTTATGAGGCTGTTGTCGAAGTTGTGGTCCATATCGTTGTAGCTGTGGGCCGACACCATATGGTGGAGGTGGAGGTGGAGGTTGTTGTGGTGCTTCTAGAAGTACTTGGGGTTCTTGTTGTACGTGGTCCATTTCAGGAGGGGGAAGAGCAAATAATGCTCTTTGTGCCCTCCTTCGTTCACGGAATGTTCTTTCTATGTCAGGATCAAATTCAAAAAATTCCCCTCCGTATATCCTTTGGCATACACTACTCCCTACACTTCAAACTGGCGTTAGAAAAATCAAATCCTTTATCTTACTAAAAACAAAACTTTAGCTTGCCAATCCCCGGCAAGCTAAAAAGAATTCCCTTATTTTAGTTTACAAAAACTCACCCTTTTGAAAAGAAATGATGAAAAATTATTGTTGCATAAAAGAATTCCCTTATTTTTGTTTACAAAAACTCACCCTTTTGAAAAGAAATGATGAAAAAGTATTGTTGCATAAAAGAATTCCCTTATTTTAGTTTACAAAACTCACCCTTTTGTCACACGCCCAAGCTAACGAAATTAGCCACTCATTACAGAAAGTAAATAACTTGAAATGTAAATTGCATGAATTAAAGACACGGTAAATAAATTATAAGAAATTAACTTGCAAGAAATAAATGGCAAGAAAGTAAAATGCAAGAAACTAAAGAACTAGAAAATAAAGTAGAATAAAATAAGGAGCAATAATTTAAATAGAAAAAATTTAAACACAATAATGTAAAGAACAATAATTAAAGACAAGCAATTAAGCAAGAAGTAAGCAAGAAAGAAAAGAAATTAAGATGACAAGAAAGTAAGAACAAGTATGAGAAGAACAAGACAATTCTTCAAACAACTTTCATATATTCTCCAAAATAAAGTTCCAAGCTTAAGTTCCAAGATGATGTTATGCCATCCTCACCTTCCTTTATATACTAAGAGGAAGATGAGGGTAAAATCGTCCAAAGCTTTTCAAGTACACAAAAAGCTAGTCAAAGTTCCTAGATAACCCATGGTTATAGTCTAATTACCCAAAAATCACTAACCAAGAGTTCATAAAGTACAAAAATTATAAAAATTAAGATTAAAAAGTCTTCTAATAGTTCCAAAACACATATCAACCAACTCTACTACAGCTGGGATACACAATAGCTGGAGTCAAACATTCAAACCCAAAAGTCAAACAGTCAACTCCAGAAAGTATTTTCTGCCCAGATTTTCGTCCATCCAGTGCTACAGCATTCCCACAGCATCAAAGTCAGCAGCTGCAGAAATCAAAACAATCTGCCAAATCCCATCCATATTAGCCTATAAAGTATTAAAACAAGTAAAATCATTTACTCTAGCTCCAATATCAAAGAAATGGCAAATAAGGTAAGAAAATGACTCAAGTTAGAGATAAAATGTAAATTAGCCTATAAAAAAGAAGATAAAAGAGTATATCAAGCACTAAATTCTTAGTGCTTATCAATATACTTAGTGAAAATTCCAAGTAGATGTTATTGTTCATAATCAGTGATAGCATACACTTACGACATTCAGTGATCGCTGAAAATCAGGAACATCACCTAGTCTCTGAAGATCTGAAGAACAACACTCACAATAAAGTCCATTCAGCGATAGTCGAAGACCTAGCTGAAGAAAGAGATGATCAGCTCGTGATCTGAAGCGGTTCAGTGATAGAAACGTCTATCTAACAGAAGTGTGAGATCTTGCATAAAGCCTCAGTGAAACCTGAAGACTCCATCCTTGAAGTTTCAGTATCAGTGATCAAGTGGGGCCTACTCAGCAAGATCAAAGTTGATCTTATCCTCGATGCACAAATGTCAAACCCCCATGCCTTGTCAGAAAGGACGTACGGACTGTCCCCTATGTCCTTACCAACTTTGATTAGGCTACTTTTCATAGTTGGCCAAAAGCATGGTTACTTTATGAACAAAAGACAAGTCTCAAATAGAAAGTTGACACGTGGCATGTACCTTCTGAGTTGCATTAAATGCAACGGGTATAAATAGATGAAGACATTTTCTTCATCCTTATGCATGCTCATATCTTTTCTTGAACCTCTGATCTTATTTATCTTTCTTTGTGCATCAATCTTAGTGGTTTCTAAAGTTGTAATAGAATAGGTTTAATTACTTGTTCTTATTCCGTTTACAACTATAAATTTGTTTATTGATATAAACTCCTTTAAAAACCACAAAAAATTGTGCTTGTATTCAACCCCCCCCCCCCCCCCCACAAATCGTTTCTATACTTATAAACTCTTGTAGACTCCTTTGGGACCAACACTATGCTTTGTCGATTTAATCTGGAGAGGGAGGATATGGACGTCGGTTGTGGTGGTGGTGGTGGTTGTCGGTTGTCACATGGCTTGAGATATCCTGAAATTGGTCCCTGAGTTATATATATATATATATATTGTCCCCTATATATATATAATTAGGTTCAAACGGGAATGAAACATATTCGCGACAATACGAGAATGATCGTTCATGTACAAAATCATATATGATTCTGTACTCAATCAAACAAGATTCCGGGTGACTTTTTCCATGCCACTTAAGTGGCCCCAAAAGTCGTCCGCTCAAGTTAATGCAAAATCACATATGATTTTGTACAATTACATTATTTCCTTAAATAGGTATCATTCTCGTATGAACCTGCCTGTACATATATGTATGTATATATATAGGGGATGGATCATACGAGAACCACCCCTCTTTAAAGGAACAAAGGGACACATTCTAGACCACATATGATGTGGGTCCCACATAATATTAAATCATTTCTGATTTAATATTAAAAAATATTAAATCATTTCTGATTTAATATTAAATAATATTTAGGTCAGGTTCAGGAGAAAACTGCAAAAATTGGAAAATTAAAGAACACCCTTGTAGTCGTTCATCTTGATGATATGCACATATGCATATAAATAATTTGTAAGCAATTTATGCACACAAGCATAGAAACCAAATTGTATGCGCACGTGTATATCATACAAATGAATGGTTAGCAGGGTGTTCTATATATATATAGGGGTAGGTTCATACGAGAACATAACTTTTTACGAGAACACGATGAACTTTTTTTCATTTACAAAATCATATATGATTCATGTAGTGATTTTGATTCACATACAAAATCATATGTGATTTTGATGTTAGTACAAAATCACATGTGATTTTTTGATGTTGGTACAAAATCACATGTGAGTTGGTACATGAAAAAAGATCCTCGCGTTCTCGTAAAAAGATACCGTCCTCGCATGAACCTCCCTTATATATATATAAGAGGTTCATGCGATGACGGTAACAATTTACGAGAATGCGAGGACAATCCTCATTCCCCACCCAATCATTTTGTACATGAAAATTTTCATGTACAAAATCACATATGACTCACGTACAAAATCATATATGATTAGCCACAACTTTTCCAGCGACTTAGCCCACGGAAAAGCCGCCCGTATCCTTTTTGATCCTAGTACAAAATCACATATGATTTTGTACATGAAAAAAATTTCATGTACAAAATGATTGGCTGAGAATTGTCCTAGTATTCTTGTAAATTGTTACCGTTCTCGCATGAACCCGTCTCTCTCTCTCTTTCTCTCTCTCTATCTATCTATCTCTATATATATATGAAGAGATTCAAATGAAAACTTTGTAAATTTAAAGGAACAAAGGGACTCATTTGGGACCACATATGATGTGGGTCTCACCAATAAAAAAAATCATGTCTGATTCAATAGGGTACCATTGAAAATCAGATACGATTTTTTATTGGTGGGACCCGCATCATATGTGGTCCCAAATGAGTCCCTTTGTTTCTTTAAATTAGGGGTGTTTTCATTTGAACCCTCCCATATATATATATATATATGTATATATAGGGAGGGATCATGCTAGAACATGGTATGTTTAAAGAAAAAAGAATGATTTATAGTTACATATTTTGGTAAATCAATTACTATTATATTGAATGACATTGAGGTAATTAGTGGTAGGTGAAATCTACTTTCCACCAAGGTAAAGTCTTTTAGGGGTAAAATTGGTAGAAACAAATATTCTCAATATAATATATCAAAAATTATATTATATTATATTATATTATATTATATTATAATATATCAAAAATAACATAATTGGTATTGTAATAATGTGTGAATAACATTTGTACAAAATTATACATGATTTAACATTTTACCTTTGTACCAAAATCACATGATTTTATATTAACATTTGTACAAAATCATATATGATATTAAAACCATATATGATTCCATTGACATACTTGACATTGTAATTATGTGTGAATATCATTTGTACAAAATCATATATGATTTTACATTTACATTTGTACAAAATCACATATGATTTTAGATTAACATTTGTACAAAATCATATATGATACTGAAATCATATGTAATTTTGTTGACATAATTAGCATTGTAATCATGTGTTGTTTTCTTACACGTTTTAGGTAAATAAACATTCGTAATCATCAACATTCTCGTTTAAAAAAAATCTTACCTTCAAATTTTAAAATATTTTAAAAATAAATAAACTTTTTCAATTTTTAATATTTTAAAAATAGTAAACTTTTTCTTACAGATTTCTCATATTTTAATTTGTAAATTTAAAAGGTACAATTAGATTAAGGGGAAAGTTTAAAAAAATCCAACGAACTATCTGACTTTGAATGATTAAGTCCTTAAACTATTTTTTTATATTAAAAAACCCTTAAACTTTCTGAAACCGGTTAAATACATCCTTGTAACCTGTAATAACAGGTTGATGTGATAACAATTTGGAAAAAGTCTAAAAAAACCCAACGAACTATCTGATATTGAATAATTAAGTACTTAATTTTTTAATGAATAAATTCCAAAAAAAAATCTAAATCTTTTTACCAAATTAATTTTTAACTTTCTTTAAACAAATAAATTTCAAACATTTTTTTGAAGAAATAAAATCATGAACTTAATTTTAAACAAATTAATCCGATTTTTTGAACAAAATCATAAACAAAAAGTATATAATTTCTCTTACCGACAACAAAGTACAATGAATCAATTAAATGAAGAAAAATTATACCATTTCCATTACTAATTATGAAACATATAAAAGTCATACTTAAACATAAATAGATATATATAAAATATTTATACATAATTTTTTTTGAACGACAATAACACACACGTTCCTGGGGTATCCGGGATCCATTCGGGCACCCGAGTAATCCCCGGCGACCAGGATCCACCACAGAGTGGTAGGCCAAAGTCTGGATATCATCACATGCAGCCGCGGGAATTCAAACCCGGGTAGTCAGGGATGTCATCCAGACATCCACTACTTATACCATTTTCATTACTAATTATGAAACATATGAAAGTCATGTATAGAACATAAATAGATACATATAAAATACTTATACATAAAAAAATTAAGTTAATGAATTTGATTTATGCTTTGTAATTAGTATTGAAAATGATAAAATTCATCTATATTTAATTGATTTATTGTAATTTGTTTGTCGGCGAGAAAAATTATATATATATATATATATAGAGGAAAGTTCAAATGTGAACCTATCTTTGGTTGTGAACCTAATGATAGATCTCAGCCCTTGATCTGAGCCATATTGAAGCCGTTCTTTAAATATGGCTTGAGGGGTAATTTTGGCAAGTTTTATATTTTAAACAGATTCTCCTTTATTCTTTCGTTGTTATCGTTGATATCTCTTCCGCTTATTTCTTCCTTCTCTGTTAATCGTTTTCTTCTCCATTAATCGTATTCTTCTCTGTTAATCGAATTCTTCTCTATTAATCGGATTCATTGCTGTGAATAACTTTGTTAATTGGATTTGCGATTTCTGAAGCTAAATTGTTGATTTCCTCTTTTCAAAGGACTCTGTTTCTTCATCAGAAAATTCAATCGATTGTGATCTCTGTTAGTTTGATTTCTAATTCAATGGACTCTGTTTCTTCGTCGCGAGGTTCAATTGATATTGATCCAGTTGAAAATTCTACTCTGTTTGTTGATCAAACATGTGATATGTTCTCTTATTGCGATTCCATTACGGATGTTGATATTACAGAGCAAGAGTTTTGTTCTAATGATTCGGTTACAGATTTTGAAAATACAGAGCATCAAAAATTTTGTTCTAATGTTGAAGATGCGTCAATCTGTAAGTATTTTACTAAACTAGTTTCTAAATCTGCTAAATAACTGTTTTTTGAAGATGATGATGTGTTTTGAATCTGTTTTATATTGAAATTTATTAATAGTTTGTATTCAAATTTGAATATTAGCTTATATTCAGTCTGAATATAGGCTAAAATTATTGAAAGTACTATTTGTAACTTATATTCACTCTGAATGTAAATACTACAGAGTATAATAGGATTTAGTGTTTATATTCAGACTGAATATAAGCTACACCACAAAATCTTTTACCTTATATTCAGACTGAATATAAACACTACAGTTTATTAAACATTAATGTTTTAGCTTATATTCAGTCTGAATATAAGCTACAAGCATACACACCACAAAATGCTTTAGCTTATATTCAGACTGAATATAAACATAACATTTTCATATTACACATTAAATTGTTTATATTCAGTCTGAATATAAGCATACACACCAGAAAATGCTTTAGCTTATATTCAGACTGAATATAATCATACACACCACAAATTATTTATATTCAGTCTGAATATAAGCATACACACCACAAATTGCTTTAGCTTATATTCATACTGAATATAATCATACAGACCACAAATTGTTTATATTCAGTCTGAATATAAGCATACACACCACAAATTGCTTTAGCTTATATTCAGACTGAATATATACATAACATTTTCATATTACACATTAAATTGTTTATATTCAGTCTGAATATAAAGTAGTTATTTATATTCTGTCTGAATAGTAGTTAATATTCATTTTGAATATTGTATTTGTTTTAATAATACCTTGTTTTCACTATTTTTTGTAGATGAATTTTATAGCGGAGGTGGAGATCGTCATCCATGTATTAGTATTGATGGTGATGATGGATTGAAATATTGGATTCCTGTTGTAGATGATAATTTGAAACCTGTTGTTGGAACAGTGTTTGGTACATTGGATGAAGGTATAAAAATGTATGAAAACTATGCTTCTAAGTCAGGATTTGATAAAAGACTAAGTACTGTTAAAAGAGATGCAAATTTGGTAATTACTTTAAGGTATTTAGTATGCAATAGAGAGGGTTTTCCTGATTCTGTGAAATCCAACAGTTTAGATGGATCTGATAAGCAAGTGAGAACTACCAATATAATCAGAACCGATTGTAAAGCAAATGTTAAGTTCAAGATTGTTGGTGTTTCTAAAAGGTATTATATTTTATATGATTTTGAAGAGAAACACAACCATTGTTTATTTGATGAAGATTCAAGGCATTTGTTGAAGAGTAGTAGGAAGCTAGACTATTCTCAACAAAGGTGGATCATGAAAATGTCGAATGCTAATATTGGTGCTACAGAAGCCCACAATATTCTATGTCAGCTTAAGGGTGGTTATGAAATGGTAGGGGGTTCCAAGGTAGAGTATAAGAACTTTCAAAGGGATCGTAATTGTTTTATTGGAGATAGTGACGCAAACTTGTTTGTTAGGAAGATGAATGATAGGAAGATGTATGTTCCAAACTATTCATTCGAGTATAAATGCAACAAAGGGATGTTGAATTATGCTTTTTGGGCTGATGAGACAGCTAAAGTCAATTTTGAGCTGTTTGGTGACATTGTCTCATTTGATGCAACCTTCCGAACAAATAAGTATGTATTTGTTCTATTTTGTTTTATAGTTTTTCATTGTTGTTGTTATTAATAGTTTCTATTTATGATATGTTATTTAGGTACTGTATGGTGTTTCTTCCATTCACCGCAATTGACAACCACAAGAACTGTGTGATTCTTGGTGCCGGCATTCTTGATTCAGAGGACATTCCTTCCTATATATGGTTGCTGCAATCATTCTTGAAAACATTTGGAAGGCAACCGAAGTTGGTTGTTACTGATCAATGTCCTGCTATTAAGCAAGCAGTTGCTGAGGTCTTTACAGAGTCAAGGCACAGGTTTTGTATGTGGCATATTAGCATAAAACTGTCTGCAAAGGTATTTGAATTTTTTATATTATTATTCATTTTGAGTTCTAATATATTCACTATGTGAGGTTATTTTTTATTTTTTTTACTATTAATTATTCACTTTGAATATAGCAAGTAATTATTCATTCTGAATATAAGCTACAATTTGTTGTTTACTTAATTGTAGCTTATATTCAGTCTGAATATAAGCTAAAACAATTTGGTGTTTGCTTACCTGTAACTTATATTCAAACTGAATATAAACTAAAACATTTTGGTGTTTGCTTACTTGTAGCTTATATTCAGTTTGAATATAAACTTTGTTATGTATTATTACATTGTTATGTAATATTACATTCTTATGTTTATATTCATTCTGAATATAAGATGAAACATTTTTTCTTTTTGTATTCTTGTAGTATATATTTGTTTATTGACATTCATTTTGTACGCAGGTCACTTCAAACGTGATTAGAAATTCTGATTTCAAGAAACGTTTCCATGCAATTATATGGGATGAACAAATTGATGCTAAAGAATTCGAAGAGAGATGGACTACTCTAATGACAGATTTTGGTCTTATTGGGCATAAATGGTTATCTTATATGTTTGAAAATAGGTGCAGATGGATCCCATCTTTTTATAGGGAAATTCCAATGGCTTGTTTAATGAGAACAACATCAAGATCTGAAAGTGAGAATTCATTTTTTTCACTATTTTTCATCATGGTGCAAATCTTATGAAGTTTATGGATTAATTTGATTCCGCTATGGACAAAAAACGCAACAATCATCGGCTGCTAAACCATCAGACAAAAACAACAGTACCAAGGCTGAGCACACCACTTCCAATTGAAGTTCATGCTTCTAAGATCTATACGCGTTCTATCTTTAGGGATGTTCAGAATGAGATAAAGCAGTCAGTTTGGTCGTGCTTTCAATCATCTATGAGCTTGGAGGATGGTTGTGATGTTATTGTTGTTGTTGAAAAGAAAAAGGTGCAAACTAAAGAGAAGGATTCTGAATGCAGCACCAATCCAGGGATTTTTATGATACATTCTGAGCACAAGGTACATCTTATGTCAGAAATAAGTCCACTGGATCATATGATTGTAGCTGCTTATTTTTTCATCATTTTGGTATTTTGTGTCGTCATATATTTTGTGTTATGAAAAATTTTGGCGTTGAAGAAATACCTCGGCAGTATATTGTGAAGCGGTGGACAAAAGCTCTGATTTCTTCTGAATTATTGAAAAAATGTCATTATGTTGGAGAAAGAAATGAGCGTCATGAGATACTTGAAAATGATGCGCAAGCTGCGTTTGATAGTTGTCTTGGTCTAGTAGTTGATGATATGGAAAAGCTTCAATATTTTGTTCTGAAAATGCAAGAGTTGAAGGATACTTTGTTGGCAAATGGCTGTAGTGCTCCTCGTCGTAATACAGAAGAGACGATGGAGTCATTGCTTGGGGTTTCAAAACCAGATATTATTAACATTCAAAATCCAAAAGATATAAGATACAAATGTTGTGGTACAGGAAAAAGGTTGAAGAGCGGTAAAGAAAAATCAATAGCTAAAGCTCAAAAGGCAAAGAGATTATGTAGGGTTTGTAAACAAATGTGTAATCATGATTCACGTAATTGCCCATCAAAAAATGATTGATTTTGTGTTTCTATTATGCAAATAGTCATTCAAATAATGAGTTTATTTTTTAATTGAAAATCAATAAAACTTAATATTCATAATGAATATATAGTGTTTTAGTCTACTCCTTCAGCATGAATATAAGTTGTAGTTTGCTTATTCTATCATTGTATGTTAATATTCATTCTCAATATAAGCTACAAGAATACAAAACACAAATTGATTTAGCTTATATTCAGTCTGAATACAAGCTAAAACAATTCTTGTATCTTATATTCAGACTGAATATAAGCTATAATTTGCTTATCTTTTAATTGTGGCTTATATTCACACAGAATATAAGCTACAATTGCAAAATAACAAAGTAGTTCTTTGTATATTCAGTCTGAATATAAGCACTAACAGTGTAAACACTGTTAGTTCTCATATTCAGACTGAATATACTGTATAAGCAAATTGTATCTCATATTCAGACTGAATATGAGCACAAGCACTGTTGGTGCTCATATTCAGTCTGAGTACAAGCTACAATTGCAAAATTTGTTCTTTGTATATACAGTCTGAATATAAGCACTAACAGTGTAAACATTGTTAGTTCTCATATTCATACTGAATACAGCCTACAATTGCATAATAAAGACATTGTAGCTCATATTCACTCTGAATACAAGCTACAATTGCAAAATTTGTTCTTTGTATATTCAGTCTGAATATAAGCACTAACAGTGTAAAAACTGTTAGTTCTCATATTCAGACTGAATATACTGTATAAGCAAATTGTATCTCATATTCAGACTGAATATGAGCACAAACACTGTTTGTGCTCATATTCAGTCCGAGTACAAGCTACAATTGCAAAATTTGTTCTTTGTATATTATGTCTGAATATAAGCACTAACAGTGTAAACACTGTTAGTTCTCATATCCATACTGAATACAACCTACAATTGCATAATAAAGACGTTGTAGCTCAAATTCACTCTGAATACAAGCTACAATTGCAAAAAAATTTCTTTGTATATTCAGTCTGAATATAAGCACTAACAGTGTAAACACTGTTAGTTCTCATATTCAGACTGAATATACTGTATAAGCAAATTGTATCTCATATTCAGACTGAATATGAACACAACCACTGTTTGTGCTCATATTCAGTGTGAATACAAGCTACAATTGCAAAATTTGTTCTTTGTATATTCAGTCTGAATATAAGCACTAACAGTGTAAACACTGTTAGTTCTCATATTAAGACTGAATACAACCTACAATTGCATAATAAGGACGTTGTAGCTCATATTCACTCTGAATACAAGCTACAATTGCAAAATTTGTTCTTTGTATATTCAGTCTGAATATAAGCACTAAGAGTGTAAACACTGTTAGTTCTCATATTCAGACTGAATATACTGTATAAGCAAATTGTAGCTCATATTCAGACTGAATATGAGCATAAACACTGTTTGTGCTCATATTCAGTTTGAATATGAGCTACAATTGCAAAATTTGTTCTTTGTATATTCAGTCTGAATATAAGCACTAACAGTGTAAACACTGTTAGTTCTCATATTTAGACTGAATATACTGTATAAGCAAATTATATCTCATATTCAGTCTGAATACAAGCTACAGTTGCAAAATTTGTTCTTTGTATATTCAGTCTGAATATAAGCACTAACAGTGTAAACACTGTTAGTTCTCATATTCAGACTGAATATACAAAGTACATTATAAGCAAATTGTAGCTCATATTCAGACTGAATATGAGCACAAACAGTGTTTGTGCTCATATTCTGAATGAATACAAGCTACAATTGGTTATTGTGCAATTGTAGCTTCTATATATTCAGTCTGAATATACATTGTTAACCAATTTTAGTAACATTTAATAACATATATTCAGTCTAGAACAACATATTTAATAACATTGGAAACCAAATACATCATTTAATTTATAAAACACATCAAGTATGAATAAGTTACAAAAAAAAGTTAAAAGAATTGTTCATTAGTCTTAGAAACTAAAAGCATCATGCAAATAAATTCAGTCGTTCTTCTTTCTTCAACTTTGCTTCTCTTCTATTCTCATCTCTTTCAGGCTTTGGTATTAATGCGTATTCATTAGCTTTCTGTAACACTCACTCCTTCTTCAGGTTCATTTCTGACATTAGCATCTTGGTTAAATACTTGTACCTTAAGCTATTTAAGATTCTTTTCTGCTCATCTTTTTTTGTCGCCAATCCACAATCCCAATTTTTTATAGGGCCTCCCATGAAGGTCTCCATATGTCTCATCACAAAGATTGAACAATCTTTGTGATTATCAGTTGTCCTCCACTTCATTTGCTCTCTTTTGGGTGGGACGTTGATTAGCTTGTTAAATCTTGAATCCTTAATGCTCGCAAGGAATTTTAGGAACAGTTTATGCTGCATTATATAAAAATATTTAAACAATATGAAAAATATAATATATTGATATGATATTTGTTATTCATATAATGTAAATGATATGTTCTTCTTACCAATACTATAGGCACGCTCCCGTATTTCTCATCAAACTTCACTTTTGTGGCACTGTTATCAAACAGGTGTGACATTGCATTTTTTAAATCATAACAGATTACATAAAAGTGATCTGATTTTATGATTGGAAAGAATACCTGCAGAGGAATATTCTAGTTAATTTGTGTTTTATTCAGTAAGAAAAGAACAGAGGATACATATTAAAAAAAGATGCAAAGTTTTTTCAAAGTTTCATTAATATCTAATATTCAGAGTGAATAATGGCTAGTAATTTATTTTCTTAAATGTATTTGTGTCATACCAGGTCAAACTTCTTTATATCATCTAAATTATTCAATACTTTTTCTTTGATATTCTCTCTGAAAGTGTCACCATATGTACGCCAATCAAAGTCTGGGTTGAACACATCATGTCCCTGTTCAAAATTAACAAATGTTAAATTAATAAAAAAACATTAAGTTATAATTTAAATTATAAAAAAGATTAGTGATCTTACAAGAATATCTGTTGTCATAAAAATTAGAAGTTCTGCCCAATTGTCTATGACATTTGAAAATGCTTCTGAATCTTCAATCATGCTTTCAAAAATTATTTTGAAAGCGCTTTTATTTGAAGCAGTTTCAAAAACAACTGATCTGTTGAAACAAATTATATTTAAGTAAATTTTATGATAAACAAAATTGTTTATATTCAGTATATTCAGTATAATAAGTTTGTTGGTTTGTACCATTTTTTAGATTATATTCAGTCTGAATATGAACATTACAGTGTATATTCAGTATGTATATAAGCTAGAAGTATCCAAATCACAAAATTCCATCTCATATTCAGTTAGAATATAAGATAGAAGTATACAAACCAACAAGTTATAGATTATATCCAGACTGAATATAACCTTCAAGTATCCAAACAACCAAATTGTAGCTTATATTCAGTCCGAATATAAGATATAAATATATATAGCACAAATTTCACAGCTTATATTCAGACTGAATATAACCTTTAAGTATCCAAACCACCAAATTGTTTCTTATATTCAGTCTAAATATAGTTTATAAGTATCCAAACTACAAAATTGTAGCTTATATTTAGACTGAATATAACCTAGAAACAATTGTTCAATAATATGAACATTACAGTTTAGTGTTTCACTGAAGTTTTTATATTTAGTTTGAATTAACTTGTTTTTAAATGATTATTATACAGAATAATAGTAAATTAAATTTGATACTTACAGAGCGTCCGCTGTTAGTGAGAACACCCATTCACCAATCTTCCTCTCCAGTGAATATAATCTTGCTTCAGCATCAACAACTCTTTGTACATAAGGTGATTTTAGAAGATCACCTACCTTCTCTATTCTCTTCTCTCTATCTTCATCCTGATCTTTAGGTTTTGTAATTTGCTTATCCTTTGCTTTTATTTTTACAATAAGGTTATCTTTCTTTTATTTGGATGGTTTTGGAGGGGAATCAGAATCAGTGAATAGCTTGAATGTTGGACAACTTGCAGGAGGAGTTTTTTCACTAATATCTGTCTGTTGTGAAACTTGTGTGGTAATCAAATCATGGCTTTTCATTATTGCATGCTGTCCTTCTCCCCTTGTCTCATTTCCCTCCTCTTCTAAAGCTTTATCTTTCTCATTTCCCTCCTCTTCTTTCTTCTCATCTTCCCTTCCTCTTTCTTCAGTATTAATGTCATCAACAATATTAGCTATTATTGCTTCAGGACTAGTCTCTACATTCTCTTGTCTTCTTTCTTCTCTTCTTTCTTCATTCTGATGCACCACATCAATTATCAAGTTTCTTGAAGCTTCTTCATTAGCTTCTTCATTCTCTTTTCTTGTTTCTTCTCTTCTTTCTTCTCTTCTTTCTTCATTCAGCTGCATCACATCAATTATCATGTTTCTTGAAGCTTCTTCATTAGTTTCTTCATTCTCTTTTCTTGTTTTATTCTCTTGTTTCTTCTCTTGTTTCTTCTCTTCTTTCTTCATTCGGCTGCACCACATTAACAAACATGTTTTCATAAATCTTAAATAGGCTTTCATATTCAGCCTTCGATTCCTTTAATGGTTGATCGCTTGGATATAGCATCATTGCTCTTGTCATCTTAAACTCAATCTCAGCTTTGATTATCATCAGTTCTTCAAGATCATGGTTAAGGCTTCCCAAGAATTCCTGTTTTTTGATGATTTTTATTAGTAAATATAATTATAATTAATATTATTATAAACTACACACTTTATATTCAGTTTGAATAAAGGTTAGCAAAGTATATATTCAGAATGAATATAGGCTACAAATAGTATTTGGAACTTCAACTTTTAGCTTATATTCAGACTAAATATAAGAAGCACTAAGATTCAATTTAGCTCATATTCAGTCTGAATATAAACAATAAAGTGCATAGTTACACTATTAGTACTTATATTCAGACTGAATATAAACTACACCACGAAATAATATTATAAACACTAAATAATATTTGTAGCTTATATTCAGACTGAATATAAAAACTAAATAATATTATACTCTACAGTGTTTATATTTAGTCTATAAATATTATTTAGAATTTCAAGTATTAGCTTATATTCAGACTGAATATAAACAATAAGGCTCATTGTAACACTCTTAGTGCTTATATTCATTCTGAATATAAGCTAACCCACAAAATCTTTTAGATTATATTCAGACTGAATATAACCTACGGTTAAACAAACAACTAATCGTAACTTATATTCAGACTGAATATAAGCTACAATTATTCAAAATACTATTTCTTTACATTATATTCAGACTGAATGTATGTTAATATTATAAAAACTACATACCTCTGCTGTTTTCTCTCTGTTTGAGGCCATGCAATCCTGTACCTCATCGGTGTTTAGCACTAACCTTCCAAATCCACCACTTTCAATCTCATAGTTTTCTCTCTGTTTCAACTTCTTGGACGTCCACTCAAGGATTGCAGGTTTTAATCGTCTATGATTAACTTCATCACAGCGTGTTGAATTCACATACATGACCTACATTTTTGGTAATTAAAATTAGATTGACTATGTTATAAAATTTTAAAAAAACTATAATATTATAAGCGAATACTTACAACAAGGAATGTTGTTGGTCCTGTATAGAAGTCAGTTTTGGAGTTGCTGTTCCAAAAAAGCTTGTTATCATTAAGTGATTATATATGTAATCGCACCAGTTTATGTTTTTAAAATCATAATTTTCTCCAACATTGGTCAAGAAGGTGGTATTGCAGATTCCCATTTTCATTGTCTCGACCATTGTGTTTATGAAAAGTATGATGAAGTTGAGCTTGAAGTTGATATCCAAAACTGTTGATTCCTTGATTAGTTTGACGAGGTGCTTCTGCCTAATCTTTTTATCATCTTCAAACTGGGCTTTCCACTGTTCGCTAATCCTTTCATTGTCTGGTTCAAATTGAAGTTGATATATATCGTCTCCCTCATTCTTTAATCCAAGGATCTCTGTAACAGAGTCCTTTGTAATCTTTATATCACCCTTCAATGTTTTGATCACCATGTTCTTTGAATCAAAACTGTCAACAACACTATAAGCTAGTTTTGAGGGGATAGTGTCGATATTCATGTCAAGGATTGGTCCTAATCCAATATCATTAATCCATTTTACTTGTACTTGGCTTAAACTCCCCTTTATCGCCATTAGGTTCTTTGGAGATGTTCGTATTTGTAAACACTTGTACGTTGCATGCTTTGAAGTTTCTGAATGTTTCTCATCAGTTGAATTTCTTTTGAATTTCTTTTTCAATGGACTTCCTTCACCTTCATTCTTGTTTTTGTTTGTTTTTGTTGCTTTTCTCTTTTTTTCTTTGTCCTGTACTTCTTGTTCTTTCCCCTTCTTCTGTTTTTTGTCAGCCTCTGTCTTCTTCAGATTCTTAGACATTTTGGTTGTTGATGATTTCTTTGTTTTTGTAGATGCTCCTTCTATTATATAAACATTAATTTATTATCTGTCTTTATATTTACAATGTTACAAACACCTAATTGTACCTTATATTCAGTCTGAATATAGACATTACTTTGTAAGTTAAAATTTATGTTTGTGTTAGTGCTCATATTCAGACTGAATACAACCCACAATTACACAATATCAAAATTGTAGTTTGTATTTATAGTCTGAATATGAGCAATAACACTGTTAGTGCTCATATTCAGACTGAATACAAGCTTATATTCAGTTTGAATAAACAGTGTTTGTTCTCATATTCAGACTGAATATACAAATATTTAATAGTAGAATATATTCAGACAGAATATAAACATAACGGTGTAGATTTTAATTGTATTTTAATATTTAAAATTCTATAATCCCTAAATTCTGGGTTATATTCAGACTGAATATAGTATTTAAATGTAGCTTATATTCAGACTGAATACAAACATAACACAGAGTGTTTTGTGTTCATCATCAGTCTGAATATAAGCCCCAAATTCTAGCTTATATTCAGACTGAATATAGTATTTAATTGTAGTTTATATTCAGACTGAATACAAACATAACACAAACATTTATTTGTACACTATATTCAGTTTTTATATGTACAATCATACAAGTACAAAAATATATGTTATATTTTACAATGAATATAAAATATTGATAGGAATAAATAAACATTAATTAACATTATAAGTCTAGATTTCAAGCATTTATTGATGAAATGTGATTTTCAACCGAATACATTCATTAAATGTTCAGTAAAACCAGAAAACGGAATATTCAGTAGATTTCAAGCATTTATTAAATAACAAACCCTAGCTATGGATAATACTATAAAAACTCGAAAACTTGCCTGCTTCGGAATGCTCTGAAAACGGAATAATCTACATATCCGTTTCTGCGTCCATTGTTTGTTGTTTGAACTTAAAGGAAGAAGTTCGTTCTTATCGACGTGAACGACGGTGGTACTGGTAGAGAGCAGAGGGTTTTTAGTGAGAGAGTATATTTTTTGAAATGATGAATGTGTGCATTGTTAAGAATTCCATCGTGTTCTATAGTTGGCTTTGAACCGTCATGATTTATTTACAATAATACCCCTATGCGCTAAAAATAAGTTTTAGAGTTAATTTCATATTTCGTCCTAGTTGTATAGTGGTTTGAACACTCTGGGTCCCTAAACATAATTGTAACTTATATTCAGTCTGAATATAAGCTACAATTATACAATCTCATATATTTTATCAAAATGTAATGCTTGAATATAAGGTACGAATTCATAATTTTAACTTATATTCAGTCTGAATATAAGCTAAAATTATACATAATCATAATTTTAACTTATATTCAGTCTGAATACAAGCTACAATTATTCAAACAAATAATTTTAGCTTTTATTCAGACTGAATAGAAGCATAACATTATACAAACTCATAATTTTAGCTTATATTCAGTCTGAATACAAGCTACAATTATACATACTCATAATATTAACTTATATTCAGACTGAATACAAGCATAACATTGTGATAAATCACAATGTAATGCTTATATTCAGTCTGAATACAAGCTACCATTATACAAACTCATAATTTTAGCTTATATTCAGTCTGAATACAAACTACAATTATACATACTCATAATTTTAGCTTATATTCAGTTTGAATACAAGCATAACATTATACAAACTCATAATTTTAGCTTATATTCAGTCTAAATACAAGCTACAATTATACAAAATCATAATTTTAGCTACAATTATACAAAATCATAATTTTAGCTTATATTCAGTCTCAATATAAGCTATAAGGATAACATTGTGATAAATCACAATGTAATGCTTATATTCAAACTGAATACAAGCATAACATTATAAAAACTCTTAATTTTAGCTTATATTCAGTCTGAATACAAGCTACAATTATACAAAATCATAATTTTAGCTTATATTAAGTCTGAATATAAGCATAACATTGTGATAAATCATAATGTAATGCTTATAGCTTATATTCAGACTGAATACAAGCATAACATTATAAAAACTCATAATTTTAGTTTATATTCAGTCTGAATACAAGCTACAATTATACAAAATCATAATTTTAGCTTATATTCAGTCTGAATATAATCTATAAGCATAACATTGTGATAAATCACAATGTAATGCTTATATTCAGACTGAATACAAGCATAACATTATAAAAACTCTTAATTTTAGCTTATATTCAGTCTGAATATAAGCATAACATTGTGATAAATCACAATGTAATGCTTATAGCTTATATTCAGACTGAATACAAGCATAACATTATAAAAACTCTTAATTTTAGCTTATATTCAGTCTGAATACAAACGACAATTATACAAAATCATAATTTTAGCTTATATTCAGTCTGAATACAAGCATAACATTATATTAAGTCTGAATACAAGCTACAATTATACAAACTCATAATTTTAGCTTATATTCAGTCTGAATATAAGCATTAGATTATACAAACTCATAATTTTAGCTTATATTCAGTCTGAATACAAGCTACAATTATACATACTCATAATTTTAGCTTATTATGTAATTGTAGTTTGTATTCAGAGTGAATATAAGTTGTTCTATCATCCACTGATTCAATCAAAAAGATTCAAATATATTATGAACATAATCACTGAATAATTCATTCAAAGCACATTAAACCACAAATAAAAGTACTTAAAAAAATATCTTAACAAACAATTGTCTTGATTTTTAGTCAATAAAAGTACTTAAAAAAATATCTTAAATTCATGTGCCACTTTTTCATTTGACTCCTCCACTGAATATTTCTCCACCTCTTCTCCTCCTTCCCTCTCTCCTCTGCATCCTTCTCTCTCTCCTCTGCATCCTTCTCTCTCTCTCTTCATTCTCTTTCTCTTTATCTTTTTCCTCCACCTCTTTTTCTTTACTCTCTTCTGTTACAATGACAATCTCTTCATTCTCCTTCTCTTTCTCTTCACCATCTTGTTCATTATAATGTGTTTCTTCACCAGCATCAACATCATTATGTTCTTCTTGAACCTCTTCTTCTTGAACCTCCATCCTGCCTTTTTTTATTGAATTGAAAAAAAGTGTCATATGTTTTTTTCCATTTCTTCAAAACTTTGCTGTTTGGATAAAGCTCTGTTGCTTCATTGAAATTGGATTCCAAGTTATTTTTGTTTGCAAGAAGTTCTTCCAAATCATCATTCAGCGATTTTACAAGCTCCTGTTTTTCAATTTTTATGTAAGTTAGTGGAGGAAGTAGTATAATTCAATGTTTATAACACATTATGAATAATTGTATTTAAGTAATAAGCAATGTTCTTAATGAGTATGATAAAAGTTAATACCGTCACTTTTTTCTTTTGTGGCTCCGATCTTTTTGAGTTTCCTGTTGCTTCAGCATATGGTTTCTTGAGGTTCCCAATCCAAAACCTCCTAGGCTCAACTCCTTTCTCTCCCTTATCTTCATTCTCTCTGATGTCCACCACGTTGTAGCTGGACACATTCTTTCATGATCAAGCTCTTATAGTGGAATCAAGATATAGTAGTTGCATATCATTCATAGTGAATACATAAGTGAATAAAAGTTGATAACAAAATTTTAGCTTATATTCGGACTGAATATGAGCACTTGCTCATATTTAGTCTGAATACAAGCTACAATTGCACAATATCAAGATAGTATTTTGTATATTCAGTCTGAATATAAGGACTAATAGTGTAAACATTGTTAGTGCTCATATTCAGACTGAATATTCAAACTACATAATAAAATATTAAAATCACATATATACCGTCAAAAACGTGATAGGCCCTGTGTAAACACATTCATCTGTCTCTTTCTTCCATGCTTGTGTGGTTTCTTTTGCACATTTGATGATGTATCTGCACCAATTAATTTTGGACAAATCCAATGTTTCTTCATCAAGTTTTGAGAGAATGGATAGGTTGCATGTTCCCATCTTCATCGAAGACGCCATAGCATTTACAAACACAACAATGAAATTTTGTTGGAAAATCCATGTTGCATCATTGCATTCTTTCAGTTTGTCCAGAACATCTCTTGGACGGATGTGTGAAGTGCTCCCAAATTGGCTTTTCCAATTCAATAACAGTTCACCACAGTTTTCTGCCGTCTGAATATCATCTATTATGTCCATTCCCTCATTTTTAAGTCCTAATATTTGACTAACAGAGTCTTCATTGACCGGTATTTCTCCGGCTGGTATTCTTAGGACCATCTTCTCAGCATCAAAGTTGTTAACAACATAAAATGCCAACTTTGATGGGATTGAATCAATCTTCATCTCAAGAAGATTCTCGAATCCAATTTGTTTCAGACAATTGCATTGGTGTGTTTTCAACTGTCTTATTGCTGTCATTAAGTTCTTTGTTGTTGTCCTTGTAGACAGCGATTTAATTACTGTTGTTGTTCTTCTTCTTCTTCTTCAATGTGTTTTTCTTCTTCTTGGTCTTCTTCAACTGTAATAGTTTTTTTTTGATTCTCAAGTCTTAATGATGTTCTTGTGCTCTTCTTTCTTATTTCTCCTATTTAATTTAACATTTAAACAGTGGTTAAAATTATAAAATTGACATATATTATGAAATACAACAGTTTCATAATGATATCCCAATGTTATTCTTATTATTCAGACTGAACATATATATACTACAACTTTTTAAACACATAATTTTAGCTTATATTCAGAATGAATATAACCTACAATTATACAAACACGTAATTTGTATCTTATGTTCATTCTGAATATCACAATGTCATTATTATATTCTCCAGTATTAATTGTATCTTATATTCAGACTGAATATAAGCTACAAGAATACACACTCATAATTGTATCTTATATTCAGTCTGAATATAAACATGACATTGTGTTATTATAATGTTATGCTTATATTCAGAATGAATATATATACAACAACTTTTTAAACACATAATATAAACACATAATTTTATGCTATATATTAAGTACAAGTGCATGCATTATAAGGTATAAATAAATTTGGAATGAATATAAAAATGACATTGTTTTATCACTATGTAATGCTTATAAGCAGAATGAATATACAAACTACAAGTATTCAAATACATGACTTTAGCTTATATTCAGACTTAATATAAACACATAATTTTAGACTATATATTAAGTTCAAGTGCATGCATTATAAGGCATAAATATTAAAAATAAACTTTTATTTATGCATAAAAACTTTTACCTTCTTCTTCAAATACTTTAATAAAAGGAACGTAGTTGCTTTGTTCACTGTTTGAATCCATTTTAATCTTTTAAAATAAAACCTAAATACTTTGTAGCAAATAACTTGCTTGGAGAAGATGAAGATGAAGATGGTGATGGTGATGGTGATGATGAATACTTTTGTGTTTTTAAATAATGGTGATTAAGAGTTTTGGGGGCGACGTCTTTTGCAGGAGCAGCAGTATTCAGAATGATGATTGTCTATATCTTATTTAAAACAATGGTCATGCTATATTTACGCTTTTGTCCCTACGCGCTAATTTTATTGAATAATGGCCCGAGTTTTCAACTTATTTACAAAAAAGGTTGATTTCAAATTTAGCTTATATTCAGACTGAATAAAAGCTACTATTTTAAAAACTTCAAAATTTAGCACAATGTTATGGTTATATTCAGTCTGAATATAAACTACAATTATGTATTTGAAGAATTTTATCTTATATTCAGAATGAATTCAAATTAATATTTTGTAGTTTTTATAATATAGGTTAATATAATTAAAAAAAATTGTAGTTGTTATATTCAGACTGAATGTAAGAACTAAGATTCAAATTAGCTCATATTCAGTCTGAATTGAAATACTAAAGTGCATTGTTACACTCTTAGTGCTTATATTTGAGTGTGCATATGTATGTACATCTAAATATAAATTTTACAGATAGATTGCCACAGTTGTGAAAATAGCGATTGGATTGTTCTCTAGAATGAAAAATCAAAGGGTGCTTATATATCTGTTCACAATTCATGGGTTTGAGGAGGATCAATGTGGTGTCCACTTCCATGAGTCTTGATGGCATTGGTGTCCCATAGTTCAGAATATAAGAATCTTTATTACTGAAATTGTTATAGGCAAATCAAACTGTACTTGCAGGATTGTGGTTTAAATGACAGATAAGGGTGGAGAGTTAGGTTTTTTTTAACTGGAAAATAGTAGTAGACATATATGAGGGAGGTTTAGGGGAAAACGCTAAAAAATGAGAAAACTGAAGAACACCCTGGGAACCAGGGAGCCCTCTATCCGGACGGCATGGACAAATGCGTACAAGAGATTGAAACTGTTTTTTTTCCTATGCACCGGTGCATATATATATATATATATGCATTAGTGCACATATATATGTATATATATATATATGCATGTTACAAATTACCAGTATGCATTTGTGCATACTGTCCAGGAGGGCTCCCAGGGTGATCTTCGGTTTTTTTTTTTGGCGTTTTCCCCTGAACCTAGGGGTGGCAATTCTCGACACGACACGAAACACGACACGAACCCGACACGAAAATAAACGGGTTAGGGTTGAACTTTTTGACACGCCAACCCGTCAACCTGCCAACCCGTCAACCCGCCAAATAAACGGGTCAGGTTCGGGTTGACACGAACGGGTTGCGGGTTGACACGCCAACCCGCCAAAATTTATTAAATATAATAATATATATATTTTATGTTTTATTTTAAAATCTAAAAGTCTAATCAATAGAGTTTCTTTCGTTTTGTTGTGTAAATTGTAATTCCATCCGTCAAAACTCAAACGTAGAAATGTGAAACACGAACACCTTAACCCTAACTCAGAATACTCAACAGCAGCTACAACGGCGCTCTACCTAGAAACAAGAGATTTCATGACCCCTCAACCCGTGAACGACCTGCCAACCCGCCAACCCGCGACACGCCAACCCGACAACACGCAAGTTGACTCGCCAACCTGCCACCCCGTGACCATCCCGCCAACACGCGGGTTGACCCGCCAACCCGTCAACACGAACGTGTGCGGGTTAGGGTTACGTATCTCGACACGATTAGCTAAACGGGTTGGGTTAGGGTTGAGCATCCATGACACGCCAACCCGCCAACCCGCGACACGCCAACCCGAACACGACACGATTGCCACCCCTACCTGAACCTGACCCTCTGGTCAATAACAGTAATTGCTATAAGATCTTGTTCTAGGGTTATATGTAATTTAATTTATTGACTCCCTGCATGGTATAAATAAGTTATATCATTATATGTGAACTTAATCACTCTGTTTTAGATTAAATCCGGTTTCTTTTTTCTTATTTCTAGCCTTGGCTCTTCTTTCCTCTTTCCTTTTTTAACACACTTTGCCACAAGCCACAGGTATTCATGGAAACAACCTCTCTACCTTTTGGTTATTAATTCAAGTTTCTTTTTTTTTTCTGTCATTTTTCTAATAATAGTATGCGCTCCAGTCGCTCATCTTTCCGCTCCATCATCTCCATTACGTGGGGGGCATTTACGTCTTTTCACACACAAAATATCACCCAACTTATCTCGAAAAAAACGTCACTCTACTACAATCTCTCCAAGAGCATCAAAAGACGCCAACTCTCTATTCAATTTCAAGTTCCCCCCAATGGATAAAAAACCGAGATGGTGGTGGAGGACTTTAGCCGCTTTACCTAACCTAATGCCACTCCACGAAACATGGATGTATGCAGAAATCGCTTTCCACCTCCATCCTTTTCTCGAAGATTTCGAAGAGTTGACTTACCCTTTTTTGAGCGCTCTCGGTGGACTTCCGAGCTGGTTTTTGATCGCGTATTTCATAGTTGCGTATCTTGCGGTCGTTAGAAGAAAAGAGTGGCCCCATTTTTTTAGGTTTCATGTGGTGACGGGAATGCTGCTGGAAATTACGCTCCAGGTGACGGGAACCGTGTGGAGATGGCTGCCGAGTGCGTGGTACTGGGGGAAGGCCGGGATGCATTTTTGGACGGCTTTTGCGTTTGCGTTTCTTTTTACGGTTTTGGAGTGTATTCGGTGTTGTCTTGCGGGTGTGTATGCGGATGTTCCGTTTGTTTCGGAAGCGGCTTATATCCAAATCCCTTATGAATGAATAAGGTGGCATGTAATAATAACTTGAAATGGATATTGTTGTTAGTACTTTGATAATTCTTACGTTTTGGTCTTTTTAGAAAACTATAAGATGCGAGATTTTGTTTCTCTTTCATTTATGTAAGCTATGGTTTGTGAGTTTTGTTAATGCATTTAAACTACAACTTGCTTATATATATATATATATATATATATATATATATATATAGGGTTAGGTTCAAATGTGAACTCAATTTTGGTTGTGAACGTGAGAACGAATCTCAGCCACACATCTTTGGTTATGGTGGACGCGATCACGGAGGATTGACGCGATTCATGGGAGGGTGGAGATTATTAAAGGAGGGGAACCAGGTCAAAGCCGCCTTTATTGACCGGATAAGTGGCTGAGATTCGTCCTCACTCATAACAATTTTCGCATTGAACCCACAAATGCCTGTATTTTTGAGTTACATCCAGATCAGTAGAACTTTCTGGTAGTGCATGATAAATACCGCCAAAGCCCAATACTGCAGAGGAGATTAAATGAAGTACTCCGGATACAAAGTATGGAAAAGTATGAATACTATGCCCAACCTGAAACTTGTGATTGGTAGTAAAACACCGATCCAACACAAGTCCTTTTTTTTACTATTATTTCAATTTAAGTTCTTGTATCTTTTCCATTGTATTCTTTTCTTAACCTTTATATTGACAACATTGTATCGAACAAATATAATTCATCGTGATAAGCAGCAAGATCCTTTTTTGGCTCTCTCTTTAGCCCTATGTCTCCTATCCCTAGGAGGTCTTCCTCCACTAGCAGGTTTTTTCGGAAAACTCTTGCTCTTTTTCTATTATTTATTTCTGCCATATCTTTAATGGCGGGTTGGTTACGGAGGATTGACGCGATTCATGGGAGGGTGGAGATTATTAAAGGAGGGGAACCAGGTCAAAGCCGCCTTTATTGACCGGATAAGTGGCTGAGATTCGTCCTCACGTTCACAACCAAAAATGAGTTCACATTTGAACTTTCCTCTATATATATATATATATAAAAGGATGATCGAATACAAACTCATATTTCTGTACAAACTGGTTCAAATCAATATAAAAATAACTTTTTTCATGATTTTATTTTATTTTAAATATATATATATATATATATATATATATAGAGAGAGAGAGAGAGAGAGAGAGGAAGGTTCAAATGAGAACTTTGCATTTTTAAAGAAACAAATGGACAATTGTGGATTACATATGATGTGGGACCCACATAATATTAAATTATTTATGATTTAATATTATATGGGACCCACATCATATGTGGTCCACAATTTGTTCATTTGTTTCTTTAAGGAGGGATGGTTCTCATTTGATCCCTCCCCTATATATATATAGGCCCTTCAAGTGTTAACTCAATTAGCTGTGTTAACTTTGTTAACTGGGCATTTTTGTCTTTTTGATTATTGATACCAGATTCCTTAAATATCCTGTTCAATTAATTATTACATTTTTTAAATACCACATTCCTTAAATATCTTGTTCATTTAATTATTACATTGTTTAAATACCACATTCATTGATTATCTCATTTCCTTAATTGTTAAACTATGAAATTTTTGATTTCACCGATGAACTTGTTTAAACTTTCTTAGTTATCTTATTATGTTTCTGGTTTCACCTATGAACTATAAATAAAAATCATTTTTTTCACTTTAAGATTTCACCTATGAAAATTTGGTTGTATGGTTTAACTTATGAACTTTAAATAAAAATCATTGTTTCATTCTTTGATTTCACTAATGAACTTTGATTATATGGTTTCATCTATATACTTTAAATAAAAATATTGTCTCATTTTTTGGTTTCACCCGTGAATTTTAAACAAAAATCAGTGATTCACTTTCAAGTTCATCTATGAAGTTTTTAATTTTATCTTTAAACAAAAATCATATAAATATTATTAAAAATATTAATTATTTTCCAAAAATAAAATATAATTTATTCCAAAAATAATATAAACATATTATTGATTATCTCAGCCAAAAATAAAATATGATAAATTATTCCAAAGTTGCCCTTCATTTAATATCATTTATTTCATTTCCTTTTTTATCAGATTATAATCTCCATTTAATCACAACCGTTGATTAAAATAATGAATGACCTAGATCGGTTAACAAAGTTAACACAAATAATTGAGTTAACACTTGAAGGGCTTCTCTCTCTCTCTCTCTCTCTCTATATATATATATATATATAGATAGAGAGAGAGAGGGGCTGGTTCATCTAGAAACTAGGCGAAGGGTAAAAACTATAGAAACTTTGGCAAATCAATATAAAAAATAATTTTTTCATATTTTTTTTTCCATCAAATTCTATGATTTAAGATATTATTGCACATATGTAATAACATTTTAAATCACAGCATTTACAAACTGGACGAATCCTATAAACTCGTAAAACAAATATAAAAATAATTTTTTTATGATTTTTTTTAATCAAATGCTAGGATTTAAAATATTATTTCACATATATTTGTTTCATAAGGTGAAATTTTCACATGTATTTGTTTCATCATATGAATCTTTTTTATGCATATTTTTGGTTTCACTAGGTGAATCAAAAAAAAATTCACATGCAATTATTTCATAATATAAACACAAACATATGTGAAACAATATATTAAATTATAGGTTTTGATGAAAAAAAATCATGTAAAAAAATATTTTTATATCGGTTTTCACGAGTGTGTAACATTTTTGTGGTTTTTATTTGATTATCGTCCTATATATAGATATATATTGCATTATAACTAAATCCACAGCCGAAGATTTGAACCCGAAACCGAAACAATCTAAAACCCAAAAATCAGGGTTTGATTTTCATATCCTAAACTCGATCAGGTTTTTGATTGAACACCCCGAGTTTCACTTGACCAAAAATATGATGACACTATTTAAGGGGCTAGGAAAAGAATTTGGCACAAATGATCGATTCCCAAAAAATATTGTTATCAGCAACCATCTCTCTCTTCATTTGACCAAAATAGCCAAATGTCCGTTAAAAAGCATGAAAACCTGCGCTAAATTAACGGAGATCCCAAAACGACGTCGTTTTGGCTAGATTTAACGAAGGTTTGCGTTAAACATCTGCTAAATTAACGGAGGTTTCCAAAACGACGTCGTTTTGGGCGTCCGTTCCTTTGCCATTCGAATACATTGAAATACGGTCAAACATCCGCTAAATACTCAAAACCTCCGCTAAATACGCTTAAACCTCCGCTAAATCCCGTTAAACCCCTGTTAAACCCCTTAAAACCTCCATTAAATCACTTAAAACCACCGCTAAATCCACCTTAAACCTCCGTTAAATCACTTAAACCTCCGCTAAATCCACCTTAAACCTCCGCTAAATCCACCTTAATTACCTTAATTACCTTACTTTTTGTTTACGTTTTGGACACATGTCAATACCATATTAACCCTAAAATTCAAAAAGGGAAAATTCAAAAACCCTAATTTTTTATTTGATAAATGTTTCACGTCCTTAATTAGACATTTTACCATTTGTTGTACAATAGTACTTATATAAATAGTAATAACACTGTATTTTTCAACAAAGTACTGATATGAATTGCTGAAAAGGAATCAAAGATGTACAAAGTCTCCAAATTCAGTAACTTTTATCATATTATTTTGTTTGCACTCCACCTACTGATATTGAAAGGAAATGTCAATCATTAAATGTTTTATCAGATTTTTTGTTTTCCAATTTTTTTAATAATTGTAAAAGAATTTGAATTTTCAATCTATAAGAACCACATTCTCATTCAATTAAGAACCACCTTCTGATTCAATTGTAGACAACCATTTTCCTCAATCTTTCATTTTCTTGTTTCTTTGATTTACATCATGTGTTCTTCAAGTTATAGAATTAAGTTGCGTATTTCTGGTGGGGGTTCGTGGCAACAAATTAATCAAACGTGGGAGTATGTTACTAGTCAACCGTTGCACCCGGTCAAGGTGCCATCCAGAATTACGCTTTCGGAATTGCTTGAGTATGCATGCCATAAATGTAGTGTTGTCAATTCAGTTGGTATGACTACAATTGCGTACAAGTTAAATAACGATAATCATATTTATCGTTTGGAAAACGATGATCATGTTGTGGGTTTCCTTGAATGGGCTGTTGATTTAAATAAAGGGCCAAGTCTATGATGTACCATATCATGGTAATGACGAAGAAGAAGAAGGAGGGGGAGAAGAAGAAGAAGAAGGAGGAGGAGGAGGAGGATGGGGAGAAGAACAAGTAGAAGAAAAAGAAGGAGGAAGAGGAGGAGGAGGAAGAGAAGAAGAAGAAGAAGAAGAAGAATTGGACCCCGATTCATATGTTCTCTACCTGGGTATAACTGATAGTGATGAAAAACCAACAACAAAAAGGAAATCAAAAAAGTCAGTTGCCGGGAGTAATGATTATTTTGATATGCCTCCTTTCCTTCCAACACCGGAGACCGTCATCACACCCAGCTTATATACACCTTATATTCGCAACGAAAGAGTTAAAGTGGGGATGTTATTTAAAACGAAAGATGAAATGAAATTGGCTCTTTCGAGGAAGTTCATTGGCGAGGGTTTCGAATATAAAGTGCATAAATCTTTCAAAACTAGGGTTGAGGCGAAATGTTATGTTGGAAGTTGATAATGGCGTATGACGACAACGAATGTCGATTCCACGGAGATGTTTCATGTACTAAAGGTGGATGACGTGCACACCTGCTCAAAGACGCAGTTACATCACAGGCACCATCAAGCAACCGCAATGGTGTTGGGTTATTTAATTCTATCTAAAGTGCAGGATAGTGGCAGGATACTCCTTGCAAAAGACATCATAAGCGACATAAAACATCAGTATAATATAAATATTTCGATCTGGCAAGCATATCGAGCGAAAGATTACGCAAATCTGGTGGTGCAGGGTGACCCGGCCGATTCGTTTACCCGACTACCTAAGTTTTTCTATAATTTAGAGCTCCGTAATCCTGGTACGGTGACAAAAATTGAGACAGATAGTCATGGACGGTTTGAGATGTGTTTCACTGCTCTTGGTTGTGCGGTAAGTACAATTTTGACATTTTGAATATAATTTTGCACAACTATGTAGTTTAATTTTTTAACATGTGAACCACTTAATTTTCAGATTGAGACGTTTGTATCGCATTTGTGTCGGGTTCTTATAATTGATTGCGCTCATTTGAAGGGGTTTATTTAGGAACAATGTACTTAGCGGTTGCTATGGACGCAAATAACCAAATCGTGTCGGTCGCTTTCGGAGTGGGTAGATCCGAGAATGGAGAGGGGTGGACTTGGTTTTTGTCCATGCTGAAGCAATGTATTGGAGAACTATCTGATTTGGTTTTCATATCAGATAGGCATGCTGCAATAAACCAAGGAATTACCACCGCGTTCCCAAGGGCACATCATGGGTTATGTTGTCGCCACCTGGAGATGAACGTAAAAACCAAAGACCCCGGGATTAAGTATAAGAAGAATCTATATTGGAATACCTGCCAAGTGTATACGTTTGAGAATTTCGAAATGCGTATGTTAGCTCTACGAGCCGCTTTAACCCAAGGATGTACGGTGTTGGACCGGCTTGATCCAGAGAAATGGACAAGGGCGCATTTCAAAGGAGAACGCTATAACATAATGACTTCCAACAGTGCCGAGTCGATCAATGCACTGTGCCGTTATGCTCGAAAGATGCCAATTTGTGGCCTTTTCGAGTACTTTCGAGACTTCCAACAAGAGTGGTATTCTAAACGTCGTACTAAAGGAGGTTAAAAAACGTTTAATTTATTTATTGTATGTACTAGTACTACTTTTGGTGCAATCGATACTAACGTAATAATTTTTTTTAGAGACGATGGCCAATGCTCTAACCCCGTGGGCGGAGAACAAAATTTATAAGAGAGCCTACAATCGTGGACGGTACATGAAATTGGTCATGGTTGCTATGAAGTGCGTTATTATCTTAGAAACGAACAATGTAATTATCGTGGAGGTACTTGCACGTGTTTGAAATGGCAAAAATCTGGCTTACCTTGCGGCCATGCAATCGCTGTTGCTACAAGTCTACAATCCGCAGACTGTAGCAATTTGGCATTTCCTTTCTATAGTGCGAATAATTTTCAAGCAACGTACGCACCCCTCATTTATCTGCTTGACACCGAAGAATCATGGGTTGTTCCAGAGCAACCACTGTTAGTTCGTCCACCCATGATTAAGAGACCTGCTGGAAGACCTAGTAACCATGCTCGTATCGCTTCTTGTGGTAAGGATCCCATCCAGAAGAAATGTAGTAAGTGTGGTCAAACCGGGCATACTAATAGAACATGTACAAATCGTGCATGAGCAAATGTGGGTAGTCAAGGAGCATCAGGAAGCCGACAAACCCAACAACTATCGACCCCAAATAATTATGGAAGTCATGGACATTATACTTTTGATCTCAACGATGATCTCAATGAGTATTAAACCATGTTTGTAACCTTTTAAGTATGTTCACTTATTGTTTTATGTATTCTATGGTGTTGGTTAAGTTTTTTTTGTGTAAAATAAAGTGAACATGAAGATTGTTGCAGTCGTTATGTTACATTAAACCATATATTTATTAAGAAGGCATGCACTTAAAACAAACAAACAACACCGAGAAATAAGAACATGGAAATGGTAGTAGTACAGGCACTTAAACAAACAAACAACACCGAGAAATTTAGTAAGGATAGATATTCTGGCATTGGATGATCCACTTAGCCTTTTCGTTGATCTTGTCTTCCAGAACGTCGTATTCTTCTTTGATCTCTCTGACCTCATTCTTCTCTTGACTGATTTGTTGCTCCAAGACTGCAAGATGGAATTTCTTTTCCATAATATTTGTCTCCTTTTCACATTTTAGAGCCCTGTTGTTCCATTTCACACCAAGCGCTGTGATCTCCTCGTCCGCCTCCATAATGGCGACCTTCAGTTTTGCCGGCATGAGTTGAGACGTCGGAGGGTTCTGGTCAGGGTTAGCAAACCTGTCTGCATACATTGGTGGTGGATTGTATGGAGGTCTTTGCATGTAGTCACATGCATCTTCCCAATCAGCACGCTCCTCTTCGGTTATTGGATGGTCGGCGTTAGTTCTTCGAAAATTTGCCCACTCCTCTTCCGTTGATGGAAATTTCCAGCTACGCATGTACATTCCATCATTCAATGGTAATGGTTGTTTCATTGCTGAGCGAGAACTTCCACCTTGTTTGCTGTTTTCTTCTTGCCAGATCGGTTGTTTGCAGACATGGTGTTTTCCAAATGTATTAAAAGGTAGGAAATGATTGATAGCAAGTTGTGTGTTACTACTTCAATACATATCACCTATTTATAGTTGTGAAAAGGTTAAACTGGTAATTTCGAATGTCGATTTGGTCAATATTCGTCTGATAAAAGCTTCAAGATTCGATGGAAAGAGGCTGACAGATTCTTCTGAAAAAGGCTGACAGTTTCGCCTGAAAAAGTTTGAAAAAGACGAACGATAATGGCTGCAATATTCGCCTGATAAAAGCTTCAAGATTCGCTGGGAAAAGGCTGACAGATTCGCCTGAAAAAGGCCGACAGATTCTCCTGAAAAAGTCTGAAATAGACGATCATAAATCCTGATAAGCTTCAAGATTCCTGGAAAAAGGCTGACAGATTCGCCTAAAAAGGCATTGACATTTTTTTGTATAAGAAGACCACATTCTGATACAGATGCACCAATAACTTCTTTAGTTTACTCTCATAGTTTTTTGTTACTTTTCTCACATGGCTGGCAACGCATCATCTTCGAACCCCCCCTCTTCACAGATAATGCCGGAAAGGATGAAACGATCGGTAGAAAAAGCAGAAGCTGTGATCGAAGAAATCTCCGAGAAGTGGAAAAAATTGCAAAGCAAGAAGGAAAAACTACTGTAAAGGATGGAATCGGATAGTGCAGACATAAATAGGTTGAAGAGGGAAATCAAAGATAAGGAACATCGAATTAACCACGACAACCTAGAAGTCGACAAGATTGTACGAGACTTCGACGTGCTTCAAGCATAGGTAAATGAGAAACATAGTTGGATCGAGCAATGTAACGCACTCTACCCCTAAATGGTGTTACCATACGTTGGTTTCGTATTTTGGATTTTCATGTTGACCTTTGCTTTGTAATAAAACAGTTTGATTTATTTTGTGCTCTTACCACTGTCATCAGTGACCATATCGAAGGTATCGACGAGACGATTATAATGGTGTAACTTGTTAAAATAAAAACGTAAAAATGTAATAAGGGTGTAGAACATAATCTCTCATTATTGAACATGAACATAAAAACAATTATTGGAAACACACCTGAAGAGAAACATAAAGCCCAATAACATACATCAATCATCAGCCAGTTGTTAAACTCCTTTCCGCTTCACCCGAGGTTATGCGTGCACCATCCCTTTCCAGGTACATTTCAAGCGGGGTAGGTTCACACTGAAAATAATTAGTTTTATCCCAAACAAAGTGGTCATCCATGAGTTCTTTCAATCCAGTGTCCAAGTCTACTTCTGGTGGTTTGAAATACATTTTCATTCCAGCTCATTCGTGTTCGTCTTAACCAAGTTGAGCCATTAATTGATGCATGTGTTCCATACAAATACACTGACCATCTACTAGGTCAACAAATATTTCCATGCCTTTCACATACGACCTACCGGGGGGTGGTCTGAAACTTCCATTATGATGGACCTTCATAATAAATATGAGAGGACCGTCGTCTATTGAAAAATTCGTCATACGTAAAAAAAGTTAGAAAATTAAAGTGAGACAATTTAGTTATGGACATTAAAAAGATTTACTAACACACGAGGTCTTCTATCCATTGCGGCAGCGGTTCAGATGTACTTCTAAGTCTCCAAAAGCGTTGTATTTCAAAAGGCATCTTTGTAGGTAGGAAATGTAGAAGGTAGGAAATGCTAGTTAGCAAGATGTGAATTACTACTTCATCATAGCACCTACTTAAAGTCGAGGAAAAGTCCATTTGAATTCGCGGGTGTGTATTTGGTCAAAAGATTCTCCTGAAAAAGCCTACAAGAGTCGTCTGAAAAAGCCTACAACATTTGTCTGAAAAAACCTGAAAAAGCCTACAATAGTCGTCTAAAAATGCCTACAACATTTGTCTGAAAAAGCCTACAAGATTTGTCATTATTTCAGTCACGAGTGTATATTCAACTGATATATTTAAATAAACTTCATATAAATTTAGATAAACTTCATATAAATTTTTATAAATATTGCTAGATGCTAGGATTTTCAACACACGAGACAGACTTCTCCAAGCTAGAGTTATCTCCAAAGTCAGATCAGAGAACTTCATGTGTCACAGGCATATGGAAATTGATTTGGGTGACCGTGTGACCCTGTGATTTTGTATCACCGGTCACACTGTCACCCAATACTTTTTCCATATGCCTGTGACACACGAAGTTCTCTAATCGGACTTTGGGGATAACTCCCACTTGAAGAGCGCTCGTGTGTTGAAAATCGTAGCATATAGCAATATTTTTTTTAAAATTCATAAAGTTCAGACAAAATTACAAATGTCCTAAACACTACAAATGTCCTAAACACGCATATCCCAAAATATCAGCCATTTGGTAACGCATTTGTCTCGACGTTTGAGTCATTGTATCATGGGATGGGATAAGGTCATTCGCCAACAAAGAGATCATTTGACATGTCAAAGGACCAGAATCGCCGAGAAATCCGTGTTGTGGTACGTTATTCGCCTTGACATATGAGACGGACCCCACATGCTGAGCTCGGCTTGTTTCACCAATCCTCAATAAAAACTCTTCAAGACGCATCCCAAAAGCTTTCAGCCATATTTTCAATGCCTTTTTATAGGTGTCACTGATATTGGAGTCGTATATAGTGGGTTTCATTTCATCTAAGTTCAACTCCCCGACCACCCAATATTCTTTCAGGAGACACACTGGCATTATGCCCTGGAATAGAAAACGTTAGATCTCAAAATTTGTGAATCTAAATGATGACTATTAATAAATAAATAAATGTTATTTTTGTTTCAATACCGAATGAATTTTCGCCCATGCTGGCCATCCCTCCTTTGTCATTCTACCGTCAGCCTGTTGAATGGCTGATCCGGCACTGTGCTCGCACAAGTTCTCAAAGAAGTCGGCGGACATAATCGTCCATCTACTACCTTCATTTCGACCTGACTGCACCATTTTCGCCCATGCATCTACATGCTATTAACAAAATAGAAAATATTAAACATGAACTACTATTACAACCAAATTTATATTTAAAACTATAAAACTAACCGAGCTAAGTACAACCCTTGCCCATCCTCTCCCAGTAATGCACCCCACCATGCCGGAGTGAGTTCCATCGGTAGCAACGCAATCTTGCATGTTTGTGGCAACCTTCCGACCTGTATACTCTAAGGACTTCCGGCTCATTACTGGTCTGAATATTTTGAACTTGGGTTCGACCTCTACCTCTTGGTGCACCTCCAACATTGCCTCTAACTCTCGGTGCACCTCCAGCATTGCGTCTAACTCTAGCAGGAGGAGTAGTGGTAGACGGTAATGCTGTATAAGGGTCCTCTACAAATCGTCCCCCTCCAACTTCGCAGTGCGGCCTGCCCTCTATCTCCGGAGTCTGAAACATGTCTGAGCCAGAAATGAAAGGCATGCCATGCGGTATGGATGGGCCAGCCATACTAACCAAACAAGACATGAAAGGCATGCCATGCGGCATGGATGAGCTAGAGGGATTAACCGGCTGCGTAATGTAATCGAGATATATTGTCAATATATAGAGTTTCATACGAATAACGTAAATGAATTGCTTAAAACCATTTGTATAAGCTACCGTATGGGAGTACTGTGGCATGGAAAAGAGAAATTGGGAGCTTGAAGGCGTGTCCTCCGAAAGCAGCAAATCAAGGAAGCTAGTTTTCCTGGGTGGTGGCTGTGGTGGATGTGGTGCGTCGTATGTTGGCATCTAGGCACGAATAAAAATAGTTAACCAATATATATATATTGTTTTCTTAAGTTTGTAAACAAAATATAAATACTTGCCTGTGGCCGAAAACGATCACCATATGACGTGAAACGATCCTCAACCGACTGCCTCCATTCTTAAAGACCATCTAGGGATGTTTGATGACTTCGCTGAACACACTGAAGCTCTGAAATACCACGAATAGCAGCCAGGTACGGTGTCAACTCGTTCCATGATGTTTGATGATCTTGCTGAACACGCTCAAAACTGGCCAACCTCTCCAGATACTGGGAACGAGGGTCCGACTGAGGATGCTGATAACCCTCGTGATGGGATCCCTGGTGTTGAGATCCCTGGCTTTGATAACCCTCGTGATGGGATCCCTGGTGCTAAGATCCCTGGCTGGTGCTATGATGATGAGCGTCGTCCTCATCCGTGGCGTCTTCAACGTGGACGTCCGTACCACCCCTAAAATAACTTAGGCTATCGACATGCCACTGTGATGCCTCCTCCATATGCTCTGGTTGGAGATTGTAGAGTGGTTGCATATCCTCGAAATATATTTAAAAGAAAAATGATGTTACAAAAAGAAAAAGTTAACAAAATTAATCTTTTTCAAGGATATTTAAAAAACATACCGTCAACACATTAATGATCTTCATGATGTGGTTAAGTTTTATCATTTTTTGCACCCGGGTCCACCGAACTGCCCTCGGGTACACATTATTATTTTTAATGATGTATATGTTGCAATATGGAAACGTTTCTACAATCCACATTTGTGAATTAAAATGTCAACAATAATTAAATATGAAATACATGTAATATTAGTTAAATATTTAAATGACAAAAATTTAACTAACCTTCAAAGCAAATAAGAACCCCATCATTGTCAATTGTTTATTTGTCGATGTCCGTCCTCCTTTATTTAAACAATTATACATCTGATTGATTGTAAATTTCCAAATAAAGACCCCCATGGATAACTGTTCAAAAATTCCATATTTTCTATTGCCATCAACACATATTTAGAAACTTTCATATTCTTCTGGCAGCCAAGAAAGAACATATCAACCACCAGCATCAAACACACCCGGGCGACATCGTTGTCATCCATACCGTCATTCTCTTGAATAGCATGAAAAACTTCCCACACCTTGTCCAACTTAGGCGTATAATCACCAAAAACCCTATGAACGAAACCATCCCTAACCGAAGGTTCCCTCGTAGTGCTTCCAAAACGAAGCCCCGTCACCAAACATAACTCCTCCCGACCAAAATGAAGTTGATGCGGTCCGATCTGGAAATACATCTCTTCCTCACTTGCACTATCGGGGAAGACCTGATTCTGAAAAAAGGTAAAGAGTAACACAGGATTCGCAGTAGTGTCAGATAGATCCAACAATGGATCAAAACACGTATTATTGAAGATGATCGTCCTATCATAGTTTAACTTCTCCTTAATCTCCTTCATGAAGGAGACTTTTGCCTTCACAGTAATCGAAGCTACACTATCGTCCTCAGCCTGCATAAATATTATTAAAAATCTAATTAGTACATTTTGATTTGTAAATTAACTTATAAATTGTATTATAATTAGTACTTTCCGTTAGTTCCATTAAGGTTTGTTACAATTTTAGTTCTTTTTCCGTTAGTTCTGTCAAGTCTGATAGGGTTAATTTTTTGTTAAGTTTCTTTACAAAATTAGTCCTTTCCGTTAGACAAGTTAGTTTTTTAACTTTCTGTTTTGACAGTTTTAGCACCTAGACTTTGAAGTAATCGTAAATGTCATTGTTTTCAATTTTTATGCAATTAATTTTAAACGTAAATGTCATTGTTTTCAAATTTTATAAAATTTTCATTTTTATATAAGGTTAAACGTAAATGTCATTGTTTTCAATTTTTATAAAATTTTCATTTTTATATAATTAATTTTAAACGTAAATGTCATTGTTTTCAATTTTTATAAAATTTTCATTTTTATATAATTAATTTTAAACGTAAATGTTATTGTTTTCAATTTTTATATAATTTTTATTTTTATATAACTAAATTTAAACGTAAATTTCATTGTTTTTAATTTTTATAAAATTTTCATTTTTATATAATTAATTTTAAATGTAAATGTCATTGTTTTCATTTTTATATAATCACACGCAACAACAACCACCTGAAGGGTAGGCCCACTCTTTATTTTTACTAAGAGCATCTTAAACAAATTCCTTATAATTTTTTTTAAATGGAGAATAAACGTAAATGTCATTGTTTTCAATTTTTATAAAATTTTCATTTTTATATAATCCTAAAAATGTAAATGTAATTCCTATATACATACAAAAAACATATATAAATTTTCTAACATATTTCTATATAACATACAAAAAACATATATAACATACAACCACCTATATAACATACAAAAAAATTAACATAAAAATATATAATTACATCAAAAAATACGAATGGACAAAAACCCAGAAAATTTATAAAAATATGTAAAGAAATTAAAAAGCGACTTTAGAACCGTTGGATTTTCAAGAAATTCATAAGATAATTGTATAAAATTATAAATTAAGATTTATTGGATATGAAAAAAAAGTTAAAAAGAAAATTAAAGATCCAACAATTATGATCGCTGTCCACAAATATCTTATTATAACAAAAATGTCATGTCTTCAAAAACAAAAATTCCTCCTAATCTAATCTCTTTCAATGTTCATATATCATCTTCAATCAAACATTAAAAACACTAGAAACATTAAAATGATATTTTAATCCAGTATTATAATATTAAAAGAATGAAAGTGTCTAACATTGGTCTCTATATTTAGAGGTCAAAATGTTAGAGTTTATTTTTCAAATATTAATATTAAAATGAATTTTTATAATTATATATATATATTGATTAAAAGTCTAGCGTATAAAGTAATATTTGCATAAAGTTTCTAATTTAATTATTTTATGTCTTTAAAATGTAAATTATATTTAAATAATTTAATTTTTTAATAAAAAATGAAAGTTAGTAAAATAGAAATGTAAATAATTTGTTATAATTTTAATTAGTCGACCAACTTAATCACAAAAAAATAAAACACTTAACAAATATATAGCAAAAAGGGCAAATTGCATTAAAAGATAATGTACTTTGTCTTGATTCCTATTTTGGGTAACGTACTTTCAAAACTTTCGTTTTGGTACCTACAATGTAAACTTTCAAACATTTAAGTACCTGGATAACCGGTTCAACCATTAACCGGTTACGATGCTGATATGGCAAGTGATATGTCATTCAACTCAACATTATTTGCTGACTAGACTAGTCCACATGGATTTTTTGATATAAAATTTATTCATTTATGTATTGTTATGTATATTATATTATATTACTATAATATATATATATATATAATATAAACACTGGTTCTTTTTTCACCCACCCCCTGAAAAAAAGTTGACCCTCTTCTCCGGCGTCCAACCTCCGTCTCCGGCGACCAACCCCACTTCTAGTTGACCTGCATCATTTTTGCTGATGGAGATAAGTTGGAAGAACAATCTGGTCATCGCCGGAATCCCCCTCTTCTCTTCCTCTCAACCGATGGAATCCCAGATGAAAACCCCAATTTCATCCCATTTCCGGATACCAAATCGTCACATCCCAGACCAAATCTCCAATCTCATTCCATTTCCAATCACAAAATCATGTCAATAATCCAGATCCAAGGCTCTTGATTTTTACGATTGTCTGCCTGCGACGATTTTGCACCATCGCCGGAATCCCCCTCTTCTCTCGACGAATTTGCACCATCGCCCTCTCAACCGACGAACTTCCCTTTCCTCGCCTGAGATCTTGCAGATTTCCCTCCCCCTAGCCTGAGTTGGTTCATCAGATCTCCATCATTATTCCTTTCAGATTTTTTCACAGATTTAGTTTTTGTATAAACTGGGTTTGATTTAGATTTTGCACCATTTTTGTTTGATTTAGTTCATGAGTAATGGTGGTTAATGGTTTTAGTTCTAGAGTGATGGTGGTGAATGGTGATTCCCTTATGAATCTTGATGACAGAGAGCACTGGGTAGATGAGTAGAGACGAAGAAATGTATTATATATAGATATATATTATAATAATATAATATATAATATAATATAATAATACGTAAATAAATTATTTTTATATTAAAAAATCTATGTGGACTAGTCTAGTAGGCAAATATAATGTTGAGTTGGATGACACATCACTTGCCATATCAGCATCGTAACCGGTTAATGGTTGAACCGGTTATCCAGGTACTTAAATGTTTGAAAGTTTACATTGTAGGTACCAAAACGAAAGTTTTGAAAGTACGTTACCCAAAATAGGAATTAAGACAAAGTATATTACCTTTTAATGCAATTTGCCCTAGCAAAAATTAAAAACATGCATAATATAGCTGTAGTTTTATACCATATAATAACGTAGATTCATTTAATAATTATTAGTAAATAAACTAGTTATATGTAATAATTATTATGTTTTAATAAATTTTTAGGTCGACAAAACTTAAATATACATATTATTGTGTATTCGTAAAACACTACTAAACAAATGGTCAGTTCCGACAGACAGTTTCCGACGGATTTGGCTGTCGGAAAATTTCCGACGGATTTCCGACGGATTTTGTAAAAGTCAACAAAAGTCAACAATCGTAAACGTCCGTCGGAAATCCGTCGGAAATCTGCCGGAACCCTAAGTTAATAAAAATAAATAAATGAATTGGTAATAAGTTTCCGACGTATTTCCAACGGATTTCCAACGGATTATTATTTTGTCGCAAATCCGTCGGAACTGTACTGATTAAATTAATTAACTCATCTAATTCGTAATTAATTAAACTAAATATTAATTTACTAAACATTTTCAAGAATTTTTAAAATATAATTAAAATCCGTCGGAAATCCGTCGGAACGTTCCGACGGATTTCCGACGGAAATTATTTACATTTTAAAATAAATAGAAAATCGATATAATTATAATCCGTCGGAAATCCGTCGGAAATTTCCGACGAAATTATTTACATTTTAAAATAAATAGAAAATCGATATCATTAGAATCCGTCGGAAATCCGTCGGAAATTTCGTATTTTGATTCATTTTTATAGAAAATCGATATAACAATATTCGTATTTTGATTCATTTTTATAACGCAAATTTTTATAACATACAAAAAACATATATAAATTTTCTAACATATTCCTATAGAACATACAACCACCTATATAACATACAAAATAATTAACATAAAAATATATAATTACATCAAAAGACACGAATGGACAAACATAATATTAAGCAAAACTAACTTAAATAATATACATGTTAATTGTAAGCATTAACATAAACTAACCATTTCATAAACGTGTGTAATTCTTCGCTGTCACAAACACGTGGTGGTCCTCGCTGTCACAAACACGAAGGTGGTCCTCAAATCTCTTGACTTTCTGTTTGTTGTGGGAGATGAGAGTAAAAATGGTGAAGATGAGAGTAAAAAATGAGAGTAAAGATAGAAGATAATGGCGGTGGGGTCTCAAAAAGAAGATAGCAACATCTGAAGTGATGGATGGATGGATGGAGGCAGCCGGATTTCCCTTTAAAAGGATGGATGGAGGCGGACATTTCTTTATAAAACTAGGGTTTTATTTTAGGGTTAATATGGTATTGACATGTGTCCAAAACGTAAACAGAAAGTAAGGTAATTAAGGTGGATTTAGCGGAGGTTTAAGTGATTTAACGGAGGTTTAAGGTGGATTTAGCGGAGGTTTAAGTGATTTAACGGCGGTTTTAAGGGGTTTAACGGAGGTTTAACGGGATTTAGCTGAGGTTTAAGCGTATTTAGCGGAGGTTTGACCGTATTTCAATGTATTCAAATGGCAAAGGAACGAACGCCCAAAACGACGTCGTTTTGGAAACCTCCGTTAATTTAGCGGAGGTTTAACGCAAACCTTCGTTAAATCCAGCCAAAACGACGTCGTTTTGGGATCTCCGTTAATTTAGCGGAGGTTTTCATGATTTTTAACGGACATTTGGCTATTTTGGTCAAATGAGGAGAGAGATGGTTACTGATAGCAATATTTTTTATGGATTGGTCATTTGTGGCAAATTTCCTAATTATATTACGTGACAACAAATTCATTCTTTCACACGCAACAACAACCACCTGAAGGGTAGGCCCACCCTTTATTTTTACTAAGAGCATCTCAAACAAATTCCTTATAATTTTTTTAAAATGGAGAATAAAAAGATAAAATCCCCAAGAAATATTGTATTCATCTCCAACAAATTTCTTATAATTTCCCCAAAATATTATTAAATATTGCATCATCTAGTAAAATATTATTTTTCTATTTAAATATTTATTTTTCAAAAATTTCTATTGGTCATTTCATTTAGTAATAATTTTTGGAGTGAACTTCATATTTGAAGAAAAACCCACTCCCTCTTTCCTACTTTCTTCATTTTGGAGATGATTATAGGGAAGCTATTGAAGCAAAACTGTTGCTCAAAATCCCCATTTTTCTTCATTTTCTCTATTTTGGAGAAACTATTGGAGATGGTCTAATAAGTTTCATCAAGCATGAAACATATTTCATAACCATAAATATTAAATCGATTCCAAACAAATCTTTATAAGTTAAAATAAGAATAATAACTTTTGCATATACACACCTTCATCATTATGATTATTGTAAGTATGCTTGCAATATAATAGCAAATGCGATGCTTAAATAAAATTCTATTAGTTCTAATAAACCAAGATGAATTTAAATTAACAAAAAAAAAAAACAACAAGATCTATGAAAATAATCCAATAAAAACAAACTTAATTTTTTTCTTCTTCTTCTTCTTGTAATTAATCCTAATTTGAACCATCACCCACAAGGTACAATGGTGAAATTAATTAAGCACCATATTATTAATTATTTGCAGCAACAATGTCCCATTCCCTTAGGTCCATCCTTCCATTGTCCTCTACACCAAGCTCCCTTAAAATTATGTGCTTGACATGTGGTTAGGCATGCATGATATGATCCGGTTTTAGGATCATTCCAACATGGCATAGGAATACAAAATATTGCATAATCTTCATCAATTGGCACTACAAATAATATTCAATAATAAAAAACTAAATATCAGTTCAATGGAGGTTCCTTCAGTTAGAAACTCTACCAACAGTAGAAACTTTAAAAATTAAAGAGAAACCAATATAAAATTATTATTTTTACAACTTTTTTTTTATCAAATGTTATTATTTAAGATATTGTTTTATATATGTTTGTGTTTGTAAGAAAAAAAAATATTATATGTGAACAAAAACAATAATATTTTTTTTCTACAAACACAAACATATGTGAAACAATATCTTAAATCATAATATTTGATGGGAAAAAAATTATGATTTTTTTATATTTTGTATTGGTTTTCTTCTTGATTTCCAAAGTTTTCTACTATTCGTAGAATTTCTAAAGCATTGTCCGTCTAGTTGAATAAATATATAGTTTAGAAATAAAGACGAAGAGATGGAAAAAGTATTTACCTGTTGTTTCAGTATATGCAACAGTGGTTATGCTTAAAAGAACCAAAACAAATACGAACTTAGCAGTATTCATGTCTGAATGATCGATCTTAATTTTACGTTGAACGAAAATTATGATTGGTGTGTATGTGTGTGTGTGTGTTTTACAAATTATCTAAGGTCCTATAAATACAACAAAAATGATCGTAATCTTCTTAATTCAATCTGTGATTTGCTAAATCTACAGCCTAAATGTCATTAAATTTAAAATTATTTATTATTATTAAATCATTATTAAAAAACGCCACTAAAGAAATCCTTATAATTATATATCATAGGTTTATGATTATTATTGTATTATAATATAATTTGGAAAAGTTGTATGATTTTTTTATTATTATTACATTATGTTTAATATTATTTGGGTTTTGATAATTTGTTATATATTAATATTATCACGTAATTTTTAAATTTGCTATCCATGATATCAATTACTTATTGCATTCCATATTTTGCCATAATTGCTTCATCTATTTGATACGCATATTATCTCACTTCAATTTTTTTTTTAAATATGTAATTTTTTTTGAAATAAGAATGTTTGATTACATGAGCAGATTTTAATCAAATAAATTAGGGTGAATTGTAGATTTTGTCCCTGTGGTTTAATAGGTTTTTGGGCTATGGTCCCTATAGTATGTTTATTATGGATATGGCTCAATTTATTTTGGTAATGGTCCCTCTGACTAACGGCTCACTAACTCTGTTAAATCAATGGGTCATTTTTGCCATCTACTTATTCTTTTGCCTTTTTTTATATAAATATAAAAACAACACTTTTATGCATATATATATATATATATCAAAATAAATAAATTATAATATTATTGTAAATATAATTTGTTTAATTTAAAAAAACAAACTTAACTATATTAAATAGATTAAATTATATTTTTTTTAAATTAATTATATTAAATTGGATTTAATTATATTAAATTTTTTAAAGAATGAATTATATAAATAAGTTTTAATGCAATTAAAAATTTAAACTAAACAAATCAAATCATAAAACCATATTTTATATTATTTAAAGAAAATAAATAAGATATGGTTTTATGATTGATTTATTTAAATTAAAAAAAATATGTAAAACACGAGTTAATTTTGATGTTTTTTTCTAAAATTGTAATAAATAAGCTTATTATCGATATTTTAACACCAAAACTATTTAAAACCACTAAGATATGAATTTCAATTTTATCATACTAAAATAAGATTTTTGATTTTCATATGATTTTTCCATTCAAAAATTTAACGTCAACTATTTTAATTTTCACGAAATGAAAAATTCATATGTACTTTCATCTTTGTAACTTAAAATTAAACAAATTCTCATATAAATTCAACAAATTTCATACCGAGGAATTCTTGTACTGTCCAATATGAAAACTTGTTGAATTCATATGTACTATCCATATGAAAACTTGTTGAATTTATGTAGAAATTTGTTTAATTTTAAGTTATAAAGATGAAAGTAGATATAACTTTTTTCATTTGGTGAAAATTTAAATAGTTGACGTTGAATTTTTGAATGAAAAATCATATGAAAATCGAAAACCTTATTTTAATATGATAAAATTGGAGTTCATATCTTAGTGATTTTAAATAATTTTGATGTTAAAATATCGATAATAAGATTGTTTATTACAATTGTAGAAAAAAAACAATAAAATTAAATTATTTTAAACATATTTTTTTAATTTAAATAAATCAATCATAAAACCATATCTTATTTATTCGCTCTAAATAAAATAAAATATGGTTTTATGATTTGATTTGTTTAATTTAAAATTTTAATTGCATTAAAACCTATTTATATAATTAATTAAATCCAACTTAATAAAATTAATTTTAAAAGAAAATACAATTTAATCTATTTAATATAGTGAAGTTTTTTTTTTAAATTAAACAAAATTATTCTACAATAATATCATAATTTATTTATTTTGATATCATTATATATATATACGTATAAAAATATTGCTTTTATATTTATATGAAAAAAGACAAAAGAATAAGTAAATGACAAAAATGACACGTTGATTTAACAGAGTTAGAGACCATGACCAAAATAAATTAAATACCACAAAGACTATATCCACAACAAACATACTTTAGGGATCATAGCCCAAAAAACTATTAAACCATAGTGACCAAATCCGTAATTCACTCAATAAATTATAATCTTACTAATATTTGTTACACTACTTCATCTTCCACTATTGAATTTCTATATCTCATCTCATCAGCAATTTTTTTAAAGTAACCAAGTTCAAGAATATATAATTATTATGAGTAATCTTTAATTAACTAAATTCAATAAATATATAATTATTATGAGTAATCTTTAAATTAACTAAATTCAACAATATATAATTATTTCTAACAAATATACTATATTTTTTTCTTCATATTTAGAGATATCTCCGATCTCTTTTTTTTTTTTAATTCTAACGCTTTGTTCTCGAATTTTTAAAAGAAAGAAAAGAAGTAATATTTTTATTTGTGTTCTTGAGATTGAAGGAAGAGGAATGAAAGAAAATAAATTTTCGTATTCTTGGATGAGAGATAAAGAAAAGAAAAGATGTCATTTTTACAAATATATCTTTATTTATTTTATAAAAGAATATAACTGATGGGTAAAGATGTAATTTTATAAATATATATAATTATTATAAATTCTTTTTTTTTTCTTTCCTTCTTTTTCCTTCCACATTTGGGAGGAAAATTTTGGGAGGAAAATTAACATAATTTCCCTTCTTTTTCCTTTACTTTTTCCCTTTAAAAAAAATTCGAGAACACAATATTTTTTTCTTTTTCCAGTACTTTTCTTTCCTTTCCCTTTCTTTCCTTCATAAATAAAACTCGAAAACAAAGTTAACGTAGTAAATAAAATAAACTTTTTCCGAATATTCAAAATTTCTAAAACAATAAATGCTCTAATTAGCCGACCTCTTGCTTAAGACTTTAACCGCCACATGCTTCTAGAATATGGACAATGGTATGTCTTAATTAATTAATGAGTAAATTACATGATTGATCCCTCTGGTTTACACTAAATTATTAAATAATATTATTTTCAAATTATTAACTAATTAATATTAATTACTGATTATTTAAAATTAAATTTTATCAATTATGTTTATATTATTATTATTCAGTATATTTAAAATGATATATTAGTTATCTTTCATAAATAATAAAGCTTTGATAAATATTTAAAAAAAATATTTAACTTTTTTTTTGAGAAATTACTAATTAACTAAGATGTGAAATAACATCTCCAACAACTTCTTCAAAATGGAGAAAATAGAGAAAAATATGAATTTTGAGCCAAAATGTGCTCCAACAGCTTCATCAAAATCATAAAATGAAAAAAGTAAAAGATAAAACACATTTTTTCTACAAATATTGATAACACTCAAAAAATGATTACAAAGTTTATCATCAATAGGAAAATTTAAAAACAAAATATTTCTAAAAAGATAATATTTTAATGGATGAAAAAAATATTTTAATATTATACAATGTTGGTTTCTTCAAAATAAGAAATTGTTGGAGATGAATGCAAATATTTTTAATAGTTTAACTTTTGGTATTTCATTTTAAATATTTTAATATTATAATTTACTCTTTATTTGAATATTATAATTTACTTTTCAAAATGGAGAACCAAATGTTAAAATCTCTAAAAATATTTGCAGTAATCTTCAACAGATTCCTCATTTTGTAGAAGCCAACATTGATTATAATTTTAAAATATTCTCTTCATCATCAAAATATTATTACTTTTTCCAAATATTTTGTTTTCAAATTTTTCTATTGATGGTCCAGTTTTATCTTGTAATCATTTTAGGGTGTTCTTCATATTTGGAGAAAAAAATGTGTTATCTTTCCAACTTTATCCATTTTATGGTTTTGGTGAAGATGTTGGAGCACATTGTTCCAACTTTAACCATTGTAGATGCGCATTGAGTTAACAAATTTTATTTTTATTTTTGAGGGAGTTAATAACATTTTGTAGAAAAATGTGTTTTCTCTTCTACTTTTTTTATTTTATGATTTTGATGAAGCTGTTGGAGCACATTTTGGCTCAAAATTCATATTTTTCTCTATTTTCTCCATTTTAAATAAGTTGTTGGAGATGTTATTTCACATCTTAGTTAATTAGTAATTTCTCAAAAAAAAAGTTAATTTTTTTTTAAAATATTTATCAAAGTTTTATTATTTATGAAAGATAACTAATATATTATTTTAAATATACTGAATAATAATAATATAAACATAATTGATAAAATTTAATTTTAAATAATCAATAATTAATATTAATTAGTTAATAATTTGAAAATAATATTATTTATTTAATAATTTAAAATTAACTAATAAATTGAAATTAATAATCAATATAAATTCATGTTTGTGTGTAAAGGAGAAATATTCAAAATTAAAAAAGGTGGAACCAAAGTTTTAAAACATTACATTTTTTAGTCCCTCTAGGTAATTTAACGGAATTGTTTAACATCGTTAAAGTTCAAGGACCAAGGACGTGAGAAAGTGTAAACCACAGGGACCAAATCCGTAATTACTTTGAAACAGGGACGCACAGTGTTATTTAGTGTAAACCACAGGGACCAATCATGTAATTTACTCTTAATTAATTAAAGAAAAAATTAGAAGTGATTCTTATAATTTTCAATTTTAATTAGTTATATTGTATTATTAATTTTGAGGCGTGTCTTGTTTAAAACATATTTGTAACAAGATCTTCAATTTTTAGTTTAAATTTGTAATCAGGTTTTTCTTAATATCTTTAAATTTTTGTGTTTATAATTAAATGATGACTTTAATTTGAATTGATTCTTATGAACTCCAATTAAATTGTCATTTTAATAGCGTTTTATTTTACTACCAATTAAAAACTGTGGTATTTTCTTTATGAAAATCTCAATTAAAAATGTGGTATTTTCTTTATGAAAATCACAATTAAAAATGTGGAATATACCATATAATTGTATTGCGTTTTCTAAGGGTATCTCAGATTATGTCTGGACTAATTTCGGTAAATTATTGGTAAACTCAGTGACCACAATTTCTTTTTATTGTTCTTAGAAGAGTAAAGTTCATTTTTGGTCCCCCAATGTTTATTAATTTTAACGATTTTTATTCCTTAACTTTATTTTAAAATATTGGTCCTTCACGTTTGACGCCTCTCAACAATTTTCGTCCCTTACCCGTTTCCTTAATTTCCTTGTTTGTTACAAAAACCATCAAACTTTAGAAACCCGTTAATATAATATATATATATATATAGAGAGAGAGAGAGAGAGAAATAGAGAGAGAGAGAGAGATGGAGGTTCAAATAAGAAATTTTCATATTTAAAGAAACAAAGGAACTAATTTAAAGTTTAGACCACATATATATTTTAAGAAAACCAAAAATTAAATCATTATTAACTTGATTTCTTGAAAGGTATTTTAGGAAACTATTATTTTTCGCAATACACTATTCATATCTGATTGTATCTTTAAACATAAAATATAATTTAACCAAATTAAGTATTTAATCTAACGGAAAAGTCTGAAAAAACCCAACGAACTATGTGATTTTAAATGATTAAGTTCTTAAACTATTTTTTTGAATGAAAAAACCCTTAAACTTTCTGAAACCGGTTAAATACATCCTTCTAACCTGTAAAAACAGGTTAATGTTATAAAATTTTGGAAAAAGTCTAAAAAAACCCAACAAACTATCTGATTTTGATTGAATAAGTCCTTGATTTTTTTTATCGAATAAATCCCGACTTTTTTTGCTAAATTTTTTTACCAAATTAATTTTTGAACTTTCTTTTAACAAATAATGCCAAACTTTTTTTGAAAACTAAAATCATGAACTTAATTTTGAACAAATAAATGCGGAATTTTTTTGAACAAAATCACAAATATATATATATATATATATATATATATATATATATATAGGGGTGGGTTCAAATGTGAACCCATATTTGGTTGTGAACATGAGGATGAATCTTAGCCATCCATTTAAAATCAATCAAAAAATAAAGGGGTAAAACGCACGGTGGCATTGTCGTAAATAAGTGGAAAACTCAGGTCACGGCTTAAAGGATATTAAGCGCGTAGGGGTATAGTCGTAAATACCACTTTACGATTCAAATAAAAAGCACGTTTCCGTACACTTACGCCTTTTCGATTCCGTCCCAAATTTCTTGAGTTCATCTTCCCAAAAGAAAAGTTTGCCCTAAATTCCATTTTCTACTCAAAATCAACGAGATTACTCTTATTCAGAAAACAAAAATGGCTTCTAGTAGCGAAGAATACAACGAGATTAATCTGGTTGAAGCTTTTGAAGAAGAAGGTAAAAGTTTTTCTGTTTATATAAATTTTCATTTTGAATATCTAGGGTTTTTAATGTAATCGTATTGAATATCTTCTTGTTAAATGATGTTCATACTTGCAAAAACTTGTATTAAGTCTTAATATAAAAACTACGGTCTAATAATAATCTTTGTAGCTTATATTCAGTCTGAATATAAACAGTACAAAGTATAATAGAATTTGGTGTTTATATTCAAACTGAATAAAAGCTACAAATAGTATTTTGAATAATGTTAGCTTATATTCAGTCTGAATATAAACAATAAATTCTATTATACTGTGTAGTGTTTATATTCAGCATGAATAAAACCTACAAATAGTATTTTGAATAATGTTAGCTTATATTCAGTCTGAATATAAGGTAAAAGACTTTGTGGTGTAGCTTATATTCAGTCTGAATATAAACACTAAATTCTATTATACTGTGTAGTGTTTATATTCAGACTGAATATAAGCTACAAATAGTATTTTGAAATAATTTTAACTTATATTCAGTCTGAATATAAGCACTAAGAGTATTGCAATGCAATTTAGTGTTTATATTCAGACCGAATATAAACTACAATTAAACAAACCAAAAAATTGCAAGTTATATACAACATGAATATAAGGACTACAGTCTATTTTGAGGAAAACATGTTATATTGATAATAAATATTTAATTAAAACAGGAAGAAAAAGAAAGAGTCAAGAAAAATGTTCTTCACCAAAAAGAAAAAAGAAGTCAACAGATGAAGATGAATTCAGATCACCATATAATTTAAAACCAGTGGATCCACGGACAGAGGAAACAGATACTGAGAAGAATGTTGCCCAATGGATGTTCTCATTCTTAGGAGATCAAATGTAAGTTTTAAATTTGAGCACACCCTTTTATTCAGTCATTTTTAATATCAAGATGTTTTTATATAAATTCTAAGAAATAATCATAATCACAGGGACGAGGTTTTTGAATCAAGTACAGGGCAAACAACTATAAAAGTTTTGCTTGAAAGCTTGATTCCAGAATCTGAACCTTTTTCAAATGTAATAGACATCTTCTCTTACATTTTAAATTCTAAAGAAATGTTGAAGACAAACAATAAACCAAAGAAGTTATATTGTTCAACAGAAGTGTTGGTAAGAATATAATTAAAATCTCTTTTATATTCAGACTGAATAACATACTTACCACAGTTTCTGGGACACCCTGAAATTTTTTAGCATTTGATAGTTTTGCTGCACTGTTGTCTAGTATATGGATTGATCTATTTCTCAGGTCAAAGCATATCATATAATAGTGATTAATTCTCACAACAGGGAAAAATATCTGCATAAAAAGTTTATATCATTTTATAAACACATTTTTCTACAAATATTGATAACACTCAAAAAATGATTACAAAGTTTATCATCAATAGGAAAAATTAAAAACAAAATATTTCTAAAAAGATAATATTTTAATGGATGAAAAAAATATTTTAATATTATACAATGTTGGTTTCTTCAAAATAAGAAATTGTTGGAGATGAATGCAAATATTTTTAATATTTTAACTTTTGGTTTTTCATTTTAAATATTTTAATATTATAATTTACTCTTTATTTGAATATTATAATTTACTTTTCAAAATGGAGAACCAAATGTTAAAATCTCTAAAAATATTTACAGTAATCTTCAACAGATTCCTCATTTTGTAGAAGCCAACATTGATTATAATTTTAAAATATTCTCTTCATCATCGAAATATTATTACTTTTTCCAAATATTTTGTTTTCAAATTTTTCTATTGATGGTCCAGTTTTATCTTGTAATCATTTTAGGGTGTTCTTCATATTTGGAGAAAAAAATGTGTTATCTTTCCAACTTTATCCATTTTATGGTTTTAGTGAAGATGTTGGAGCACATTGTTCCAACTTTAACCATTGTAAATGCGCATTGAGTTAACAAATTTTATTTTTATTTTTGAGGGAGTTAATAACATTTTGTAGAAAAATGTGTTTTCTCTTCTACTTTTTTTATTTTATGATTTTGATGAAGCTGTTGGAGCACATTTTGGCTCAAAATTCATATTTTTCTCTATTTTCTCCATTTTGAAGAAGTTGTTGGAGATGTTATTTCACATCTTAGTTAATTAGTAATTTCTTAAAAAAAAAGTTAAATATTTTTCTTAAATATTTATCAAAGCTTTATTATTTATGAAAGATAACTAATATATCATTTTAAATATACTGAATAATAATAATATAAACATAATTGATAAAATTTAATTTTAAATAATCAGTAACTAATATTAATTAGTTAATAGTTTGAAAATAATATTATTTAATAATTTAGTGTAAACCAGAGGGATCAATCATGTAATTTACTCATTAATTAATTAAGACATACCATTGTCCATATTCTAGAAGCATGTGGCGGTTAAAGTCTTAAGCAAGAGGTCGGCTAATTAGAGCATTTATTGTTTTAGAAATTTTGAATATTCGGAAAAAGTTTATTTTATTTACTACGTTAACTTTGTTTTCGAGTTTTATTTATGAAGGAAAGAAAGGGAAAGGAAAGAAAAGTACTGGAAAAAGAAAAAAATATTGTGTTCTCGAATTTTTTTTAAAGGGAAAAAGTAAAGGAAAAAGAAGGGAAATTATGTTAATTTTCCTCCCAAAATTTTCCTCCCAAATGTGGAAGGAAAAAGAAGGAAAGAAAAAAAAAAGAATTTATAATAATTATATATATTTATAAAATTACATCTTTACCCATCAGTTATATTCTTTTATAAAATAAATAAAGATATATTTGTAAAAATGACATCTTTTCTTTTCTTTATCTCTCATCCAAGAATACGAAAATTTATTTTCTTTCATTCCTCTTCCTTCAATCTCAAGAACACAAATAAAAATATTACTTCTTTTCTTTCTTTTAAAAATTCGAGAACAAAGCGTTAGAATTAAAAAAAAAAAAGAGATCGGAGATATCTCTAAATATGAAGAAAAAAATATAGTATATTTGTTAGAAATAATTATATATTGTTGAATTTAGTTAATTTAAAGATTACTCATAATAATTATATATTTATTGAATTTAGTTAATTAAAGATTACTCATAATAATTATATATTCTTGAACTTGGTTACTTTAAAAAAATTGCTGATGAGATGAGATATAGAAATTCAATAGTGGAAGATGAAGTAGTGTAACAAATATTAGTAAGATTATAATTTATTGAGTGAATTACGGATTTGGTCACTATGGTTTAATAGTTTTTTGGGCTATGATCCCTAAAGTATGTTTGTTGTGGATATAGTCTTTGTGGTATTTAATTTATTTTGGTCATGGTCTCTAACTCTGTTAAATCAACGTGTCATTTTTGTCATTTACTTATTCTTTTGTCTTTTTTCATATAAATATAAAAGCAATATTTTTATACGTATATATATATAATGATATCAAAATAAATAAATTATGATATTATTGTAGAATAATTTTGTTTAATTTAAAAAAAAAACTTCACTATATTAAATAGATTAAATTGTATTTTCTTTTAAAATTAATTTTATTAAGTTGGATTTAATTAATTATATAAATAGGTTTTAATGCAATTAAAATTTTAAATTAAACAAATCAAATCATAAAACCATATTTTATTTTATTTAGAGCGAATAAATAAGATATGGTTTTATGATTGATTTATTTAAATTAAAAAAATATGTTTAAAATAATTTAATTTTATTGTTTTTTTTCTACAATTGTAATAAACAATCTTATTATCGATATTTTAACATCAAAATTATTTAAAATCACTAAGATATGAACTCCAATTTTATCATATTAAAATAAGGTTTTCGATTTTCATATGATTTTTCATTCAAAAATTCAACGTCAACTATTTAAATTTTCACCAAATGAAAAAAGTTATATCTACTTTCATCTTTATAACTTAAAATTAAACAAATTTCTACATAAATTCAACAAGTTTTCATATGGATAGTACATATGAATTCAACAAGTTTTCATATTGGACAGTACAAGAATTCCTCGGTATGAAATTTGTTGAATTTATATGAGAATTTGTTTAATTTTAAGTTACAAAGATGAAAGTACATATGAATTTTTCATTTCGTGAAAATTAAAATAGTTGACGTTAAATTTTTGAATGGAAAAATCATATGAAAATCAAAAATCTTATTTTAGTATGATAAAATTGAAATTCATATCTTAGTGGTTTTAAATAGTTTTGGTGTTAAAATATCGATAATAAGCTTATTTATTACAATTTTAGAAAAAAACATCAAAATTAACTCGTGTTTTACATATTTTTTTTAATTTAAATAAATCAATCATAAAACCATATCTTATTTATTTTCTTTAAATAATATAAAATATGGTTTTATGATTTGATTTGTTTAGTTTAAATTTTTAATTGCATTAAAACTTATTTATATAATTCATTCTTTAAAAAATTTAATATAATTAAATCCAATTTAATATAATTAATTTAAAAAAAATATAATTTAATCTATTTAATATAGTTAAGTTTGTTTTTTTAAATTAAACAAATTATATTTACAATAATATTATAATTTATTTATTTTGATATATATATATATATATGCATAAAAGTGTTGTTTTTATATTTATATAAAAAAAGGCAAAAGAATAAGTAGATGGCAAAAATGACCCATTGATTTAACAGTTAGTGGCAAATTAGTCATATGACCATTACCAAAATAAATTGAGCCATATCCATAATAAACATACTATAGGGACCATAGCCCAAAAACCTATTAAACCACAGGGACAAAATCTACAATTCACCCTAATTTATTTGATTAAAATCTGCTCATGTAATCAAACATTCTTATTTCAAAAAAAATTACATATTTAAAAAAAAAATTGAAGTGAGATAATATGCGTATCAAATAGATGAAGCAATTATGGCAAAATATGGAATGCAATAAGTAATTGATATCATGGATAGCAAATTTAAAAATTACGTGATAATATTAATATATAACAAATTATCAAAACCCAAATAATATTAAACATAATGTAATAATAATAAAAAAATCATACAACTTTTCCAAATTATATTATAATACAATAATAATCATAAACCTATGATATATAATTATAAGGATTTCTTTAGTGGCGTTTTTTAATAATGATTTAATAATAATAAATAATTTTAAATTTAATGACATTTAGGCTGTAGATTTAGCAAATCACAGATTGAATTAAGAAGATTACGATCATTTTTGTTGTATTTATAGGACCTTAGATAATTTGTAAAACACACACACACACACACACCAATCATAATTTTCGTTCAACGTAAAATTAAGATCGATCATTCAGACATGAATACTGCTAAGTTCGTATTTGTTTTGGTTCTTTTAAGCATAACCACTGTTGCATATACTGAAACAACAGGTAAATACTTTTTCCATCTCTTCGTCTTTATTTCTAAACTATATATTTATTCAACTAGACGGACAATGCTTTAGAAATTCTACGAATAGTAGAAAACTTTGGAAATCAAGAAGAAAACCAATACAAAATATAAAAAAAATCATAATTTTTTTCCCATCAAATATTATGATTTAAGATATTGTTTCACATATGTTTGTGTTTATAGAAAAAAAATATTATTGTTTTTGTTCACATATAATATTTTTTTTTCTTACAAACACAAACATATATAAAACAATATCTTAAATAATAACATTTGATAAAAAAAAAGTTGTAAAAATAATAATTTTATATTGGTTTCTCTTTAATTTTTAAAGTTTCTACTGTTGGTAGAGTTTTTAACTGAAGGAACCTCCATTGAACTGATATTTAGTTTTTTATTATTGAATATTATTTGTAGTGCCAATTGATGAAGATTATGCAATATTTTGTATTCCTATGCCATGTTGGAATGATCCTAAAACCGGATCATATCATGCATGCCTAACCACATGTCAAGCACATAATTTTAAGGGAGCTTGGTGTAGAGGACAATGGAAGGATGGACCTAAGGGAATGGGACATTGTTGCTGCAAATAATTAATAATATGGTGCTTAATTAATTTCACCATTGTACCTTGTGGGTGATGGTTCAAATTAGGATTAATTACAAGAAGAAGAAGAAGAAAAAAATTAAGTTTGTTTTTATTGGATTATTTTCATAGATCTTGTTGTTTTTTTTTTTGTTAATTTAAATTCATCTTGGTTTATTAGAACTAATAGAATTTTATTTAAGCATCGCATTTGCTATTATATTGCAAGCATACTTACAATAATCATAATGATGAAGGTGTGTATATGCAAAAGTTATTATTCTTATTTTAACTTATAAAGATTTGTTTGGAATCGATTTAATATTTATGGTTATGAAATATGTTTCATGCTTGATGAAACTTATTAGACCATCTCTAATAGTTTCTCCAAAATAGAGAAAATGAAGAAAAATGGGGATTTTGAGCAACAATTTTGCTTCAATAGCTTCCCTATAATCATCTCCAAAATGAAGAAAGTAGGAAAGAGAGAGTGGGTTTTTCTTCAAATATGAAGTTCACTCCAAATATTATTACTAAATGAAATGACCAATAGAAATTTTTGAAAAATAAATATTTAAATAGAAAAATAATATTTTACTAGATGATGCAATATTTAATAATATTTTGGGGAAATTATAAGAAATTTGTTGGAGATGAATACAATATTTCTTGGGGATTTTATCTTTTTATTCTCCATTTTAAAAAAATTATAAGGAATTTGTTTGACATGCTCTTAGTAAAAATAAATGGTGGGCCTACCCTTCAGGTGGTTGTTGTTGCGTGTGATTATATAAAAATGAAAACAATGACATTTACGTTTAAAATTAATTATATAAAAATGAAAATTTTATAAAAATTAAAAACAATGACATTTACGTTTAAATTTAGTTATATAAAAATGAAAATTATATAAAAATTGAAAACAATAACATTTACGTTTAAAATTAAATATATAAAAATGAAAATTTTATAAAAATTGAAAACAATGACATTTACGTTTAAAATTAATTATCTAAAAACGAAAATTTTATAAAAAGTGAAAACAATGACATTTACGTTTAAACTTATATAAAAATGAAAATTTTATAAAAATTGAAAACAATGACATTTACGTTTAAAATTAATTGCATAAAAATTGAAAACAATGACATTTACGATTAGTTCAAAGTCCAGGTGCTAAAACTGTCAAAACAGAAAGTTAAAAAACTAACTTGTCTAACGGAAAGGACTAATTTTGTAAAGAAACTTAATAAAAAATTAACCCTATCAGACTTGACAGAACTAACGGAAAAAGAACTAAAATTGTAACAAACCTTAACGGAACTAACGGAAAGTACTAATTATAATACAATTTATAAATCAAAATGTACTAATTACATTTTTAATAATATTTATGCAGGCTGAGGACGGTAGTGTAGCTTCGATTACTGTGAAGGCAAAAGTCTCCTTCATGAAGGAGATTAAGGAGAAGTTAAACTATGATAGGACGATCATCTTCAATAATACGTGTTTTGATCCATTGTTGGATCTATCTGACACTACTGCGAATCCTGTGTTACTTTTTACCTTTTTTCAGAATCAGGTCTTCCCCGATAGTGCAAGTGAGGAAGAGATGTATTTCCAGATCGGACCGCATCGACTTCATTTTGGTCGGGAGGAGTTATGTTTGGTGACAGGGCTTCGTTTTGGAAGCACTACGAGGGAACCTTCGGTTAGGGATGGTTTCGTTCATAGGGTTTTTGGTGATTATACGCCTAAGTTGGACAAGGTGTGGGAAGTTTTTCATGCTATTCAAGAGAATGACGGTATGGATGACAACGATGTCGTCCGGGTGTGTTTGATGCTGGTGGTTGATATGTTCTTTCTTGGCTGCCAGAAGAATATGAAAGTTTCTAAATATGTGTTGATGGCAATAGAAAATATGGAATTTTTGAACAGTTATCCATGGGGGTCTTTATTTGGAAATTTACAATCAATCAGATGTATAATTGTTTAAATAAAGGAGGACGGACATCGACAAATAAACAATTGACAATGATGGGGTTCTTATTTGCTTTGAAGGTTAGTTAAATTTTTGTCATTTAAATATTTAACTAATATTACATGTATTTCATATTTAATTATTGTTGACATTTTAATTCACATATGTGGATTGTAGAAACGTTTCCATATTGCAACGTATACTTCATTAAAAATAATAATGTGTACCCGAGGGCAGTTCGGTGGACCCGGGTGCAAAAAATGATAAAACTTAACCACATCATGAAGATCATTAATGTGTTGGCGGTATGTTTTTTAAATATCCTTGAAAAAGATTAATTTTGTTAACTTTTTCTTTTTGTAACATCATTTTTCTTTTAAATATATTTCGAGGATATGCAACCACTCTACAATCTCCAACCAGAGCATATGGAGGAGGCATCACAGTGGCATGTCGATAGCCTAAGTTATTTTAGGGGTGGTACGGACGTCCACGTTGAAGACGCCACGGATGAGGACGACGCTCATCATCATAGCACCAGCCAGGGATCTTAGCACCAGGGATCCCATCACGAGGGTTATCAAAGCCAGGGATCTCAACACCAGGGATCCCATCACGAGGGTTATCAGCATCCTCAGTCGGACCCTCATTCCCAGTATCTGGAGAGGTTGGCCAGTTTTGAGCGTGTTCAGCAAGATCATCAAACATCATGGAACGAGTTGACACCGTACCTGGCTGCTATTCGTGGAACGAGTTGACACCGTACCTGGCTGCTATTCGTGGTATTTCAGAGCTTCAGTGTGTTCAGCGAAGTCATCAAACATCCCTAGATGGTCTTTAAGAATGGAGGCAGTCGGTTGAGGATCGTTTCACGTCATATGGTGATCGTTTTCGGCCACAGGCAAGTATTTATATTTTGTTTACAAACTTAAGAAAACAATATATATAAATTGGTTAACTATTTTTATTCGTGCCTAGATGCCAACATACGACGCACCACATCCACCACAGCCACCACCCAGGAAAACTAGCTTCCTTGATTTGCTGCTTTCGGAGGACACGCCTTCAAGCTCCCAATTTCTCTTTTCCATGCCACAGTACTCCCATATGGTAGCTTATACAAATGGTTTTAAGCAATTCATTTACGTTATTCGTATGAAACTCTATATATTGACAATATATCTCGATTACATTACGCAGCCGGTTAATCCCTCTAGCTCATCCATGCCGCATGGCATGCCTTTCATGTCTTGTTTGGATGGTATGGCTGGCCCATCCATACCGCATGGCATGCCTTTCATTTCTGGCTCAGACATGTTTCAGACTCCGGAGATAGAGGGCAGGCCGCACCGCGAAGTTGGAGGGGGACGATTTGTAGAGGACCCTTATACAGCATTACCGTCTACCACTACTCCTCCTGCTAGAGTTAGACGCAATGCTGGAGGTGCACCGAGAGTTAGAGGCAATGTTGGAGGTGCACCAAGAGGTAGAGGTCGAACCCAAGTTCAAAATATTCAGACCAGTAATGAGCCGGAAGTCCTTAGAGTATACAGGTCGGAAGGTTGCCACAAACATGCAAGATTGTGTTGCTACCGATGGAACTCACTCCGGCATGGTGGGGTGCATTACTGGGAGAGGATGGGCAAGGGTTGTACTTAAGCTCGGTTAGTTTTATAGTTTTAAATATAAATTTGGTTGTAATACGTAGTTCATGTTTAATATTTTCTATTTTGTTAATAGCATGTAGATGCATGGGCGAAAATGGTGCAGTCAGGTCAAAATGAAGGTAGTAGATGGACGATTATGTCCGCCGACTTCTTTGAGAACTTGTGCGAGCACAGTGCCGGATCAGCCATTCAACAGGCTGACGGTAGAATGACAAAGGAGGGATGGCCAGCATGGGCGAAAATTCATTCGGTATTGAAACGAAAATAACATTTATTTATTTATTAATAGTCATCATTTAGATTCACAAATTTTGAGATCTAACGTTTTCTATTCCAGGGCATAATGCCAGTGTGTCTCCTGAAAGAATATTGGGTGGTCGGGGAGTTGAACTTAGATGAAATGAAACCCACAATATACGACTCCAACATCAGTGAGACCTATAAAAAGGCATTGAAAATATGGCTGAACGCTTTTGGGATGCGTCTTGAAGAGTTTTTATTGAGGATTGGTGAAACAAGCCGAGCTCAGCATGTGGGGTCCGTCTCATATGTCAAGGCGAATAACGTACCACAACACGGATTTCTCGGCGATTCTGGTCCTTTGACATGTCAAATGATCTCTTTGTTGGCGAATGACCTTATCCCATCCCATGATACAATGACTCAAACGTCGAGACAAATGCGTTACCAAATGGCTGATATTTTGGGATATGCGTGTTTAGGACATTTGTAGTGTTTAGGACATTTGTAATTTTGTCTGAACTTTATGAATTTAAAAAAAAATATTGCTATATGCTACGATTTTCAACACACGAGCGCTCTTCAAGTGGGAGTTATCCCCAAAGTCCGATTAGAGAATTTCGTGTGTCACAGGCATATGGAAAAAGTATTGGGTGACAGTGCGACCGGTGATACAAAATCACAGAGTCACACGGTCACCCAAATCAATTTCCATATGCCTGTGACACGTGAAGTTCTCTAATCTGACTTTGGAGATAACTCTAGCTTGGAGAAGTCTGTCTCGTGTGTTGAAAATCCTAGCATCTGGCAATATTTATAAAAATTTATATGAAGTTTATCTAAATTTATATGAAGTTTATTTAAATATATCAGTTGAATATACACTCGTGACTGAAATAATAACGAATCTTGTAGGCTTTTTCAGACAAATGTTGTAGGCATTTTCAGACGACTATTGTAGGCTTTTTCAGATTTTTTCAGACAAATGTTGTAGGCTTTTTCAGGAGAATCTTTTGACCAAATACACACCTGCGAATTCATATGGACTTTTCCCCGACTTTAAGTAGGTGCTATGATGAAGTAGTAATTCACATCTTGCTAACTAGCATTTCCTACCTTCTACATTTCCTACCTTTGTCCTACCTACAAAGATGCCTTTTGAAATACAATGCTTTTGGAGACTTAGAAGTACATCTGAACCGCTGCCGCAATGGATAGAAGACCTCGTGTGTTAGTAAATCTTTTTAATGTCCATAACTAAATTGTCTCGCTTTAATTTTCTAACTTTTTTTACGTATGACGAATTTTTCAATAGACGACGGTCCTCTCATATTTATTATGAAGGTCCATCATAATGGAAGTTTCACACCACCCCCCTGGAAAGGGATGGTGCACGCATAACCTCGGGTGAAGCGGAAAGGAGTTTAACAACTGGCTGATGATTGATGTATGTTATTGGGCTTTATGTTTCTCTTCAGGTGTGTTTCCAATAATTGTTTTTACACCCTTATTACATTTTTACGTTTTTATTTTAACAAGTTACACCATTATAATCGTCTCGTCGATACCTTCGATATGGTCACTGATGACAGTGGTAAGAGCACAAAATAAATCAAACTGTTTTATTACAAAGCAAAGGTCAACATGAAAATCTAAAATACGAAACCAACGTATGGTAACACCATTTAGGGGTAGAGTGCGTTACATTGCTCGATCCAACTATGTTTCTCATTTACCTATGCTTGAAGAACGTCGAAGTCTCGTACAATCTTGTCGACTTCTAGGTTGTCGTGGTTAATTCGATGTTCCTTATCTTTGATTTCCCTCTTTAACCTATTTATGTCTGCACTATCCGATTCCATCCTTTACAGTAGTTTTTCCTTCTTGCTTTGCAATTTTTTCCACTTCTCGGAGATTCTTCGATCACAGCTTCTGCTTTTTCTACCGATCGTTTCATCCTTTCCGGCATTATCTGTGAAGAGGGGGGTTCGAAGATGATGCGTTGTCAGCCATGTGAGAAAAGTAACAAAAAACTATGAGAGTAAACTAAAGAAGTTATTGGTGCATCTGTCGGCCTTTTTCAGGCGAATCTGTCAGCCTTTTCCCAGCAAATCTTGAAGCTTTTATCAGGCGAATATTGCAGCCTTTATCGTTCGTCTTTTTCAAACTTTTTCACGCGAAATCACAAATTTTTCGTACGAATCACCTCTTTCCATCGAATCTTGAAGCTTTTATCAGACGAATATTGACCAAATCGACATTCGAAATTACCAGTTTAACCTTTTCACAACTATAAATAGGTGATATGTATTGAAGTAGTAACACACAACTTGCTATCAATCATTTCCTACCTTTTAATACATTTGGAAAACACCATGTCTGCAAACAACCGATCTGGCAAGAAGAAAACAGCAAACAAGGCTGGAAGTTCTCGCTCAGCAATGAAACAACCATTACCATTGAATGATGGAATGTACAGGCGTAGCTGGAAATTGCCATCAACGGAAGAGGAGTGGGCAAATTTTCGAAGAACTAACGCCGACCATCCAATAACCGAAGAGGAGCGTGCTGATTGGGAAGATGCATGTTTTGACTACATGCAAAGACCTCCATACAATCCACCACCAATGTATGCAGACAGGTTTGCTAACCCTGACCAGAACCCTCCGACGTCTCAACTCATGCCGGCAAAACTGAAGGTCGCCATTATGGAGGCGGACGAGGAGATCACAGCGCTTGGTGTGAAATGGAACAACAGGGCTCTACAATGTGAAAAGGAGACAAATATTATGGAAAAAAAATTCCATCTTGCAGTCTTGGAGCAACAAATCAGTCAAAAGAAGAATGAGGTCAGAGAGATCAAAGAAGAATACGACGTTCTGGAAGACAAGATCAACGAAAAGGCTAAGTGGATCATCCAATGCCAGAATATCTATCCTTACTAAATTTCTCGGTGTTGTTTGTTTGTTTAAGTGCCTGTACTACTACCATTTCCATGTTCTTATTTCTCGGTGTTGTTTGTTTGTTTTAAGTGCATGCCTTCTTAATAAATATATGGTTTAATGTAACATAACGACTGCAACAATCTTCATGTTCACTTTATTTTACACAAAAAAAACTTAACCAACACCATAGAATACATAAAACAATAAGTGAACATACTTAAAAGGTTACAAACATGGTTTAATACTCATTGAGATCATCGTTGAGATCAAAAGTATAATGTCCATGACTTCCATAATTATTTGGGGTCGATAGTTGTTGGGTTTGTCGGCTTCCTGATGCTCCTTGACTACCCACATTTGCCCATGCACGATTTGTACATGTTCTGTTAGTATGCCCGGTTTGACCACACTTACCACAAGAAGCGATACGAGCATGGTTACTAGGTCTTCCAGCAGGTCTCTTAATCATGGGTGGACGAACTAACAGTGGTTGCTCTGGAACAACCCATGATTCTTCGGTGTCAAGCAGATAAATGAGGGGTGCGTACGTTGCTTGAAAATTATTCGCACTATAGAAAGGAAATGCCAAATTGCTACAGTCTGCAGTTTGTAGACTTGTAGCAACAGCGATTGCATGGCCGCAAGGTAAGCCAGATTTTTGCCATTTCAAACACGTGCAAGTACCTCCACGGTAATTACATTGTTCGTTTCTAAGATAATCACGCACTTCATAGCAACCATGACCAATTTCATGTACCGTCCACGATACAGCTTTGTAGGCTCTCTTATAAATTTTGTTCTCCGCCCACGGGGTTAGAGCATTGGCCATCGTCTCTAAAGAAATTATTACGTTAGTATCGATTGCACCAAAAGTAGTACTAGTACATAAAATAAATAAATTAAACGTTTTTTAACCTCCTTTAGTACGACGTTTAGAATACCACTCTTGTTGGAAGTATCGAAAGTATTCGAAAAGGCCACAAATTGGCATCTTTCGAGCATGACGGCACAGTGCATTGATCGACTCGGCACTGTTGGAAGTCATTATGTTGTAGCGTTCTCCTTTGAAATGCGCCCTTGTCCATTTCTCTGGATCAAGCCGGTCCAACACTGTACATCCTTGGGGTAAAGCGGCTCGTAGAGCTAACATACGCATTTCGAAATTCTCAAACGTATACGCTTGGCAGGTATTCCAATATAGATTCTTCTTATACTTAATCCCGGGGTCTTTGGTTTTTACGTTCATCTCCAGGTGGCGACAACATAACCCATGATGTGCCCTTGGGAACGAGGTGGTAATTCCTTGGTTTATTGCAGCATGCCTATCTGATATGAAAACCAAATCAGATAGTTCTCCAATACATTGCTTCAGCATGGACAAAAACCAAGTCCACCCCTCTCCATTCTCGGATCTACCCACTCCGAAAGCGACCGACACGATTTGGTTATTTGCGTCCATAGCAACCGCTAAGTACATTGTTCCTAAATAAACCCCTTCAAATGAGCGCAATCAATTATAAGAACCCGACACAAATGCGATACAAACGTCTCAATCTGAAAATTAAGTGGTTCACATGTTAGAAAATTAAACTACAAAGTTGTGCAAAATTATATTCAAAATGTCAAAATTGTACTTACCGCACAACCAAGAGCAGTGAAACACATCTCAAACCGTCCATGACTATCTGTCTCAATTTTTGTCACGGTACCAGGATTACGGAGCTCTAAATTATAGAAAAACTTAGGTAGTCGGGTAAACGAATCGGCCGGGTCACCCTGCACCACCAGATTTGCGTAATCTTTCGCTCGATATGCTTGCCAGATCGAAATATTTATATTATACTGATGTTTTATGTCGCTTATGATGTCTTTTGCAAGGAGTATCCTGCCACTATCCTGCACTTTAGATAGAATTAAATAACCCAACACCATTGCGGTTGCTTGATGGTGCCTGTGATGTAACTGCGTCTTTGAGCAGGTGTGCACGTCATCCACCTTTAGTACATGAAACATCTCCGTGGAACCGACATTCGTTGTCGTCATACGCCATTATCAACTTCCAACATAACATTTCGCCTCAACCCTAGTTTTGGAAGATTTATGCACTTTATATTCGAAACCCTCGCCAATGAACTTCCTCGAAAGAGCCAATTTCATTTCATCTTTCGTTTTAAATAACATCCCCACTTTAACTCTTTCACTGCGAATATAAGGTGTAGATAAGCTGGGTGTGATGACGATCTCCGGTGTTAGAAGGAAAGGAGGCATATCAAAATAATCATTACTCCCGGCAACTGACTTTTTTGATTTCCTTTTTGTTGTTGGTTTTTCATTACTATCAGTTATACCCAGGTAGAAAACATATGAATCGGGGTCCAATTCTTCTTCTTCTTCTTCTTCTTCTTCTTCTTCTTCTTCTACTCTTCCTCCTCCTCCTCTTCCTCCTTCTTTTTCTTCTACTTGTTCTTCTCCCCATCCTCCTCCTCCTTCTTCTTCTTCTTCTTCTTCTTCTTCTTCTTCTTCTCCCCCTCCTTCTTCTTCTTCGTCATTACCATGATATGGTACATCATAGACTTGGCGCTTTATTTAAATCAGCAGCCCATTCAAGGAAATCCGCAACATGATCATCGTTTTCCAAACGATAAATATGATTATCGTTATTTAACTTGTACGCAATTGTAGTCATACCAACTGAATTGGCAACACTACATTTATGGCATGCATACTCAAGCAATTCCGAAAGCGTAATTCTGGATGGCACCTTGACCGGGTGCAACGGTTGATTAGTAACATATTCCCACGTTTGATTAATTTGTTGCCACAAACCCCCACCAGAAATACGCAACTTAATTCTATAACTTGAAGAACTCATGATGTAAATCAAAGAAACAAGAAAATGAAAGATTGAAGAAAATGGTTGTCTACAATTGAATCAGAAGGTGGTTCTTAATTGAATGAGAATGTGGTTCTTATAGATTGAAAATTCAAGTTCTTTTACAATTATTAAAAAAATTGGAAAACAAAAAATCTGATAAAACATTGATTGACATTTCATTTCAATATCAGTAGGTGGAGTGCAAACAAAATAATATGATAAAAGTTACTGAATTTGGAGACTTTGTACATCTTTGATTCCTTTTCAGCAATTCATATCAGTACTTTGTTGAAAAATACAGTGTTATTACTATTTATATAAGTACTATTGTACAACAAATGGTAAAATGTCTAATTAAGGACGTGAAACATTTATCAAATAAAAAATTAGGGTTTTTGAATTTTCCCTTTTTGAATTTTAGGGTTAATATGGTATTGACATGTGTCCAAAAAGTAAACAAAAAGTAAGGTAATTAAGGTAATTAAGGTGGATTTAGCGGAGGTTTAAGGGATTTAACGGAGGTTTAAGGTGGATTTAGCGGAGGTTTAAGTGATTTAACGGAGGTTTAAGGTGGATTTAGCGGTGGTTTTAAGTGATTTAATGGAGGTTTTAAGGGGTTTAACAGGGGTTTAACGGGATTTAGCGGAGGTTTAAGCGTATTTAGCGGAGGTTTTGAGTATTTAGCGGATGTTTGACCGTATTTCAATGTATTCGAATGGCAAAGGAACGGACGCCCAAAACGACGTCGTTTTGGAAACCTCCGTTAATTTAGCAGATGTTTAACGCAAACCTCCGTTAAATCTAGCCAAAACGACGTCGTTTTGGGATCTCCGTTAATTTAGCGCAGGTTTTCATGCTTTTTAACGGACATTTGGCTATTTTGGTCAAATGAAGAGAGAGATGGTTACTGATAACAATATTTTCTGGGGATCGATCATTTGTGCCAAATTCTTTTCCTAGCCCCTTAAATAGTGTCATCATATTTTTGGTCAAGTGAAACTCGGGGTGTTCAATCAAAAACCTGATCGAGTTTTCGGATATGAAAATCAAACCCTGATTTTTGGGTTTTAGATTGTTTCGGTTTCGGGTTCAAATCTTCGGCTGTGGATTTAGTTATAATGCAATATATATATATATATATATATATATATAGGACGATAATCAAATAAAAACCACAAAAATGTTACACACTCGTGAAAACCGATATAAAAATATTTTTTTACATGATTTTTTTTCATCAAAACCTATAATTTAAGATATTGTTTCACATATGTTTGTGTTTATATTATGAAATAATTGCATGTGAATTTTTTTTTGATTCACCTAGTGAAACCATAAATATGCATAAAAAAGATTCATATGGTGAAACAAATACATGTGAAAATTTCACCTTATGAAACAAATATATGTGAAATAATATCTTAAATCCTAGCATTTGATTAAAAAAAATCATAAAAAAATTATTTTTATATTTGTTTTACGAGTTTATAGGATTCGTCTAGTTTGTAAATGCTGTGATTTAAAATGTTATTACATATGTGCAATAATATCTTAAATCATAGAATTTGATGGAAAAAAAATCATGAAAAAATTATTTTTTATATTGATTTGCCAAAGTTTCTATAGTTTTTACCCTTCGCCTAGTTTCTAGATGAACCGGTCTCTCTCTCTCTCTATATATATATATATAGAGAGAGAGAGAGAGAGAAGCCCTTTCAAGTGTTAACTCAATTATTTATGTTAACTTTGTTAACCGATCTAGGTCATTCATTATTTTAATCAACGGTTGTGATTAAATGGAGATTATAATCTGATAAAAAAGGAAATGAAATAAATGATATTAAATAAAGGGCAACTTTGGAATAATTTATCATATTTTATTTTTGGCGGAGATAATCAATAATATGTTTATATTATTTTTGGAATAAATTATATTTTATTTTTGGAAAATAATTAATATTTTTAATAATATTTATATGATTTTTGTTTAAAGATAAAATTAAAAACTTCATAGATGAACTTGAAAGTGAATCACTGATTTTTGTTTAAAATTCACGGGTGAAACCAGAAAATGAGACAATATTTTTATTTAAAGTATATAGATGAAACCATATAATCAAAGTTCATTAGTGAAATCAAAGAATGAAACAATGATTTTTATTTAAAGTTCATAAGTTAAACCATACAACCAAATTTTCATAGGTGAAATCTTAAAGTGAAAAAAATGATTTTTATTTATAGTTCATAGGTGAAACCAGAAACATAATAAGATAACTAAGAAAGTTTAAACAAGTTCATCGGTGAAATCAAAAATTTAATAGTTTAACAATTAAGGAAATGAGATAATCAATGAATGTGGTATTTAAACATTGTAATAATTAAATGAACAAGATATTTAAGGAATGTGGTATTTAAAAAATGTAATAATTAATTGAACAGGATATTTAAGGAATCTGGTATCAATAATCAAAAAGACAAAAATACCCGCTTAACAAAGTTAACACAGATAATTGAGTTAACACTTGAAGGGCCTATATATATATATATATAGGGGAGGGATCAAATGAGAACCATCCCTCCTTAAAGAAACAAATGAACAAATCGAACATATACATGATGTGGGGTCCCATATAATATTAAATCATAAATAATTTAATATTATGTGGGTCCCACATCATATGTAATCCACAATTGTCCCTTTGTTTCTTTAAAAATGCAAAGTTCTCATTTGAACCTTCCTCTCTCTCTCTCTCTCTCTATATATATATATATATATATATTTAAAATAAAATAAAATCATGAAAAAAATTATTTTTATATTGATTTGAACCAGTTTGTACAGAACTATGAGTTTGTATTCGATCATCCTTTTATATATATATAGAGAGGAAAGTTCAAATGTGAACTCATTTTTGGTTGTGAACGTGAGGACGAATCTCAGCCACTTATCCGGTCAATAAAGGCGGCTTTGACCTGGTTCCCCTCCTTTAATAATCTCCACCCTCCCATGAATCGCGTCAATCCTCCGTGATCGCGTCCACCATAACCGAAGATGTGTGACTGAGATTCGTTCTCACGTTCACAACCAAAATTGAGTTCACATTTGAACCTAACCCTATATATATATATATATATATATATATATATAAGCAAGTTGTAGTTTAAATGCATTAACAAAACTCACAAACCATAGCTTACATAAATGAAAGAGAAACAAAATCTCGCATCTTATAGTTTTCTAAAAAGACCAAAACGTAAGAATTATCAAAGTACTAACAACAATATCCATTTCAAGTTATTATTACATGCCACCTTATTCATTCATAAGGGATTTGGATATAAGCCGCTTCCGAAACAAACGGAACATCCGCATACACACCCGCAAGACAACACCGAATACACTCCAAAACCGTAAAAAGAAACGCAAACGCAAAAGCCGTCCAAAAATGCATCCCGGCCTTCCCCCAGTACCACGCACTCGGCAGCCATCTCCACACGGTTCCCGTCACCTGGAGCGTAATTTCCAGCAGCATTCCCGTCACCACATGAAACCTAAAAAAATGGGGCCACTCTTTTCTTCTAACGACCGCAAGATACGCAACTATGAAATACGCGATTAAAAACCAGCTCGGAAGTCCACCGAGAGCGCTCAAAAAAGGGTAAGTCAACTCTTCGAAATCTTCGAGAAATGGGTGGAGGTGGAAAGCGGTTTCTGCATACATCCAGGTTTCGTGGAGTGGCATTAGGTAAGGCAAAGCTGCTAAAGTCCTCCACCACCATCTCGGTTTTTTATCCATTGGGGGGAACTTGAAATTGAATAGAGAGTTAGCGTCTTTTGATGCTCTTGGAGAGATTGTAGTAGAGTGACGTTTTTTTCGAGATAAGTTCGGTGATATTTTGTGTGTGAAAAGACGTAAATGCCCCCCATGTAATGGAGATGATGCAGCGGAAAGATGAGGGACTGGAGCTCCTGCTATTAGAAAAATGACAGAAAAAAAAAAGAAACTTGAATTAATAACCAAAGGGTAGAGAGGTTGTTTTCATGAATACCTGTGGCTTGTGGCAAAGTGTGTTAAAAAAGGAAAGAGGAAAGAAGAGCCAAGGCTAGAAATAAGAAAAAAGAAACCGGATTTAATCTAAAACAGAGTGATTAAGTTCACATATAATGATATAACTTATTTATACCATGCAGGGAGTCAATAAATTAAATTACATATAACCCTAGAAACAAGATCTTAGAGCAATTACAGAGGGTCAGGTTCAGGGGAAAACGCCAAAAAAAAAAAAAAAAAAACCGAAGATCACCCTGGGAGCCCTCCTGGACAGTATGCACAAATGCATACTGGTAATTTGTAACATGCATATATATATATATACATATATATGTGCACTAATGCATATATATATATATATTTATGCACCGGTGCATAGGAAAAAAAACAGTTTCAATCTCTAGTATGCATTTGTCCATGCCGTCCGGATAGAGGGCTCCCTGGTTCCCAGGGTGTTCTTCAGTTTTCTCATTTTTTAGCGTTTTCCCCTAAACCTCCCTCATATATGTCTACTACTATTTTCCGGTTAAAAAAAACCTGACTCTCCACCCTTATCTATCATTTAAACCACAATCCTGCAAGTACAGTTTGATTTGCCTATAACAATTTCAGTAATAAAGATTCTTATATTCTGAACTATGGGACACCAATGCCATCAAGATTCATGGAAGTGGACACCACATTGATCCTCCTCAAACCCATGAATTGTGAACAGATATATAAGCACCCTTTTGATTTTTCATTCTAGAGAACAATCCAATCGCTATTTTCACAACTGTGGCAATCTATCTGTAAAATTTATATTTAGACGTACATACATATGCACACTCAAATAAAAGGATATTTATGTGCTAAAAAGTTTAATAAAATACATGCTCATAAAGAGCATTTCCGCTTAAGAGGTAATATTGACTTCACAAGTGAGAAATGGTAAAACAAACTGTGAAAATCTTTATGAATATTCCTTGTATGTTCTACCACTCGAGTTGCATTACATATAAATATTTTCCAAACTTTAATGTAATTTTTTTCTTTTCAGTTTAACAGTTCCTTCAATAATCTGATGATTGCAAAAAGAATCTTCCAATCCACATTATCTTTTGGTGATGGAGATCATTGAGCTTTGCTGTATCTCTATATGTATTTATTCAAATATGAGATTTGCATACCGTTTATTCTGTTATGCTACAAACAAATTTGCATCCCTATGACTTGAAGATATTTTCAGCACCTTTAACTGTTCTTGAATATAAGTAACTGTGGATTTATATAATAATAAAAAAAAACCCTTCATTAATGTTGGGACTTTTAACAAATAACACACATTCAACAATAAATTTTATAAAAACCCAAGTTTTCTTATTAGAAACGACATTATTTCCAAGCCTATTTAACTCGATCACAGGATGCATCCATCATTGACATTAGCATTTTAGCTCCAAATAGGGATATTGCATCAGATGACCATTCTCCTCATTCAAATTATTCTCCCAACCATTTCTCTCCAGACTTTACCCAAATGTCACTAGATCCGCAATAACTGCGGACCCACTAAACAACAAAATTTTCGAGTTTTTTTGGCCTTGGTCCGTAATTATTGCGGACCTGCCACGTGTCTTCACTAGAAAGAACTCCTGAACTTACAAATTTTACACATTTAGTCCCTATTGCAGACCTGGCATATTGCGGACCTAGTGACATTTGGGTAAAGTCCGGAGAGAAATGGTTATGAGAGCAATTTGAATGAAGAGAGTGGTCATTTAAGTCAAGCTCTCGCTCCAAATATTGTGCTCTATGCTCCAAACATATCATGCTCTCTTACAATTAAAGTCTTTCTCACATTTCATAGGTTAAGGTCAAGTACGCAATCCTCTTTAACAAAAGTTAATGCACTGCAAATCTCACGTTATTACTTTCACAGTTGCAGTATTTATATTTTAAGTCATGAAATATATCACATTACAATGAAAAACTCAAATATGGTCAATGGATTTGGATTTGGTTTAAATCAACTCAGAACCTTGCATGATCTTGAAAAAAATCAAGAAATATTCGTATGGATACAAAACATCACGAAAAATTGGTAAGATGCATTATTAATATTTTGCATAACAATCCAGAGTTCACTACCCCAGAGTATTTGTACTGTTTCTGTATTTAAAGAGTAAGTCCTCCATAACTCATGTCGCGGTTAAGACCTGATCTTCTAAAGATAAAAGGGTTTTGGCTCAAACATAAATAACATTTGCAAGCAAGGAGGACTTGGTTATCGGTTTCAATCAACTCAAAACTACATGAATTTGAACATTCACAAAAAAGGCCTTGAGGTCATGGTCAATTTACTCAAAACTACATGATCATGAACATTTATATAAGACTTCATGATTGTTCGAAACATCAAGATATATATATATATATATATACACAGAAAAGCAAAACCATAACATACGTAAAAACCCCAGGTTTAACATGTATCCCTTCCGATTTTCTACGTGCATAATAGACCATACTATAAATATGCATATAATCTAATTGTATATAATCTAATAGGTCCAATGCTATAGAAACAAACTTAAGCACTGATTCAAAACTTTAAGCAAAATAAAACAAGCTTGAGACTACACAAACCTTGGGGAGAGAAAGCTCTCAGCTCCTGATGAGATTTCAAAGAACTACTAATCCTTGAAATAGAGAGTGCCTTCAATGGCTTGGTCTTACAGGTTTTGTAGTTTACCCACTGTCCCCCACATATAGAGTATCCATTTAAAATCATATTGAGACACCTTAGTCCAAATCTGCACAATTAACACTTTGTATATTTATACTATGTTTCACGAAAACCTAGATAGAAATGACAAAATTCATTTGCAACAAAACATTACAGTTACTAAAAAATCACTTAGATTCGAGAATATCGCTGCCACATTCCATCAAGAGGGATAAACTTCAACTTTGTTTTGCAAAAAACATGTTATTTTCCAGAAATTTTTTGCGAACTGCATTAATGTTTAAGTCAATATCAATCAATTGCTAGAATGTATCCCTTTTCAAATTTCAACATGCCAATTTTTCAATTGAAAAGCACCGAGTTCTATGTCAAAAAACAAAACCCTAGTTTTTTTTTCTGGAACGAAAAGAGTTTCTTAGGGCTCATAGTTCATATCTTGTTTTCAATCGGAGAACAAGTGGTTTGTATATGCATCTTAAGATGTAGTAACTAGTAACCAACGAATGGAATTCACCTGTTGAATGTCTTCTTCAGCAGCAAACAGCAATGGAGAAATGACAACGGAAATTGCGGATGAAGATAGACGGCCTCGTCTCCGAGTAGAGCTGAGGGTTTTACAATTTACATAAAGGATAATGCAACTGAGCAATTTTATTGTCAAGTATTTCACAGTATTTACATAAACTACCCCATACTTATAAACCACTAATAATTCCATGTTTGGTTTGTTGGAATCAATCTAAATGGTTAATGCAATTAACCAAATTTCACTTTTGCGCATGATCTGTTTCGTGAGTTTTGATAAGGAATTTAAATTCTACGTGTCGTGGAATGTAAATTTTTTGGGTTTTTGAAAGAAAAAAAAACTATTATCCATTTATATTTATTTCATTCAATTTCATCCCACCATGGTGGATGTCACCGGTCATCACCATCGCTACCATGGTGGATGTCACCACTGTCGGCACCACCACTACTGCAGTCATCATCGCCTCCAACGTTACCGTCACTGTCATTACCGTTGTCATCTTCACCCCTTTCACCACCACCACCACCGTCGACGCCGTCGTCACCACTATCGTCGTTACCACTGCGTCCAATACGCCATCACTGTCGTTACAATTTGTCGCCCTCACCCCCACCAACCCCATTATCACCACCCGGCCGTGCCGCCACCACCGCTATCTACAACACTACTCCTCTAACCCTACCATCGTTATTATATTCAACGAACCAAACAGACATATTGAAATTCTTTTGACATATTTCATTCCAATTCGTGTCAACCAAACGTATGGTCAAATATGATTAAATTCCATTCCAATTACTTTGTATTCTAATTCCTTTAACATATTCTAATTCCAACAAATTCCATTATGTGAACCAAATGACACCTTAGGCTATTCTTGACAATTAGCTAATAAGTTAGTTGGTGGTTGATAAGCTAATTGATGAACTAAATACATTTGGCAAAAACTAGTTGATAAACTGGTTAAAAAATGTAAAATGATCAAATATGGCAAGTTCAAAAATCAATAAGTTTTAACATTTGATGGTATATTTAAAACAAGTCACTAATAATATAATATGTTAATAAATTCAAACCATATTGTAAAGAAAATTAAATAATAGATTATGCTAATTAATAGATTTCAATTTCATTTATTATCCAGCCACAAATCCCTCAATATTGACATCAATAAGGAACACTCATGCATAGAGTGAAGAACCCCAAGTACTATTGCTTGGTGGTCATTTCCAATATCCCCAAGTCCTCATAACTCTGCAAATACCTCTGGAACCCCCATAATTTTCAAGCAAAAAAGCCACCCAAAATAAACCCAGCGTTCTAGATAAAGCAGAGAAAACTACTGCCTTCATTTTGGTGAATCCTCCATTGCACCTATTTTGGAAACTACCATTACACCTACTGCTACTCAAACCAAAGCACCATATAAATCTGTGTTGAAAGCCATTGAACCTAGTGAGACCATCCCAAAACCCCTATTAGTTGGACAATCACCCCTTTAAACAATGGTAGAGGCTATTGCAATGCTGGAACATGAGAAAAAGGAGACAAGTACTAAAATAGGCAAGGGAAAAGGCTTGATAGACTATTCTGGTTATGATGAAGAGGAGGAAGAAAAGCACTTAGAAGAAGAAGAAGAAGAAGAAGAAGAAGAAGAAGAAGAATAGAGTTCTGAAGCTGATGATTCTCTAGATGAGGATCTTGTTGTGGGCGGTGACGAGATTGTTGCAGCAACAGAAGAAGAGTGAAGCCAAGGTGAAGACTCCAAAGAAGAGGGTTATCAAGGGAAAACATGTAGTATCACCCAAACCAAAACCAACTAAACTAGGGAGAATCAATGTCTCCTTTGGGACCTTTAGTAGTAGAGATGCATATGACCAATTTGGTCTTATGGCATCTAAAGATGCTTTGGCTGAAAAGAGCTTTAGCATTGAAAGTTTGAAAGAATTCCCATTCATCCAAGAAATTGTTGGTCCCAAAGGGGTCTACAAGAGTGTAGAGATATGACACAGTTTATAGAAGGCGGGGGAGATGAATACAAACACAAATTTTACTTTTACATATGTTTATTGATTACAAACAAATTTAGAGATTATTGAGAAATAAGAACAAGATAAGAAAACCTATTCTAAACAATCTAAGGATCACTAAGTTGATGCACAAAAAGAGAGAGAACATAAATAGAGGATTCAAGAAGAGAAAGATATAGATCCATACTGATGAAGAAAGAATTTCTTTATATATTTATACCACTGCATTATGTGGCAAGCATCTATTGGAGAACTTGTCCTTTGTCCTTAGAGTTAGCAGCTTTTTGCCCGCATATGAACATTTGACCTTTAGGGTTGTTAAGCACGTGGGGAGCAATAAAGCAACATAGTACTTGTACCAGGTCTAGGGGGTTGTCCTTTGTGCATATAGAATAAGACGAAAACTAATCTTGTTAAAAAAGATTCATTTAATTACTGATACTGAAGCTTCAATGAGGTTTCTTTAGGTATCATTGAGCCTTGTTCAGATTTCACACTTGTAGTAGACAGTCTTGTTATCACTGAAATTCGCTTAAGATCACGAACTGACATGTCTCTATCTGAAGCTAATTCTTTCACTTTGCTGAAGGTTTCGTTGGTGTGAGTTTTGTCTTCAGGAACATTCAGGTTCTGATGCTGTTATGCAATAGTTTCAGCTTTGATTAAGTGTAACAGTGATGACTCGCTGAAACTGTATAGGAAACTAAACTTGAGAATTTTCACTAAGTATAAAATATTATCATCAAATCACTAAAGGAGCTTGGATCAACAATCCCCCCCTGTTTGATGATAACAAAGCAATATAAAGAAAATTGCATAAGTGTTACAGTAAGGAATTAAAACTAGTAACATACATGTCTCAGTTATTGTTTTGTGAGATCTTTTTCATTTTATATACTCACTAAGTTGAGTTACATTATGAGAAAGATAATGACACAACTTTGTGAAAAATGAAACTAGAAAACATATTCACTGATTATGAGAAAGAAATTATCAGAGAATGTAAAGGTTTATCAGATAGAAACCAATAAGTGTAATGTCTCTATTACTATTTTTCCAGGGATATTTTCAGTACTGATATAGAGTGAAGTACTTGTTGAAATTTCATTGATAATGGAACTGAAGATTACAAATATAAATGAAATTACATTGAAAAAGGCTAAGTGCTATACACTGAAGGAAAAATAAAAAGATTGTTTATTTAGATACACAGACAAAAAGTACTTCAAGACATCTTCTCCGAGATTTTTTCTTCTAAGTAATTCTCCGCGGATCTTGCCATTCATCATGCGGCCTGGGATATCATCATCGAGATAGTCTCTTATCCTAAGAAGATGATCTACTAGACTGATGGGATTTCAGATACTTGTTTGAACTGATGTTCACCGTCATAACTTATGAACATAAATCCAAACTCAGGTTTGCAATGAATAGTACCATAAACATATGGACCTCTTTCAGGGAGGGAAAGATTTAGCATTGAAATGCCAGGGGGTTTCATGGTTTGGAGAGCTTCCCTTGAGAACTGTCTCATGTTCATTTTTAGACGAAGGGCCTTCTTCAGCGTTCAGGTTGGCCTTTCTTGGTCTTGATGGATTTTGAGAAAGAGGAGGAACTTCTATTACCGTTGGTACTCTAAGAAATAAATCATTCAATATTTCTTTGACGTAGATCTTGTACTGCGATATGGGTTTTTAAATCGCATTCCTGATCTCCAGCCATTCGTAGAATCCATACATCTTCAGGAATATTGGATATTCAATGAAGGTAGTACTACCTCTGAATATAGTTATCTGAACTAGTATTCCTCTGTTCTTTCCTCATCCAGAGATGGTGACATTAGTTATCTTCTCATGCCTCATTCTCTTGTTCACCTGATTTCTACACTAGGAAAATTCCTTGTCTTTCAATGCCGAGGAATCTTGATGATATCTTGATGCGGGTTGAAGTAGTTTATCTTGAGCACTAATTGGGTTGTATCTCTGAAAGTTGGAACTTGCAAATTCTTTTTGGGAAATTGCTTTAGCGGCTTCAAGGTTCTCTTAAAAGAAGATTGCCTTAGCTGCTCAACCTTCAGAGATTTTTCTTTCTCTTCAGGAAAAAGAAAACTAAATTCATCAGATTCGTCAATCCCAGAGGTACAAAAAAGGATTTTTACTCTGTTTTGTATTTTGATCAAGTTGACTTATTATTTGAGCCATTCTTGTAGACTCTTATTTTTCTTCAGTGAGTGTTAAAGATCTTGATAACATTGTATTATGTACAAGTGTTTCTTCCTCCTCAGCATCAGACTTTGGTATGTGCATGGGCAGGTGATACGCGCTAAGAATTTATTGCTTAAACACTATTTTATCCTCTTGTAGATAGGTTATTTTATATTTTATCCCAACCTTGAGTCATTTTATTACTTTGTTTTCCATTTCTTTGTTCATGGAGCTGGAGTAAATTATTTTACTTTTTTTTTTACTTCAGTTTAGGCTAATATGGATGATTTTTGACAGTTTAGTTTGTTGTTATTAGTTGTTGTCTGCTGCTGGAATGCCGCAGCATTGCATGAAGGATGAATTCCTGAAGAAGTACACCTAGAAGCTAATGATGTGACGTATGTTGACTGGTTGACCAAGTCTTTTGTATTTACAAATGTAGTTTGGTTGGTTAAAAATCTTTTGTAATTGTACCTTTGGTCATTAACCATTAGACATAAATGTTGTACTTCGCTTAGACTTTTTGCACCAAGGTTGATGAAATTACTCTTTTGCCCCCATCTTCTTCCTTGTATAAATAGGGAGGTGGTGATGGTGTTTATTATCATCTATCAACTAAGTGATTTTCCTTCATTAATGCAAATAGTTATTTGAAGTAAGCTCTTGTTCTTCATTTAATATTCTTGTCTTTCATTTATTGTTCGTCTTACTTTTTTTACATTCTTGTCATTTACATTCTTGTCATTTACATTATTCTTATTCAATTCTTATCATTTAATTCTTGTTCCTTACATTCTCGTATTTATTTTCATTGTAATTTACTTTCTTGTTATTTCATTTCATATCTTTATTTTATGCAATATACATTTCTTGTAATTTCCTTTCCGTTATGAGCAGCTGAATCCTTCAGCTTGGGTGTGAGACGGAAAGGGTGACTTTTGCAAACCAAACAAGAGTAGATTCTTTTATGTAACAACAACTTTTCATTATGTCTTTTCAAGTTTTATAAAACCAATAATATCTCTTGACGGGTTGATTAGTTAAAAGAATTAAAGTGTCATGGCCTCCAAGCGGAGACATTGATTACACGTCAACTTGAATGATATGGGAGGTATACTTGAGAAGGTTACCGACAAAGAGATTTGTCATCCATATTTTTCAACTTGGTTAATTCTCGTCGGGTTGATCACTTTGAGGTGTTAAAGTGGAACGGAGCTAGAGATAAGCCATTTAACACATTTCAACTTGAATGATATGAGAATCCACTCGAGAGGGTGATTTTTTAACAAAGACCATTTTGTTTATCCATATATTTCGAAGACATTATTCACTTTCACTGGTATGGATACCTCATAGATATATCAGTTGAAAGCTATAATATCATTGCATTACTAGAGTTCGAGAGGAATACCTTCAAAATAAATGGTGAAATTAGTTCCCCATTTTTACTCCGATTTGGGTGATTCAAATTGTTATGGTTCTGATTTTTGAATATAGACATGGAGCTCGTAGTGGTAGAAGATAGGTCCTAGACCTTCATTTTTGACCTAGGGGTTGTGTTTTATGTATCCTCAACCCTCATTTAGGGGTTGTTTGTTTAGGTCTGGATGGTGCCATCCAGAGGCACGTCTGAATCGTGTAGAGGCAGGGTGCTGTTTGGCAAAAAAAAAATGATCCTCTGAAGTGTGACAAAAGCCTTTAGATGGTATGTGCTCTAACTCCTTGCAAAATGATTCAGACTTGTTTTTTTTTCCAAAATACCCTTCTTTTATTTTGTAGGGGCCTCCATCCCTCTCCTCTCTTTTATCGATTTCCCTCTCCACTATGTGTCCATTCCACGACCGTCGGCTGCTGTCCAACGCCGCCGTCCACTTTCCAAGGTTGCGGTCGACTTTCCAACGCCACCTTCTCCACCATTCTCAGGTATGTGTTCGATTTCTCTTGGGTTCGATTTTTCTTTCTCTTTAGATTTATGTTCGATTTCTCTTATATGTGGTATCGATTAGACTTGGAATCTGGTATCAATTTGGTATCTATTTTTTGTATGTGTTTGATATTTGTTTTTTGTATGTGTTTGGTAAGTGTTCGATTTCCATTAAACAACCATTAAGTCGGCTTAATCAAACAACCCTTTTGCTATGAATGTGATTTTTTTGCACCTGTTTTTTGCACATCTACTGCACCTTTCTTTTCACATTATAAATATGTTTCAAGAACTGATTTGTGTTTCTGATTTGTTCTGATTTATGTTTTTGAACAATATTTTTGTGTATATAGATACTGATTTGTTGTGATTTATGTTTCCGAACAATATTTATGTGTATATAGCTACTGATTTGTTGTGATTTATGTTTTCGAACAATATTTATGTGTATATAGCTACTATTTGGTATTTGCATTTGTGTGTTGATTCTAGCCACCATGTATGGAATACTTGCACTTAAATTTACCATAGGGACCATGTGATTGTGTCTTTAAAAATTTGTGGTGAATCTTTAGGTATGGAACTAGTTGGTGAATCTTTGAACCAAAAGAGATGTAGGATTAATTGGAAACATGATGGGTTGGTCCGAACATTTCTCGAAGCTTGTCTACAAGAGACAATTAAAAATGGGCGGGAAGGTAGTAGTCTTAAGTCACAGTCATGGAAGAATGTTGGTGAAGAACTGAAAAGGAAACATAACTTCATCGTCGACCAAAAACAGATGAAAAAACACTATGATTACATTAAGGAGAAATATACGACTTGGTCGAAACTGAAAACAAAACCGGGAATATCTACGATCCATCAACCAACACCTTCAATCTGTCTGAGGAAGAATGGGAGATAGAGATTTCGGTCACTTTCTTTCTTATTCTTTATATTATTGTTTCTTTATAATTATATATTTATATCGATATATTTTCTTAAAACAGTAAAACCCTAAATACATGGAACCATTGAGGAGTACCGGTCTGCTTTTTCCTGAACTTTATGTCCAACTATTTGATGGGGTTGCTAGTGTTGGGCTTGAGAGTTATGGAACAACATCTACGATTTTTGATCCGTATGACTCTGATCCTAACTTGAATGAAGATATACCTGTCGCTCAAGAGACCGGGGGCCAAATTCAACTCAAGAGACCGGGGGGCCAAACTCAACTCAAGAGTGTTCTTCACGCCCCTCGGTACAAAGCAAAACACGGAAAGCTAAAGAAGCTTGTACTTCAAAAAAAGCGGGAACCATTTTGAAGGTGATGAATATGATGCTAGAAAAGCATGAAGCACCTAAAGATGATATTGATGAGTTCATGAAGAAGTTGGAGGAACTTGGATGGGGTGAACCGTTGCATGGCATGACACTATTTATTTTAGCCGAAAACCCCGACTATAGGAAAATGTGGATGCGTTTAGAACCGGCGAAGTGTGAGAGTTGGATTAAACAACTTACGACACGCAAGTATAGGGGAAATGTGTTTTAGTTGGTGGGTTTGAATTAAACTTGTGTTGGACTTGTGTTGGATTTGTGGTTATTTTGGATTAAACATGTGTTGAATTTGTGCTTATTTTGGATTAAACTTGTGTTGAATTTATGGTTTTTTTTGGATTAAACATGTGCTTGTGTGAGTTTGTTGTTTTTAATATATGTGTGTTTATTATGTTTAATATGTATGTTATTTTCAAGGTAATACATGGATTTCAAAGAAGATCTTTTGCTAGTTATGATCATCTATTTGTATTGGAAATACAATCATTTATCAAGAATAGAACAGATAAGAGATAACATTTCTGCCTTAACCGGACATGCGTATACACTAGAATTGTTAGGCGGATCGAATACACAATGTGTTGAATTGATGCGACTTTCTCGGGATGCATATATACTATTATGCAACCATTTTAAACAAAAAAATTGGTTGCAAAATAGTAGGAATGTCATCGTTGAGGAGAAGATGGCTATATTTTTGACAATTATTGGCCATAACGAACGGTTTAGAATGGTTAAACGGAGATTTCAACACTCCACAGAGACTATTCATAGAATCTTTCGCGAAGTACTAAGACAATGATAAGTTTGCGAAAGAAGCTATACGACCGACACATTTCGAGGAAACGCTGAATACATCAGAACATCAAAGAAACCTTAGACAAATTTTTCCGGTAAGTTTTGAATTATTAGTAATTAATTTGTATTCTTTTATAATAATACGTCATTTGTATTCTTTTAATAAAGGGGAAATAGGTGCATTAGATGGAACTCTTGTACATGCAATCGTACCTATTGATCAACAGGCTCGTTATAGAGGTAGAGGAACAGGTGAATGTTATCAAAATGTTTTAGGTATTTTTGATTTTAATATGCTTTTCACGTACGTTTGGGCTGGATGGGAGGGTATAACACATGATGCTAGAGTGTTAAGAGAAGTTGCATTTAGTCCTACATCTGGCTTTCCATTTCCTCCACGAGGTATGTATAACTTTTACCTAAATTTTAATTGTTCACCGTTTTCTTATATTGTTTATTATAATGCGGTTATGTTTAACTTTCAATTATAGATAAATATTATCTTTGTGATGTTGGTTATGCCAACACCCGTGGTTTTATGACTCCATACCACAACACGAGGTATTGGCTTGTTGATTTTCAACGACAACGTGCCTTGACAAAAGAAGAACGGTTCAACTATGCTCATGCGCAACTTAGAAATGTTATTGAGCGTGCCTACCGTGTCCTGAAGGCAAGATTTCCAATTTTAATGCAAATGGCTCCCTATCCGTTTCGAATACAAAGAAACGTTGTAATTGCTTGTTTTGTGGTTCATAATTTTATAAGAAGATGCAATATCCACGATCAATTATTCATTGATTACGACAATGATCCCACGTTTATTGCCGAGGGACAAGTAGAAATTGAGGGAGGCGATGAAGATGACATGGATACAAGGCCTTTTGGTACTCAAAACAATGCGTACATGGTAAATTTACGTGACCAGATTGCTAATCAATTAATGTCAAATGTGTCAAATTAAGAATTTTGTTCAAAAACTATGTTGATGTTTTGTTATAATTTGTCTGTTATGTATTTTTTTATTCTAGAACTTGAAAAAGTAATGTTATTCTTGTTTAAATTAATATAAAAATGTTGTTTTCAAGTTATATTTGTAAAATAACTTTATTATTCTGATCTCTACCAAACAGTTAAATTTCATTCAGACTGTATCATACAAATGGTTAAAATGGTAATTTGTTCTCATTCAGACTGTCCATTCAGAGCAGCTACCAAACAACCATTTTTCATCTTGTACTATATCATACAGAGCCTCTTAAGCATTCTGACCTCCTGACCATCCAGCTCTATATCATCCAACAACTACCAAACAGCCCCTTATGTAACACCCGGAAAATTCCACGTAAAACCCAAACCATTCAAAACGACTCATTTTGTAGATTGAACATTTATTTGAGTTTAAATCTATTTTAGATAGTATAATTTGATGTCCTAAGGTTAATTTTCTTGTTTACTTAGTTTTTGTAAGAAGAAGGTTTGAAGGTATGCAACTAAACTCAAAACAAGGGGGTTTTCGGGTGAATTAGGCAAGTTGGGCGAGTCCTGGGCGGCTCAGACCCGCTTGAAAGTCGCTTTGTTCGCTGTTTGGGGAGACATCAAAGAGTTGGGCGAGTCCTAGGCAACTTAAGACTAGCTTGGAACTCGCCCGAATTTCAAACTCGCTTGAAACTTGCCCTGATCACTGTTTGGTGCTGATTGCTTCTAAAATCGGGTTTTGGACCTAATCTTTTCACCATTCCTCTCCCTAACCATCTTTCTTCTTCCTTCCACCATTAATAGAGATTTTAGAGCTTTGAATTCTCTATCACCAACCATTCTAGAGCATTTATTCCTCCTTAAAGCTAGGAATTTAAGGCAGTTCATCAAGATCTTTGTGTCCGTCATTCTTGCATCAAGTCATCACCTCCTCCATTTTAGGAGATTTTCTATGGTTTTCCTAACCCTAGCTACGTGAGTTCAAATCCAAACTTTATAAACTCAAATACTTGTTATAAATGTTGTATTTACTGATTATAAGCTTATGATTTCAAGTATTTATGTATTTGGGTTAAGTTTGGAAGTTTTAGGTCAAAATGAGAAATTTGGGTATTTTATTATAGATGATGATATGAGTATCATAGATGGCTTTTAATGCTTGGAAATGTTCTAAAATGAAACACTTTTTGACTTTTGGTACTAAAATGGTTTGACCTAACTTTCGGTAAAATACGTATCCCAAAGAGAAATGGATATCTAAAGGTTTTCATTGTTTGGAAAACTATTGATGCGTCTTGTTTGATGTATTTGATTTATAGACTAGCCAGTTATGGATTCATAGGCATAAGAGTCTATACTTATTTGTCGTGAAGGATAGTCTGAATTATCTTTTAAATTGGAAATTGACATTGTGGAATTTGCGTGTTATTTCTTGTCTATCCTTTCACTCATTCGGAATTTGCATTGTGGAATTTGCGTGCGATTCTTGAGGAGAGGGCATGTGTACAAACGACTATTGTACTGGAATTTGGTAGATGCCGATGAAATTTGCATTGTGGAATTTGCGTGCAATTCTTTGTGTCGCCCCGTAACATTGGTTCGTGACTACCTTGTGTTTCGTCATGACTAATGGTAATACGGGTCTCCCCCGATTGTTTTAAAAAGACCCTTACTCATCTAGAGTAACCTTTCAAGTAAAGTTAAATGGGATAAGATGTATTGCATTTAACTGTTTGTTCTTACTATGCGTAAGTCTAACACTTGATTTTAAATGTTGTTTAGCAGGTGAGCGGGTTAATGGGGCTCCTTAGAGAGGAGCGGAGTGTTGTGCCATGAGAGGGCACCCTTTTTGAGATTACACCTTAAAGTGTAATTATTGGATATTTTAGAACAGTTGTTTTGAGGAATATTAGCAACACCCAAACATAATCTATGTATTGTATGATGTAGATTAATAGGTTGTTGATTTAGTGTTCCATTCATAGATGTAAACTCCCATACTCATCCCCACTTATTGGGTGATTTTATATAATTCTGCATTTAAATTTGCTCTAAATTTTAGGGTGTTACACCTTAGTTGTTGATGGTGTATATGTTGAGGATCATATGTGTTACACCTCACTTGCATCATAGATATAGAATTCTTGCTTGTGGATCTAAAGTCTCCACAACCTTGGAAGCATAAATGGGTTGGAAGTTGGAACCTAGGTTTAACCTAACCTGACAATGTGAGTTCAAGTTACTTTGTAAAAACTATGTACATGCCAATATGTGCATTTTAAAGTTGTAATATGCTTTATTTAATAATTATCAAGTGTGTTAGGTATTTGGTGAAATTTACATATTTGGTGTTTTTGGGTTAACATATCTTGAAAATGCACATATTTAAGATCTTTGAGTATTTGGTCAAATAAACTATAAGTCTGGGTTATTTTGATGATTTATTTTGTGCATGGAAATTATTTTAGTATTACTTCATTATGATATACTTGGTTTAGAAAATGCATATTATTATGTTAAGGGACATTTTAGTTATATAAATGGTACGTGTTCATTTGAAAAATGGTTTGTAATAACCAATGAGGGTTTTAAGTAATCATATTTTTTAAGCATGTGTTTGCAAAAACATGGATTAAATGCATTTTTTTTTTGTTTTTTATGATTTTTACTTATCAGTCATTTGACATGTTGAGTCATTTGACCCAGTTTGACTTAAATAAGTCATGATGACATTTATCCGACTTAAATTGCTTTATTTTGAGCTTTTGGATTTATATACATTTATATCATATGTATATATATATATATATTGTTGAGTCATTTGACCCAGTTTGACTTAAATAAGTCATGATGACATTTATCCGACTTAAATTGCTTTATTTTGACCTTTTGGATTTATATACATTTATATCATATGTATATATATATATATATATATTATATATAATAGGGGCGAGTTCAAATGAGAACTCAAATTTGGTTGTGAACGTGAGAACAAATAAGAGCGCGGCACATGACATATTCAGACTGAATAATGAAAGAAATATGCAGTCTGAATAATGCTTATTTAGTCTGAATAAACATTATTCAAACTGAATAAGCATTATTCAGACAAAATAAATACTATATTCAGTTTGAATAATCTACATTCAAACACGTGTCGCGCTCTCATTTGTCTTCACGTTCACAACCAAATTTGAGTTCGCATTTGAACTTTCCTCTAATATATATATATATATATATAGGGGTGGGTTCAAATGTGAACCCATATTTGGTTGTGAACATGAGGATAAATCTCAGCCATCCATTTAAAATCAGATCAAAAAATAAAGTGAAAAAACTCGCGGTGGCATTCTTGTAAATAAGTGGAAAACTCAGGTCTACGGCTTAAAGGATATTAAGCGCGCTTAGGGGTATACTCGTAAATACCACTTTACGATTCAAATAAAAAGCACGTCTCCCTACTCTTAGGCCTTTTCGATACCGACTCAAATTTCTTGCGTTCATCTTCCCCGAACGAAAACTTTGACCTAAAATTCATTTTCTACTGAAAATCAACGAGATTACTCTTAATCAGAAAACAAAAATGGCTTCTAGTAGCGAAGAATGCAATCGTATTGAATCTTTTGAAGAAGAAGGTAAAAGTTTGCATGTTTATATAATTTTTTATCTTGAATATTTAGGTTTTGTAATGCAATCGTATAGCATGTCTTCTTGTTAAATGATGTCCAATTGTTAAACTGAATATAAACACTCTTACATTCATTCTGAATAAAAACACGATATATATTTTTGAAAAATTGTAGCTTCTATACAGTCATAAGAAAAACACTAAGACTGATAGTTTATATTCCGTCTGAATATAAGCTAGAATTAGTTGTTTGTATAATAGTGGCTTATATTCAGTCTGAATATAAACACTAAGGTATAATAAATAATAAACTTTGTAGCTCATATTCAGACTGAATATAAACACTAAAAAATATTATACTCTGAAGTGTTTATATTCAGTCTGAATATAAGCTAGAATTAGTTGTTTGTATAATAGTGGCTTATATTCAGTCTGAATATAAACACTAAATAATATTATACTCTGTAGTGTTTATATTCAGTGTGAATATAAGCTAGAATTAGTTGTTTGTATAATAGTGGCTTATATTCAGTCTGAATATAAACATTAAATAATATTATACTCTGTAGTGTTTATATTCAGTCTGAATATAAGCTAGAATTAGTTGTTTGTATAATAGTGGCTTATATTCAGTCTGAATATAAACACTAAGGTATAATAAATAATAAACTGTGTAGCTCATATTCAGGCGGAATATAAACACTAAATAATATTATACAAACCAAAAATTAGTCATTAATAAAATAGTTTTTAAATCTTATGAATAACTGTTTTTTGAAGATGATGATCTGTTTTGAATCTGTTTTATATTGAAATTGATTAATATAAAGCTGTTATATTCATAATGAATATTTAATTAAAACAGGAAGAAAAAGAATGAGTGAAGGAGACTGTTCTTCTCCAAAAAGAATAAAGAAGTCAAAAGATGCAGAAGAAGAGAAGGATGTAAGAGAGAATACCCAGAATGAAGATATTATGGTGGATGAATTCAGATCACCATATAATTTGAAACCTGTGGATCCAAGAACAGAGGAAACAGAGATTGAGAAGAATGTTGCCCAATGGATGTTCTCATTCCTAGGGGATCGAATGTAAGTATTAAATTTCAACACACCCTTTTATTCAGTCTTAATATCAACATGTTGTTAAATAAATTCTAAGATATAATCATAATGAATATGAAATGCTATTCATTACATATGTGGTATTCATTGATCATGTTATTTAATTATTAAATTTAATTAATTACAGGCACGAGGTCTTTGAATCAAGCACAGGGCAAACAACTATAAAAGTTTTCCTTGAAAGCTTGATTCCAGAATCGGAACCTTTTTCAAATGTAATAGACACCTTCTCTTACATTTTAAATGCTGAAGAAATGTTGAAGACAAACAATCAACCAAAGAGGTTATATTGTACAACAGAAGTATTGGTAAGAATATAATTATTATAGTTAAACATAGTATAGTAGATTACTTTCTTATTATTCTTTATATCACTTTATAATCTTCATGTATAGACATTCATGATGAATACTAGTTTAACATTTGTTTTTTACAACAGCCGCATGACATCTTGGACAAAAAGTTTGATGTCATGAAAAACCAGGCCATATTCTCAAAAAATCTGCTTCATAATCTGGATAAATCTGCAGATATTACAGTGATGGGGAATGTAGATTTGGTATGAAACAAGCATTTTAATATTATTCAATTAACTATCTTTTTATTCATACATTATTTATAAAAATGATATAAACTATTTATGCAGGTATTTTTCCTTGTTGTGAGGAGTAATCACTATTACGTGATATGCTTTGACCTGAGAAATAGATCAATCCATATACTAGACAACAGTGCAGCAAAACTATCAAATGCTAAAAAATATCAAGGTGTTCCAGAAACCGTGGTAAGTATGTTATTCAGTCTGAATATAAAAGAGATTTTAATGAGTTATATTATTATTATTTCGGATTTTAATAAGGTTTTCATTAAAATTTTCATCATGAAGCAAACACTCTTCATCAACTATCTGAAAGAGATTGGGGATGAAAGGCACAGATCATTACAAGACATAAAGCCTATAAGGGAAGAAATGATATGGAGGAGCAAAAAAAATAACAAAGACTGCTCGATATTCATGATGCTGCACATGGAAACCTTCAATGGAGGGGAGCACTTGAATACTTGGCGTTGTGGATTGGATGATGAAGCATCAAAAAACCAGAAAAAACAACTCAATAGTCTCAAAACAAAATATCTTTCTAAAATATTGTTGGCAGATGTCAATAAAAGGAGAAACTATGTCATAGAAGAGGTCAAATATTTTCTTAACCTTGAACCAAGTTTTAAGAGTAAGTATTTAAAAAAAACAAAGAAGGAAATTGATGCAAGGTTTGCAGCGTTTACTTAGGTGATTCAGGGAGGTGGTGGAAGGTGATGGAAAAAGAATGGTGAAGATGACTGTTTTAAAGGATATGATGTTTGTTTAATATTAAATTAACATTTGAACATTAAAAAAATTGTATGTTAATATATTTTGGGTTATGAATGATTGTCTTGTGTTTTGCTTTGAATCAATTAATCAGCAAGTTATATTCAGTCTGAATATAATCTAAAATGTATGGCTTGTTTACTCGTAGTTCATATTCAGTCTGAATATAAGCACTAAATAATATTATACTCTGTAGTGTTTATATTCGGACTGAATATAAGCTACAAATAGTTGTTTGTTTAATCGTGAGTTATATTCAGACTGAATATAAAGACTAAATAAATTATAATCTACAAAAAGTATTTTGAATAATTGTAGCTTATATTCAGTCTGAATACAAACTACAAGCTACAAATAGTTGCTTGTTTAATCGTGGGTTATATTCAGACTGAATATAAGCTAAAAGATTTTATGGGGTAGCTTATATTCAGACTGAATATAAGCAGTAAGAGTGTAACAATGCAATTTAGTGTTTCTATTCAGACTAAATATGAGCTAAATAGAATCTTAGTGCTCATATTCAGTCTGAATATAAGCTAAAACTTGAAGTTTCAAATACTATTTGTAGCTTATATTTAGACTGAATATAAACACTAAATAAATTATAAGCTACAAAAAGTATTTTGAATAATTGTAGCTTATATTCAGTCTGAATATAAACTACAAGCTACAAATAGTATTTGGAACTTCAAATTTTAGCTTATATTCAGACTGAATATAAGCACTAAGAGTGTAACAATGCACTTTAGTGTTTCTATTCAGACTGAATATGAGCTAAATTGAAACTTAGTGCTTATATTCAGTCTGAATATGAACACTAAATAGTTTTATACTCTGTAGTGTTTATATTCAGACTGGATATAAGCTACAAATAGTTGTTTGTTTAATAGTGGGTTATATTCAGACTGAATATAAGCTAAAAGATTTTGTAGGGTAGCTTATATTCAGACTGAATATAAGCACTAAGAGTGTAACAATGCACTTTAGTGTTTCTATTCAGACTGAATATAAGCACTAAGAGTGTAACAATGCACTTTAGTGTTTCTATTCAGACTGAATATGAACTAAATTGAATCTTAGTGCTTATATTCAGTCTGAATATAAACACTAAATAATTTTATACTCTATAGTGTTTATATTCAGACTGAATATTAGCTACAAATAGTTGTTTGTTTAATAGTGGGTTATATTCAGACTTAATATAAGCTAAAAGATTTTGTAGGGTAGCTTAAATTCAGACTGAATATAGGCACTAAGAGTGTAACAATGCGCTTTAGTGTTTCTATTCAGACTGAATATGAGCTAAATTGAATCTTAGTGCTTATATTCAATCTGAATATAAACACTAAATAATTTTATACTCTATAGTGTTTATATTCAAACTGAATATAAGCTACAAATAGTTGTTTGTTTAATAGTGGGTTATATTCAGACTGAATATAAGCTAAAAGATTTTGTAGGGTAGCTTATATTCAGGCTGAATATAGGCACTAAGAGTGTAACAATGCACTTTAGTGTTTCTATTCAGACTGAATATGAGCTAAATTGAATCTTAGTGCTTATATTCAGTCTGAATATAAGCTAAAACTTGAAGTTCCAAATACTATTTGTAGCTTATATTCAGTCTGAATACAAACACTATACTCTGTAGTGTTTATATTCAGTCTAAATATAAGCACTAATAGTAGTGCTTATATTCAGACTGAATATAAGCTAAAATCGTAGCTTATATTTTAGCTTATATTCAGACTGAATATAAGTACTACGATTCAACTTTAGCTTATATTCAGTCTGAATAGAAACACTAATAATTTATTATTACACACACATAATAATTGTATTATTAATTATTAGCGTGTAGGGACAACATCAAAAATATAATATGACGGTTCAAATTACACATATTCCATAATCATGCTAAAAACCAACTATAGAACACGATGGAATCCAGAACGATGCACATATTCATCATTTAAAAAAAACACTCTCTCACTAAAAAACCTCTGCTCTCTACCATTACCACAGCTGCTCTCTAAAAAACCTCTGCTCTCTACCATTTAACTTCAAAAAATCAACTATGGAAGGAGATGACGATGTGCAGATTCTTTATATTACAGAGCCTTCTGAAACAGACAAGTTTTAGAGTTTTACTGAATATTCCGTTTTCTTGCTTTACTGAATATTTATTGAATGAATAAAAGCTACAAAATAGTATTTTTGAATAATCTTAGCTTATATTCAGTTTGAATATAAGCTACAATTAGTTATTTGTTTAATCGTAGGTTATATTCATACTGAATATAAGCACTAAGAGTGTAACAATGCACTTTAGTATTTCAATTCAGACTGAATATGAGCTAATTTGAATCTTAGTTCTTACATTCAGTCTGAATATAACAACTACAATTTTTTTTTAATAATATTAACCTATATTATAAAAACTACAAAATATTAATTTGAATTCATTCTGAATATAAGCTAAAATTTTTCAAATACATAATTGTAGTTTATATTCAGACTGAATATAAACATAACATTGTGCTAAATTTTGAAGTTTTTAAAATAGTAGCTTTTATTCAGTCTGAATATAAGCTAAATTTGAAATTAACCTTTTTTGTAAATAAGTTGAAAACTCGGGCCATTATTCAATAAAATTAGCATGACCATTGTTTAAATAAGACATAGGCCATCATCATTCTGAATACTGCTGCTCCTGCAAAAGACGTCGCCCCCAAAACTCTTAATCACCATTATTAAAAATTATGTGTTTATATTAAGTCTGAATATAAGCTAAAGTCATGTATTTGAATACTTGTAGTTTGTATATTCAGTCTGCTTATAAGCATTACATAGTGATAAAACAATGTCATATTTATATTCATTCCAAATATATTTATACCTTATAATGCATGCACTTGTACTTAATATATAGTATAAAATTATGTGTTTATATTAAGTCTGAATATAAGCTAAAGTTAAGTGTTTGAATACTTGTAGTATATATTCAATCTGCTTATAAGAATAACATATCGATAAAACAATGTCATGTTTATATTCATTATGAATAAAAGCTAAAATTATGTGTTTAAAAAGTTGTTTTATATATATTCATTCTGAATATAAGCATAACATTATAATAACACAATGTCGTGTTTATATTCAGACTGAATATAAGATACAATTATGAGTGTGTATTCTTGTAGCTTATATTCAGTCTGAATATAAGATATAATTAAGACTGGAGAATATAAAGATGACACTGTGATATTCAGAATGAACATAAGCTACAAATTACGTGTTTGTATAATTGTAGGTTATATTCATTCTGAATATAAGCTAAAATTATGTGTTTAAAAAGTTGTAGCATATATATTCAGTCTGAATAATAAGAATAACATTGGGATATCATTATGAAACTGTTGTATTTCATAACTTATGTCAATTTTATAATTTTAACCACTGTTTAAATGTTAAATTAAATAGGAGAAATAAGAAAGAATAGCAGAATAACTTCATTAAGACTGGAGAATAATAAAAAAAACTATTACAGTTGAAGAAGATCAAGAAGAAGAAAAACACACTGAAGAACAGACAAGCAAAAGAAGAAGAAAAAGTGTTAAAGTTGAACAACAACAACAACAACAACAACAAGTAATTAAATCGCTGTCTACAAGGACAACAACAAAGAATTTAATGACAACAATCAGACAGTTGAAAACACACCAATGCAATTGTCTGAAACAAATTGGATTCGAGAATCTTCTTGAGATGAAGATTGATTCAATCCCATCAAAGTTGGCCTTTTATGTTGTTAATAACTTTGATGCTGAGAAGATGGTCCTAAGAATACCAGCCGGAGAAATACCGGTGAATGAAGACTCTATTAGTCAAATATTAGGACTTAAAAATGAGGGAATGGACATAATAGATGATATTTAGACGATAGAAAACTGTGGTGAACTGCTATTGAATTGGAAAAGCCAATTTGGGAGCACTTCACACATCCGTCCAAGAGATGTTCTGGACAAACTGAAAAAATGCAATCATGCAAAATGGATTTTCCAGGAACATTGTTGTGTTTGTAAATGCTATGGCGTCTTCGATGAAGATGGGAACATGCAACCTATCCATTCTCTCAAAACTTGATGAAGAAACATTGGATTTGTCCAAAATTAATTGGTGCAGATACATCATCAAATGTGCAAAAGAAAGCACACAAGCATGGAAGAAAGAGACAGATGAATGTGTTTACACAGGGCCTATCACGATTTTGACGGTATATATGTGATTTTAATATCTTATTATGTAGTTTGAATATTCAGTCTGAATATGAGCACTAACAATGTTTACACTGTTAGTCCTTATATTCAGACTAAATATACAAAATACTATCTTGATATTGTGCAATTGTAGCTTGTATTCAGACTAAATATGAGCAAGTGCTCATATTCAGTTTGCTCATATTTAGTCTGAATATAAGCTAAAATTTTGTTATCAACCTTTATTCACTTATCTATTCACTATGAATGATATGCAGCTATTATATCTTGACTCCACTACATGTCAAGAGCTTGATCATGAAAGAATGTGTCCAGCTACAACGTGGTGGACATCAGAGAGAATGAAGATAAGGGAGAGAAAGGAGTTGAGCCTAGGAGGTTTTGGATTGGGAAAGCTCAAGAAACCATATGCTGAAGCAACAGGAAACTCAAAAAGATCGGAGCCACAAAAGAAAAAAGTGCCAACATTAACTTTTATTATACTCATTAAGAACATTGATTATTACTTAAATACAATTATTCATAATGTGTTATAAAGATTGAATTGTACTACTTCCTCCACTAACTTACATAAAAATTGAAAAACAGGAGCTTGTAAAATCGCTGAATGATGATTTGGAAGAACTTTTTGCAAACAAAAATAACTTGGAATCCAATTTCAATAAAGCAACAGAGCTTTATCCAAACAACAAAGTTTTGAAGAAATGGAAAAAAACATATGACACTTTTTTTCAATTCAATCAAAAAGGTAGGATGGAGGTTCAAGAAGAAGAGGTTCAAGAAGAACATAATGATGTTGATGCTGGTGAAGAAACACATGATAATGAACAAGATGGTGAAGAGAAAGAGAAGGAGAAGGAGAATGAAGAGATTGTTCATGTAGCAGAAGAGAGTAAAGAAAGAGAGGTGGAGGAAAAAGATAAAGAGAAAGAGAATGAAGAGAGAGAGAGAGAGAGAGAGAGAGAGAGAGAGAGAAGGATGCAGAGGAGAGAGAGAAGGAGGCAGAAGAGGTGAAGAAATATTCAGTGGAGGAGTCAAATGAAAAAGTCGCACATGAATTTAAGATATTTTTTTAAGTACTTTTATTTGTGGTTTAATGTGCTTTGAATGAATAATTCAGTGATTATGTTCATAATATATTAGAATCTTTTTGATTGAATCAGTGGATAATAGAACAGCTAATATTCACTCTGAATACAAACTACAATTACATAATAACCAAATTGTAGTTTGTATATTCAGAACTGAATATGAGCACAAACAGTGGTAGTGCTCATATTCAGTCGGAATATGAGATACAATTTGCTTATAATGTACTTTGTATATTCAGTCTGAATATTAGCATTAACAGTGTTTACACTGTTAGTGCTTATATTCAGACTGAATATACAAAGAACAAATTTTTTATTTTGCAGTTGTAGTTTGTATATTCAGACTGAATATGAGCACAAACAGTGGTAGTGCTCAAATTCAGTCTGGATATGAGATACAATTTGCTTATAATGTAGTTTGTATATTCAGACTGAATATACAAACTATTACTTTGTTATTTTGCAATTGTAGCTTGTATTCAGACTGAATATGAGCACAAACAGTGGTATCTTGTATTCAGACTGAATATGAGCACAAACAGTGGTAGTGCTCATATTCAGTCTGAATATGAGATACAATTTGCTTATAATGTACTTTGTATATTCAGTCTGAATATGAGCACTAACAGTGTTTACACTGTTATTGCTTATATTCAGACTGAATATACAAAGAACAAATTTGTTATTTTGAAATTGTAGCTCTTATTCAGACTAAATATGAGCACAAAAAGTGGTAGTGCTCATATTCAGTCTGAATACAATTTGCTTATAATGTACTTTATATATTCAGACTAAATATACAAACTACTACTTTGTAATTTTGTAATTGTAGCTTGTATTCAGACTGAATATGAGCACAAACAGTGGTATCTTGTATTCAGTCTGAATATGAGCACAAACAGTGTTTGTACTCATATTCAGTCTGAATATGAGATACAATTTGCTTATAATGTACTTTGTATATTCAGTCTGAATATGAGCACTAACAGTGTTTACACTGTTAGTGCTTATATTCAGACTGAATATACAAAGAACAAATTTGTTATTTTGCAATTGTAGTTTGTATATTCAGACCGAATATGAGCACAAACAGTGGTAGTGCTCATATTCAGTCTGAATATGAGATACAATTTGCTTATAATGTAGTTTGTATATTCAGACTGAATATACAAACTACTACTTTATTATTTTGCAATTGTAGCTTGTATTCAGACTGAATATGAGCACAAACTGTGGTATCTTGTATTCAGACTGAATATGAGCACAAACACTGTTTGTACTCATATTCAGTTTGAATATGAGATACAATTTGCTTATAATATACTTTGTATATTCAGTCTGAATATGAGCACTAACAGTGGTTACACTGTTATTGCTTATATTCAGACTGAATATACAAAGAACAAATTTGTTATTTTGCAATTGTAGCTCTTATTCAGACTAAATATGAGCACAAATAGTGGTAGTGCTCATATTCAGTCTGAATATGAGATACAATTTGCTTATAATGTAGTTTGTATATTCAGACTGAATATACAAACTACTACTTTGTTATTTTGCAATTGTAGCTTGTATTCAGACTGAATATGAGCACAAACTGTGGTATCTTGTATTCAGACTAAATATGAGCACAAACAGTGGTATCTTGTATTCAGACTGAATATGAGCACAAACAGTGGTAGTTCTCATATTCAGTCTGAATATGAGATACAATTTGCTTATAATGTAGTTTGTATATTCAGACTGAATATACAAACTACTACTTTATTATTTTGCAATTGTAGCTTGTATTCAAACTGAATATGAGCACAAACTGTGGTATCTTGTATTCAGTCTGAATATGAGCACAAACAGTGTTTGTACTCATATTCAGTCTGAATATGAGCACAAACAGTGTTTGTACTCATATTCAGTCTGAATATGAGCACAAACAGTGTTTGTACTCATATTCAGTCTGAATATGAGATACAATTTGCTTATAATGTACTTTGTATATTCAGTCTGAATATGAGCACTAACAGTGTTTACACTGTTAGTGCTTATATTCAGACTGAATATACAAAGAACAAATTTGTTATTTTGCAATTGTAGCTCTTATTCAGACTGAATATGAGCATAAACAGCGGCAGTGCTCATATTCAGTCTGAATATGAGATACAATTTGCTTATAATGTACTTTATATATTCAAACTGAATATACAAACTACTACTTTGTTATTTTACAATTGTAGTTTGTATTCAGACTGATTATGAGCACAAACAATGCTATCTTGTATTCATACTGAATATGAGAACAAATAGTGTTTGTACTTATATTTAGTCTGAATATGAGATATAATTTGCTTATAATGTTCTTTGTATATTCAGTCTGAATATGAGCACAAACAGTGGTAGTGTTCATATTAAGTCTGAATATGAGCACAAACAGTGGTAGTGTTCATATAATGTAGTTTGTATATTCAGTCTGAAGATGAGCACTAACAGTGTTTACACTGTTAGTCCTTATATTCAGAATGAATATACAAAATACAATCTTGATATTGTGCAATTATATCTTTTATTCAGACTGAGTATGAACAACTAGCTTGTAATAGGTAATTGTAGCTTGTATTCAGACTGAATGTAAACTACAATTTCAAAATAAGCAAATTATAGCTCATATTCAGTCTGAATACAAGCTTCAATTACACAATAACAAAAATTGTAGGTTGAAAACCAACTATACAACCTTAAATTATGTATAGGACCAGAAGTGTCAAAACCACTATACAACTAGGACGAAATATATAATTAACTCTAATATTTATTTTTAGCGCGTAGGGGTATTATTGTAAATAAACCATCACGGTTGAAAACCAACTATAGAACCCGATGGAATTCAGAACGATGCACACATTAATCATTTCAAAAGAAATACTCTCTCACTAAAAAACTTACACTCTCTGCAATTACCACAGCTGTTTTTGTCGATAACAAGAAATCTCTTCATTTAAGTTCAAAAAATCAACAATGGAAGGAGATAAGGATATGCAGATTGTTGCGTTTACAGAGCCTTCTAAAACAGGCAAGTTTAAGAGTTTTTGTAGTATTATCCTTTGCTAGGGTTTGTTATTTAATAAATGGTTGAAATCTACTGAATATTCCGTTTTCTGGTTTTACTGAACATTTAATGAATGTATTCGGTAGAAAATCACATTTCATCAATAAATGCTTGAAATCTAGACTTATAATGTTAATTAATGTTAATTAATGTTTATTTATTTCCATCAATATTTTATATACATTCTAAAATATAACATATATTTTTGTATTTGTATGATTGTACATATAAAAACTGAATATAGTGTACAAATAAATGTTTGTGTTGTGTTTGTATTCAGTCTGAATATAAACTACAATTAAATACTATATTCAGTCTGAATATAAGCTAGAATTTGGGGCTTATATTCAGACTAATGATGAACACAAAACACTCTGTGTTATGTTTGTATTCAGTCTGAATATAAGCTACATTTAAATACTATATTCAGTCTGAATATAACCCAGAATTTGGGGCTTATAGAATTTTAAATATTAAAATACAATTAAAATCTACATTGTTATGTTTATATTCATTGTGAGTATAGTCTACTATTAAATGTTTGTATATTCAGTCTGAATATGAAAACTAACAGTGTTTATGCAAACTGAATATAAGCTTGTATTCAGTCTGAATATGAGAACTAACAGTGTTATTGCTCATATTCAGACTGTATATACAAACACTTATAGAGTTTGAGATTTTTTTGTTTGTAGTTTATATTCAGACTGAATATACTCTTTAATTGTAGGTTATATTCATGCTTAATACAAACTTAACATTTAAATACTACACCATTATGTTTATATTTTGTCTAAATATATTCTACTATTAAATGTTTGTATATTCAGTCTGAATATGAGAACTAATAGTGTTTATGCAAACTGAATATAAGCTTGTATTCAGTCTGAATATGAGCACTAACAGTGTTATTGCTCATATTCAGACTGTAAATACAAACTACAATTTTGATATTGTGTAATTGTAGCTTGTATTCAGTCTGAATATGAGCACTAACACAAACATAAATATTAACTTACAAAGTAATGTCTATATTCAGACGGAATATAAGGTACAAATAGGTGTTTGTAATATTGTAAATATAAAGACAGATAATAAATTGATGTTTATATAATAGAAGAAGCATGTACAAAAACAAAGAAATCATCAACAACCAAAATGTCTAAGAATCTGAAGAAGACAGAGGCTGACAAAAAACAGAAGAAGGGGAAAGTACAAGAAGTACAGGACAAAGAAAAAAAGAGAAAAGCAACAAAAACAAACAAAAACAAGAATGAAGGTGAAGGAAGTCCAATGAAAAAGAAATTCAAAAGAAATTCAACTGATGAGAAACATTCAGAAACTTCAGAGCATGCAACGTACAAGTGTTTACAAATACGAACATCTCCAAAGAACCTAATGGCGATAAAGGGGATTTTAAGCCAAGTACAAGTAAAATGGATTAATGATATTGGATTAGGACCAATCCTTGACATGAATATCGACAATATCCCCTCAAAACTAGCTTATAGTGTTGTTGACAGTTTTGATTCAAAGGACATGGTGATCAAAACATTGAAGGGTGATATAAAGATTACAAAGGACTCTGTTACAGAGATCCTTGGATTAAAGAATGAAGGAGACGATATATATCAACTTCAATTTGAATCAGACCATGAAAGGATTAGCGAAGAGTGGAAAGCCCAGTTTGAAGATCATAAAAAGATTAGGTAGAAGCACCTCGTCAAACTAATCAAGGAATCAACAGTTTTGGATATCAACTTAAAGCTGAACTTCATCATACTTTTCATAAACACAATGGTCGAGACAATGAAGATGGGAATATGCAATGCCACCTTCTTGACCAATGTTGGAGAAAATTATGATTTTAAAAACATAAACTGGTGCGATTACATATATAATCAGTTAATGATAAGCAAACTTTTTTGGAACTGCAACTCCAAAACTGACTTCTATACAGGACCAACAACATTCCTTACGGTATGTATTCGCTTATAATATTTCTGTTTTTTTTTTAAATTTTATAACATAGTCAATCTAATTTTAATTACTAAAAATGCAGGTCATGTATGTAAATTCAACATGTGATGAAGTTAATCATAGACGATTAAAACCTGCAATCCTTGAGTGGACGTCCAAGAAGTTGAAAGAGAGAGAAAACTATGAGATTGAAAGTGGTGGATTTGGAAGGTTAGAGCTCAACACCGATGAGGTACAGGATTGCATGGCCACAAACAGAGAGAAAACAGCAAGGGTATGTAGTTTTTATAATATTAACCTACATTCAGTCTGAATATAATGTAAAGAAATAGTATTTTGAATAATTTTAGCTCATATTAAGTCTGAATATAAGCTACGATTAGTTGTTTGTTTAACCGTAGGTTATATTCAGTCTGAATATAATCTAAAAGATTTTGTGGGTTAGCTTATATTCAGAATGAATATAAGCACTAAGAGTGTTACAATGAGCCTTATTGTTTATATTCAGTCTGAATATAAGCTAATACTTGAAGTTCTAAATAATATTTGTAGACTGAATATAAACACTGCAGAGTATAATATTATTTAGTTTTTATATTCAGACTGAATATAAGCTACAAATATTATTTAGTGTTTATAATATTATTTCGTGGTGTAGTTTATATTCAGTCTAAATATAAGTACTAATAGTGTAACTATGCACTTTATTGTTTATATTCAGACTGAATATGAGATAAATTGAATCTTAGTGCTTCTTATATTCAGTCTGAATATAAGCTAAAACTTGAAGTTCAAAATACTATTTGTAGCCTATATTCATTCTGAATATATACTTTGCTAACCTTTATTCAAACTGAATATAAACTGTGAAGTTTATAATAATATTAATTATAATTATCTTTACTAATAAAAAACATCAAAAAACAGGAATTCTTAGGAAGCCTTAACCATGATCTTGAAGAACTGATGATAATGAAAGCTGAGATTGAGTTTAAGATGAAAAGAGCAATGATGCTATATCCAAGCGATCAACCATTAAAGGAATGGAAGGTTGAATATGAAAGCCTATTTAAGATTAATGAAAACATGATCGTTGATGTGGTGCAGCAGAATGAAGAAAGAAGAGAAGAAACAAGAGAAGAAAGAAGAGAAGAGAATGAAGAAGCTAATGAAGAAGCTTCAAGAAACATGATAATTGATGTGGTGCAGCATAATGAAGAAAGAAGAGAAGAAACAAGAGAAGAAAGAAGAAAAGAGAATGAAGAAGCTTCAAGAAACATGATCGTTGATGTGTTGCAGACGAATGAAGAAAGAAGAGAAGAAAGAAGACAAGTGAATGTAGAGACTAGTCCTGAAGCAATAATAGCTAATATTGTTGATGACATTAATACTGAAGAAAGAGGAAGGGAAGATGAGAAAAAAGAAGAGGAGGGAAATGAGAAAGATAAAGCTTTAGAGAGGAGGGAAATGAGACAAGGGGAGAAGGACATCATGGCATAATGAAAAGCCAGGATTTGATTACCCCACAAGTTTCACAACAGACAGATATTAGTGAAAAAACTCCTCCTGCAAGTTGTCCAACATTCAAGCTATTCACTGATTCTGATTCCCCTCCAAAACCATCCAAATCAAAGAAAGATAATCTTATTGTAAAAATAAAAAAAGCAAAGGATAAGAAAATTGCAAAACCTAAAGATCAGGTTGAAGATAGAGAGAAGAGAATAGAGAAGGTAGGTAATCTTCTAAAATCACCTTATGTACAAAGAGTTGTTGATGCTGAAGCAAGATTATATTCACTGGAGAGGAAGATTGGTGAATGGATGTTCTCACTAACAGCGGACGCTCTGTAAGTATCAAATTGAATTTACTATTATTCTGTATAATAATCATTTAAAAACAAGTTAATTCAGACTAAATATAAAAACTTCAGTGAAACACTAAACTGTAATGTTCATATTATTGAACAATTGTTTCTAGGTTATATTCAGTCTGAATATAAGCTACAATTTTGTAGTTTGGATACTTATAGGCTATATTCAGACTGAATATAAGAAACAATTTGGTGGTTTGGATACTTGAAGGTTATATTCAGTCTGAATATAAGTTGTGCAATTTGTGCTATATATATTTATATCTTATATTTAGACTGAATATAAGATACAATTTGGTTGTTTGCATACTTGAAGGTTATATTCAGTCTGGATATAATCAATAACTTGTTGGTTTGTATACTTCTATCTTATATTCTAACTGAATATGAGATGGAATTTTGTGATTTGGATACTTCTAGCTTATATACATACTGAATATGCACTGTAATGTTCATATTCAGACTGAATATAATCTAAAAAATGGTACAAACCAACAATTTATTATACTGAATATAAACAATTTTTTTTATAATAAAATTTACTTAAATATAATTTGTTTCAACAGGTCAGTTGTTTTTTAAACTGCTTCAAATAAAAGCGCTTTCAAAATAATTTTTGAAAGCATGATTGAAGATTCAGAAGCATTTTCAAATGTCATAGACAATTGGGCAGAAGTTCTAAATTTTGAAGAAAGACTAAAAAGCAAAGACTCACCAAGCAGGTTATTTATGACAACAGATATTCTTGTAAGATCACTAATCTTTTTTCTAATTTAAATTATAACTTAATTTTTTTAATTAATTTAACATTTGTTAATTTTGAACAGGGACATGATGTGTTCAACCCAGACTTTGATTGGCGTACATATGGTGACACTTTCAGAGAGAATATCAAAGAAAAAGTATTGAATAATTTAGATGATATAAAGAAGTTTGACCTGGTATGACACAAATACATTTAAGAAAATAAATTACTAACCATTATTCAGTTTGAATATTAGATATTGATGAAACTATGAAAAAACTTTGCATCTTTTTTTAATATGCATCCTCTGTTCTTTTCTTACTGAATAAAACACAAATTAACTAGAATATTCCTCTGCAGGTATTCTTTCCAATCATAAAATCAGATCACTTTTATGTAATCTGTTATGATTTAAAAAATGCAATGGCACACCTGTTTGATAACAGTGCCACAAAAGTGAAGTTTGAGGACAAATACGGGAGCGTGCCTATAGTATTGGTAAGAAGAACATATCATTTACATTATATGAATAACAAATATCATATCAATATATTATATTTTTCATATTGTTTAAATATTTTTATATAATGCAGCATAAACTGTTCTTAAAATTCCTTGCAAGCATTAAGGATTCAAGACTTAAGAAGCTAATCGACGTCCCACCCAAAAGAGAGCCCATGAAGTGGAGGACAACTGATAATCACAAAGATTGTTCAATCTTTGTGATGAAACATATGGAGACCTTCATGGGAGGCCCTATACAAAATTGGGATTGTGGATTGGCGACAAAAAAAGACGAGCAGAAAAGAATCTTAAATAGCTTAAGGTACAAGTATTTAACCAAGATGCTAATGTCAGAAATGAACCTGAAGAAGGAGTGGGTGTTGCAGAAAGCTAATGAATACGCATTAATACCAAAGCCTGAAAGAGATGAGAATAGAAGAGAAGCAAAGTTGAAGAAAGAAGAATGACTGAGTTTATTTGCATGATGCTTTTAGTTTTAAGACTATTGAACAATTCTTTTAACTTTTTTTTGTAACTTATTCATACTTGATGTGTTCTATAAATTAAATGATGTATTTGGTTTCCAATGTTATTAAATATGTTGTTCTAGATTAAAATTGGTTAACAATGAATATTCAGACTGAATATATAGAGGCCACAATTGTACAATAACCAATTGTAGCTTGTATTCAGACTGAATATTAGCACAAACAGTGTTTGTGCTCATATTCAGTCTGAATATGAGATACAATTTGCTTATAATGTACTTTGTATAATCAGTCTGAATATGAGAATTAACAGTGTTTACACTGTTAGTGCTTATATCCAGACTGAATATACAAAGAACAAATTTTGCAATTGTAGCTTGTATTCAGACTGAATATGAGCACAAATAGTGTTTGTGCTCATATTCAGTCTGAATATGAGAACTAACAGAGTTTACACTGTTAGTGCTTATATTCAGACTGAATATACAAAGAACTACTTTGTTATTTTGCAATTGTAGCTTGTATTCAGACTGAATATGAGCATAAACAGTGGTAGTGCTCATATTCAGTCTGAATATGAGATACAATTTGCTTATACAGTATATTCAGTCTGAATATGAGAACTAACTGTGTTTACACTGTTAGTGCTTATATTCAGACTGAGTATACAAAGAACTACTTTGTTATTTTGCAATTGTAGCTTCTATTCTGTGTGAATATAAGCCACAATTAAAAGATAAGCAAATTATAGCTTATATTCAGTCTAAATATAAGATACAAGAATTGTTTTAGCTTGTATTCAGACAGAATATAAGCTAAATCAATTTGTGTTTTGTATTCTTGTAGCTTATATTCAGAATGAATATTAACATACAATGATAGAATAAGCAAACTACAACTTATATTTATGCTGAAGGAGAAGACTAAAACACTATATATTCATTATGAATATTAAGTTTTATTGATTTTCAATTAAAAAATGAACTCATTATTTGAATGACTATTTGCAGAATACAAACACAAAATCAATCATTTTTTGATGGGCAATTACGTGAATCATGATTACACATTTGTTTACAAACCCTACATAATCTCTTTGCCTTTTGAGCTTTAGCAATTGCTTTTTCTTTACCGCTCTTCAACCTTTTGCATGAACCACAACCTTTGTTTCTTATATCTTTCGGATTTTGAATGTCAATAATATCTGGTTTTGAAACCCCAAGCAATGACTCCATCGTCTCTTCTGTATTACGACGAGGAGCACTACAGCCATTTGCCAACAAAGTATCCTTCAACTCTTGCATTTTCAGAATAAGATCTTGAAGCTTTTCCATATCATCAACTACTAGACCAAGACAACTATCAAACGCAGCTTGTGCATCATTTTCAAGTATCTCACGACGCTCATTTCTTTCTCCAACATAATGACGTTTCTTCAATAATTCAGAAGAAATCAGAGCTTTTGTCCACCGCTTCACAATATACTGCCAAGTTATTTCTTCAACGCCAAAATTTTTCATAACACAAAATATATGATGACACAAAATACCAAAATGATGAAAAAATAAGCAGCTACAATCATATGATCCAGTGTACTTATTATGCACAACCTGAAATCAATTTTAAAAAAAATTCATTATTCACAATGAATGATAATTTGTACCTTATATTCAGTCTGAATATATTCTAAAATTATGGAATTTCAATGAACTTGTAGGTTATATTCAGTCTGAATATAAGCTACAATTCACTGTATGAATAATTTTAGAGTATATTCAGTCTGAATATAAGCTTATATTCAGTTTGAATACTAGTAGCTTATATTCAGTCTGAATATACTCTACAATCAGTTGTTTATATACCTGTAGACTATATTCAGTATGAATATAATCTAACATATTTGGAAATTGCATACTTGTAGCTTATATTCAGTCTGAATATAAGCTAGAATGTTTAAAAGTATATTTGGTTCTAAATAAGATGTACCTTGTGCTCAGAATGTGTCATAAAAAACCCTGGATTGGTGCTGCATTCAGAATCCTTCTCTTTAGTTTGCACCTTTTTCTTTTCAACAACAACAATAACATCACAACCATCCTCCAAGCTCATAGATGATTGAAAGCACGACCAAACTGACTGCTTTATCTCATTCTGAACATCAATAAAGATAGAACGCGTATAGATCTTAGAAGCATGAACTTCAATTGGAAGTGGTGTGCTCAGCCTTTGGTACTATTGTTTTTGTCTGATGGTTTAGCAGCCGATGATTGTTGCGTTGTTTGTCCATAGCGAAATCAAATGAATCCATAAACTTCATAAGATTTGCACCATGATGAAAAAATAGTGAAAAAAAATGAATTCTCACTTTCAGATCTTGATGTTGTTCTCATTAAACAAGCCACTGTAATTTCCCTATAAAAATATGGGATCCATCTGCGCCTATTTTCAAACATATAAGATAACCATTTATGCCCAATAAGACCAAAATCTGTCATTAGAGTAGTCCATCTCTCTTCGAATTCTTTAGCATCAATTTGTTCATCCCATATAATTGCATGTAAACGTTTCTTGAAATCAGAATTTCTAATCACGTTTGAAGTAACCTGCATACAAAATGAATGTCAATAAACAAATATATACTACAAGAATACAAAAAGAAAAAATGTTTCAGCTTATATTCAGAATGAATATAAACATAAGAATGTAATATTACACAGTGTAATAATACATAACAATCTTTATATTCAGACTGAATATAAGCTACAAGTAAGCAAACACCAAAATGTTTTAGTTTATATTCAGTCTGAATATAAGCTACACGTAAGCAAACACCAAATTGTTTTAGTTTATATTCAGTCTGAATATAAGCTACACGTAAGCAAACACCAAATTGTTTTAGCTTATATTCAGACTGAATATAAGCTACAATTAAGTAAACAACAAATTGTAGCTTATATTCAGAATGAATAATTACTTGCTATATTTAAAGTGAATAATAAAATAGTAAAAAAAAATAACCTCACATAGTGAATATATTATAACTCAAAATGAATAATAATATAAAAAATTCAAATACCTTTGTAGGCAGTTTTGTGCTAATATGCCACCTACAAAACCTGTGCCTTGACTCTGTAAAAACCTCAGCAACAGCTTGCTTGATAGCAGGACATTGATCAGTAACAACCAACTTCGGTTGCCTTCCAAATGTTTTCAAGAATGATTGCAGCAACCATATATAGGAAGGAATGTCCTCTGAATCAAGAATGCCCGCACCAAGAGTCACACAGTTCTTGTGGTTGTCAATTGCGGTGAATGGAACAAACACCATACAGTACCTATATAACATATCATAAATAGAAACTATTAATAACAACAACAAGAATGAAAAACTATAAAACAAAATAGAACAAATACATACTTATTTGTTCGAAAGGTTGCATCAAATGTGACAATGTCACCAAACAGCTCAAAATTGACTTTAGCTGTCTCATCAGCCCAAAAAGCATAATTCAACATCCCTTTGTTGCATTTATACTCGAATGAATAGTTTGGAACATACATCTTCCTATCATTCATCTTCCTAACAAACAAGTTTGCGTCACTATCTCCAATAAAACAATTACAATCCCTTTGAAAGTTCTTATACTCTACCTTGGAACCACCTACCATTTCATAACCACCCTTAAGCTGACATAGAATATTGTGGGCTTCTGTAGTACCAATATTAGCATTCGACATTTTCATGATCCACCTTTGTTGAGAATAGTCTAGCTTCCTACTACTCTTCAACAAATGCCTTGAATCTTCATCAAATAAACAATGGTTGTGTTTCTCTTTAAAATCATATAAAATATAATACCTATTAGAAACACCAGCAATCTTGAACTTAACATTTGCTTTACAACCGCTTCTGATTATATTGGTAGTTCTCACTTGCTTATTAGATCCATCTAAACTGTTGGATTTCACAGAATCAGAAAAACCCTCTCTATTGCATACTAAATACCTTAAAGTAATTACCAAATTTGCATCTCTTTTAACAGTACTTAGTCTTTTATCAAATCCTGACTTAGAAGCATAGTTTTCATACATTTTTATACCTCATCCAATGTACCAAACATTGTTCCAACAACAGGTTTCAAATTATCATCTACAACAGGAATCCAATATTTCAATCCATCATCACCATCAATACTAATACATGAATGACGATCTTCATCTCCACTATAAAATTCATCTACAAAAAATAGTGAAAACAGGGTATTATTAAAACAAATACAATATTCAGAATGAATATTAACTAATATTCAGACTGAATATAAACAACTACTTTATATTCAGACTGAATATAAGCTAAATCATTGTGTAGTGAGTATGATTGTAGCTTATATTCAGACTGAATATAAACATTAATGTGTAATATGAAAAGGTTAAGTTTACATTCAGTCTGAATATAAACTAAAATAATTTGAGGTCTACATACTTATATTCAGACTGAATATAAACATTAATGTTTAATATGAAAAGGTTATGTATATATTCAGTCTGAATATAAGTTTACACTGTTAGAGTTCATATTCAGTCTGAATATACAAACTACTACTTTGTTATTTTGCAATTGTAGCTTGTATTCGGACTGAATATGAGCACAAACAGTGGTAGTGCTCATATTCAGTCTGAATATGATATACAATTTGCTTATAATGTACTTTGTATATTCAGAGTGAATATACAAACTACAATTTGGTTATTGGGTAATTGTAGCTTGTATTCAGTCTGAATATAACCTACAATTTCAAAATATAAACATTGATGTTTAATATGAAAAAGTTATGTTTATATGCAGTCTGAATATAAGCTAAAGCATTTTGTGGAGTGTATGCTTGTAGCTTATATTCAGTCTGAATGTAAGATAAAACAATTTGGGATCTGCATACTTTTATTCAGACTGAATAAAAAGATTAGTGTGTAATATGAACAACTACTTTATATTCAGACTGAATATAAGCTAAATCATTGTATGGTGTGTATTTTTGTAGTTTATATTCAGACTGAATATAAACTAAAGAATTTTGTGGTGTGTATTTTTGTAGCTTATATTCAGACTGAATATAAACTAATATTCAAACTAAAGAATTTTGTGGTGTGTATTTTTGTAGCTTTTATTCAGACTGAATATAAACTAATACTCGACAGATTTAGAAACTAGTTTAATAAAATACTTACAGATTGACGCATCTTCAACATCAGAACAAAATTTTTGATGCTCTGTTTTTTCCAAATTTGTGACCGAATCATTAGAACAAAATTCTCGATCTGTAATATCATCATCCGTAATCGAATCACAATAAGAGAACAAATCACATGTTTGATCAACAAAGAGAGTAGAATTTTCAACTGAATCAATTTCAATTGAACCTCGCGATGAAGAAACAGAATCCATTGAATTAGAAATTCGATTAACAGAGAAGTTATTCACAGCAATGAATCCGATTAATAGAGAAGAATTCGATTTACAGAGAAGAAAACGATAAACAGAGAAGGAAGAAAAAGCGGGAGTGATATCAACGATAACAAGCAAAGAATAAAGGAGAATCTGTTTAAAATATAAAACTTGCCATAATTACCCTTCAAGCCACATTTAAAGAGCAGCTTGAATATGGCTCAGATCAAGGGCTAAGATCTGTCCTCATGTTCACAATCAAAGATAGGTTCACATTTGAACTTTCCTCTCTCTCTCTCTCTCTCTATATATATATATATAGAGAGAGAGAGAGAGGGAGGTTCAAATGAGAACTTTGTAAATTTAAATCAACAAAGAAACACCTTGTGGACCACATATGATGTGGGTCTCATATAATATTAAATCATATCTGATTCAATGGTGGGGTCCATTGAATCAAATATGATTTAATATTATGTGGGACCACATCATATGTGGTCCACAAAATGTTCCTTTGTTCCTTTAAATCATGGGTGTTCTTGTATGGTCCCTCCCCTATATATATATATATATATATATAATGAGGTTTATGCGAGGACGGTAATAATTTACGAGAATACGAGGACAATCCTCAGTCAATCATTTTGTACATAAAATTTTTCACGTACAAAATCATATATGATTCATGTACAAAATCACATATGATTTACATATAAAATCATATATGATTAGCCGAGATTTTCTCGCAGCAAAAATCGCGCATGTCATTTTTGATGCTAGTACAAAATCACATATGATTTTGTACATAAAAAAAATTTCATGTACAAAATGATTGGCTGAGAATTGTCCTCGCATTCTCATAAATTGTTACCGTTCTCGCATGAACCCGCCTCTCTTTCTCTCTCTCTCTCTCTCTCTCTCTCTCTCTCTATATATATATATATATATATATAGGGGTGGGTTCAAACGAGGACGCACTATATATAAGAAAACAAAGGGAACAATCTCAGCCTTAGATTGAGATTGATCAATGGTCAAATTGTTTAATGGCAATAAATGTAAATATACTCCATATTTGGGTATTTTAGTTCGACTAATTATATTGTTCAAGAGTATAATAGGAATTGCATTTTTATTTTACACGATTCTATTAGGAGGTTGCAATTTGATGGTGGCGTGAGTTTAGGAATCATTAATCCTATGATATGAATAGGGAAATGATATTCCCTATCTCCTTTTTTTTAATTCATATGATATAAAACCCAAAATTAAATCCCAAACTCTTCTCATTATAAAGATTAACGATTTCATTGTGATAATCAAAAATCATTAATATTCACAAGTCACATGGTTATACACAAATCATAAATCACTAATATTCACAGATCACAGGTTGAAAAGTTACATTTTAAATTACTAATATTCACATTGATTGACATGTGATTTGTGTATGACATGTGATTTGTGTATGGTCATACACATGTGATTTGTGTATGACATGTGATTTGTATATGGTCATACACAAATCATAAATCACTAATATTAACAAATCACAGGTTGAAAAGTTACATTCTAAATCACTAATATTCACAACTGGTATGCTCATTGTATGGTCATACACATGTGATTTGTGTATGGTCATACACAAATCATAAATCACTAAATCATAAATCACTAAATCATAAATCACTAATATTCACATATGATTTGTGTATGGTCATACACAAATCATAAATCACTAATATTAACAAATCACAGGTTGAAAAGTTACATTCTAAATCATTAATATTCACAACTGGTATGTTCATACACAATTCATATATTTTATTTTCAATCAATGTTTTATCTAAATATATGAAATATATCTTTACAAATTAGGTGAAATTTCTATACGGAAATGTGGAAAATTTTGAGAAATTGTTGGAAAGATTTGGGATGTTCATAAGAATCCCATATTTTTAGCAATTTAGTTTTTATCCATAATTAGATATTAAAAAATAAAGACCTTAATGTCATTTTGTATTATATTAAATGTAATATTATTTTAATTAATATTAATAATTATTGATTGGTCAAGAATCGTCCTCGTGTTTCTCTAAATGTTTGAGGATTTCGTATGAACTTCTCTCTCTCTCTCTCTCTCTCTCTATATATATATATATATATATATAAGAAATATTCAGACTGAATAAATACTATATTCAGTCTGAATATTTTTTTAATTATTAAGTCTGAATAATCTACATTCAGACACGTGTCGCGCTCTCATTTGTCATCACTTTCACAACCAAATTTGAGTTCTCATTTGAACTTTCCTCTATATATAATTACATGTTTTGAGTGTGTTGCTCATTTATTTTTTAGTCATGTAATTTGGATTGTGTTGTATTGGATCCATAGGCACGTAAGTCAATATTTTATTTATGGTCGTAGGGGTATGGCACGGTTGGACCCCGGGACCCTCGTTTCATGACCTTAAACCTTTCAAGGAATCACTGGGAGGGTTGAGTCTGGAAGTGTTGCACCAGGATCTCCGCCTCTTGATAGTGTTCCTTTTTTGGTAGACACTAAGTGGTCCGAGTCTTGAGGTGAAACTCATTAGAATAGTCACTGGGGTCAACCGACTCTTGAGGTGAAACTTGTAAGGATTAGTAGGGACATTTCGACTTTAAGTCTTGAAGTGACATGTGATTAACGTTGTACGAGTGGAACGCTCACCTGTTCTCGTCACTCTCAACGGATACGTATCTCCCCGTTGTTGTCAAACAATGCTTTCGAGTAGTGAATTATCCATGTTTTTATACTACTTGAGTTTTGGCAAACAACTGTCATTTATGATCATGATGTATTGGATCCTCTCCTCATATTAATGTTCTGGATAAAAGGGTTATTTCTAGGTTTTTGGTATTTAGACTTTAATCCTCTTTGTACTATGTGTGAGTATTTGGTTTGGTTCCACAATTGTGGGATATTTCTATTTAAGTGTTTTATCACGAAAATGGTGGATTTCGGAAAATGACCATTTTCCATTCTTAATGCATTCTTGTGTCAGAAACTGTGATTTAAATATTATTTCATCTATTTTATCGTTTTATATAACTGATGAAAACTACTTTAACTCATTAGACGTTAAGTCACTTTTTCTTATCGGCATATGCATCAAGTCTTTTAGGTTATGGTCCTAGCGACAGTTCGGTGTGAGGATAGCTAGTTAAAATTTTGAAGAGGAGTTAGCTTTTCAGGAGTCATCTATGTTAATGTTAAAGTTAGAGTTTGTGTTTGGGTTTTAGTAATACCCGTCGATTAAAGTTGATTTGTATTTTTAGTTAGATCCTATTTATTGGGTGTATTAGAATTTTCATTTAGACGCTATTTCCAATTTGTGGGTGTTACATTCGACCACCATGTCACCATTGTCGTTGTTACAACTACCACCCCGCCACCCACCCCACCAACCACCATGCGACTACTACTGTTGTCATCACATCTACCACCCTTACTTCACCCTACCGAACACCATGCCATTATTGTTGTAGGTATAACTACCACACCCCAACCACCCAAACCCTCTCCATGCCTACCATCCTACTATTGTCGTCGTTCCAACCACCACCCCACCCCACCCCACCCACCTACACAACCCACCGACCACCATCTACTGTTGTCGTTGTCACAACTACCATCCCACACCGCACCCGACCCACCAACCACCATGCCACTACTGTTGTCATTACATCTACTACCCACTATGCCATTCTTGTCGTCGTCACACCTACCACCCTAACTTCATCCCACCGGCCACCATACCATTATTGTCGTAATAACTACCGCACCCCAATCACTCACCTCACCCTGAACCCCCAGCCCAACACCATGCCACTGTTGTCATTGTCACAACTATCACCTCACCCCCCCCCCCACCCACGCAACCCCACCGACCACCATGCCACTATCATCGTCGTCATAGCTACCACCCCACGCCCTACCCCACCTCCCAACTTCCATGGCACTATTGTCGTCGTCACAACTATCCCTCATGCCCATCCCACCCCTGCGGGTGGCGGAGGTGGAAGGGGCGAGGTTTGGGGAGGAGGGGTAGTAGCTATGACTAAGACATAGTGGCATGGTGGTTGATGGGGTAGGGGGTGGTCCTCCTTCCCAACATCTACCACCACCCACCACTAATATTATGATGCCACTACTATCATCATCACAACTTCCACCCCCACCCCCCCCCCCCCCACCACCACCACCACCACCACCACCACCACCACCAATATTATGAGGCCACTATTGTCGTCATCACAACTGCCACACCCACCAACCCCTACCTTCGACCACCAATATCACCAGGCCACTAATGTTGTCATCATTGGTGCCACCCCACCCTCCCCCAAACAAAGATAGAGATTTCATTCAAATTTCTACCAACCTAATGTGTGGTCAAATTCAATGCCAATTCATTCAAAATCAAATTTTTTTGATGGATCCAATTCCACCAAGTTCCATTCTACAAACCAAACGACTCATAAGTTTCGGAACCTCCCTATTTCCCTCTCTCGTAAAATCGACGAGGATAGAAACCAAAGCCTAACCATGCACAAATTCGAAATCAAACCAAAATCGAACCCAATTTCGTATCCTAAATCTAATCCAAAGCCTAACCATGCACAAATTTGAATGATAGTGAATTGTTCATGACTCGCTTCTCACCACCTTGTTTCTAGAGTTCTCGATTGATCGAAGACCAAGAGAATATTTCAAAGAAGAGAAAGTCTTGATTAGGCATGGCAATGGGGCGGGGATATGGCGGGTTTTACAATCCCCGATTTTTTGTAATGGCCCTCGGCCTCGGCCCCCATCCCCGGTTGTTTAATGGTCAAACCCAGTCTAGCTCTTGTTCGACCTTGGTATCCAAATTCCCAATAAGATCAATAAAGCACAATAATGAAACAAATTCGATTTTTTTCAGTAGGGTGCAGTAATAATCCAATATTTGACTAAGTTTGTAGGCTTTAATTCAAAATTTAAAGAGATAATATCAAAATATAGGGCAGAACCATGGACGAAGAACTATGCGTGCCTGGTGGAACTGTGGAGTTGAGGGACGATGCCTGACTGTGGGCGTTGGGCGGCGATGGCCAGTGGATGATGACGATGTGGAAGGACAAAACTGCAGAAGGTCGTCGAACATTTGAAGTAGACGACGACTAGGGTCAGTGGGGCACGAGGCCGTGGAATACTGGAACAATCAACAACTGAAGTCTGAAACTGTGTGAACTCTGCATGGAAGTTGACGACCTAATTTGGACTCTGTGTGTAGACTTTGTGTTTACAATCAACAACACAAAACTAGAAACCTAATTTGGAAGAAATTCTAATAATAAATATCAATAATAATTAGAAATAATATATAATATTATAACGGGTACAGGGCGGGGGATGCATTATCCGGCCCCGGCCCCCATCCATCGTTTAGTAGGGAATCCCCGATCCCGATCGAGAGAACAAGACAAATCACCATAAAATTTCAAGACTTGTTAACATTTTAGAGTTTTCAATTCTTGTGGGAGATGATAGACCAACAAACGCTAACCCCCAAAAATTTGGTTCATAATAAATTCGATTTGGAAAAGTAAACCAAAAAAAATTATGGCATTCATTGAAAACGATAGTAGACCAACAAAAGCTAAAATAACAAGATCTAATATTAGGAGACACATCACCCCTACCCTACCCTATGCTAAATTGTTTTTCACCTTCCTTGGCCAACCCTAACAACACCAATTGGCCACCATAATGTTTTCAGCTCTCTTTTCTATTGCATATTTTCAATTAAAAATAAGGAAAAAGTAACTATCAATAGCTTAACCATTGCTACAAGCATAAATGACCTCAATATTCCATCAACATAACTCAGGAATCAATAACTACCAAATGAATAAGAGCATCAAGTAACTGGCTAGTTTAAATTACTTTAATCTAATCGAAATATAAGGAATCAACAATTACATATAATAACATATTTTAGTTGCTATTTTCAGTCAATGAGAATTTATAGAAGCATTAGAGTTATGCAGGGGCGAATCTAGCATTGTGTCCACGGTGACACGGGCCACCTTATTATATTATTATCGAAGGGTAAATTTTTTGGATTTGTTAACAGTGCAACCATATAAGTTTAAGGGTGCTCCTAAATAATTTAAAATTGAACTTATAACATAAATAAGGCAGTTGGCCTAGTGGCTTTTCGCAACAATCAAAACTCTTAATAGAGAGAGGTCTTAGGTTTGTTCCTAGTTTGAAGCAAAACGCACCCACACTATATAACATTTAATAACATAATAAATACTCTATTAATTTCGTAATTAAATGGAATAATATTTAATAAACACTCTATTAATTTAAAGTATTTTTAATTTGCTTTTAGTTATTAAAGACCATCAATATCAAAACCGAAAAAAAACTCTTGAAGTTAACATAAAAACCGAAAAAAAAACTCTTGAAGTTAACAAAAAAAGCTGAAAAAATATCTTGAAATTGATAAAAAGTTTAAGAATTCCAAAAAAAACCATCTTGAAATTAACCAAAAAAATCAAAAAATTCCCTCGTAATCGATAAAAAAACTTAGAAATCCCTCGAAATCAAGCAAAAAAAACTTTAAAAATCTCCTGAAACAGTTGAATTAGGTAAAAAACACATCGAAATATATTAACCGTCAGTAAAAACGTAAAGACACGTCGATAAAAACCGTATTGTTTATAAATTTTTTTTGTCTATCTTGTATGGTGCTACCGTATCAAATGGGTCCGTTCCTGGAGCTATGTTGGCAATCATGAATAGAGAGAGACAAGTTGAGTAAGAAGAAACCCCAGATGCTTTGAGGAACGTGTTTCAAGATTGAGAGTTGATTAAGCTTCATGATCAAGAGTCGATTAGGTTTCCCGATTTAGAGGTGTGAATTGTGTTGCATCGAATAAGAGATGAGCAATTGAAGGGACATAAAGAATAAAAGGACAATAAGAGAAAACAAGAGGTGGACACATGGTAAGACATTTTTTGCTCTTATCAATTAAGAAACAAACTCGCTTAAAAGCTCGACTTCTTATCAGATAATGTCGAGCTTTCTTTTGTTTTTTGAACTCCCTTGTAATAATGATCACTTTAGTTGATAAAATCATTACAAGAAATTAATATTACTTTCCAGCTCTTAAGATACTACACAACTCACGTAATTTTGTGAATTGAACGAAATACAAAGAATCATACTTCCATCGATTTCAATATTACATTAAAATGATTTGTTAAGCAACAACGCTAAATACTAATATATTCACATGGCTCTTGCATGTTTTGAAACAAGTTGGATATATAATATAGTTGTTATTGCATTTATTATTTTTTCTATATGTAAGATGTTTAAAAAAATATTATTTACAGTTCAAAATAGAATTTTTTACCGTTTGCCATTAGTCCATTACCCTTTTTGTTTTCGTTTATTTTAATAGACAAGGTACAAACATGGGTAAGAGTTTTGTAGCATGAATATGTTTCTGCTCTTATCTGTTATTTAGATGAATAGGGTAGCAAAATAGTCGTTATCCGATGCAAACCACTTAACATAGTCACATTATAAGAATAAAGCTCGAAATTTATGAAGGAAGTCCTTTGGGGTGTCCGACTCAAATACTTAATGTCGTTTGGTTTGATGGAATGTTTCCGAAGGTTTTGAATTTTGTGAAAGGATTTGGGTTAAGAAGGATTTAGAATATTTAGTGTGTTTGGTTTATAGAATTTGGAATGAAACTGAATTTCATTCTTGATAGATAGTTTATAAAAATAAATCATACATAATTGTAAAAATAATTAATTAACTTTTATTAATTGATTATTACAAAATAAATTTTTTAAACATAGTTTAAAACATTAATATAAACAAATCCTATTAAATCATGTGAAATACCAACTACACTCATAAGATTTCAATTTCCCATGTTTGTGGGATTTTATTGAATTCTCGGTATTTCAATTCCAGACTAACGCAAGATTGGAATAGAATCTAATTATAAATCTCTCTGAATCCTATAAACCAAACACACTCTTAAATTCGATTATAATCCAGGAACGTGTTCATGGAGCCGAGTTGTTCATGTTCGACGGTGATCTATATTAGATTTATTCAGGGAAATTGGTCAAAATGAACATTTCAGACTTTTTATTGTGTACGGTAACCATCTCTCTCCTCATTTGACAAAAGTAACCAAAACCTCCGCTAATTTTGACCAAAACCTCCGTTTTTTAACGGAAGTTTGACTTTTCCACGATTTTGACCAAAATGTCCGTTAATTTTGACTAAAACCTCCGTTTTTTAACGGAGGTTTGACTTTTCCTCGATTTTGACCGAAAAAACGGAGGTTTGACTCCAACCTCCGTTAAAAAACGGAGGTTTATTTAAAAAAAAAATTAAATTATTTTTAATACGAAATGCGGACTTTTGACCAAAAATGCGGACGTTTGACCAAAACCTCCGTTTTTTAACGGAGGTTTGGTTTTTTCCTTTTTTTTTATTAAAATAATTCTGGAATTTCGCATATTTCATGAAAAAACGGAGGTTTGACCAAAACCTCCGTTTTTTAACGGAGGTTTTTTTTAAAAAAATTCTATTTTTTCGGTGGAAACCCTAAAATTGTTTTACCTCTTTCACTTTCTCAGCCGCCTACCTACCCTTTCTTCATCCCCTTTTTTCTTCTTTTCTTCCTTCTTTTACAAACACTTTGCTATTCTTTCTTTCCTTAACCCCACCACCATTTTTACTCCATTTCTTTGTCCAAACTCACAATTTACAAACAATAATATTAAAAGATTTGAGGACCACCTTCAATCTCATCTTTGTCACTTTTGAGGACCACTTCAATCTTATCTTTGTCACGTTTGAGGACCACCACGTGTTTTTGGCACCGGGAAATTACACACGTTTACGAAATGGTTAGTTTATTATTTATGTGTTTCATGTATAATAGTTTTACTTAATATTTGTTCTTAATATCTCATCTAGCTCATGTGAACGGCATGTTTGAATATGTTCTTAATATTTGGTCTATCATGTGTTCTACCGTGACTTTAATATGTTTGAATATGTTCTTCAAAAAAATTTGTTTCAACCATATTTGCATAATCTTTCGCTCGATATGCTTGCTAGATAGAAATATTAATATTATACTGATGTTTTATATCGCTTATTATGTCTTTTGCACGGAGTTTCCTCCCACTATCCTGCACTTTAGGTAAAATTAAATTACCCAACACCATTGCGGTTGCTTGACGGTGCTTGCGATGCAACTAAGTCTTTGAGCAGGTGTGCACGTCATCCACCTTTAGTACATGAAACATCTCCGTGGAACCGACATTCGCAGCCGTCATACGCCATTTACAACTTCCAACATAACATTTCGCCTCAAACCTGGATTTGGAAGATTTATGCACTTTATATTCGAAACCCTCATCAATAAACTTTCTCGAAAGAGCCAATTTCATTTCATCTTTCGTTTTAAATAACATCCCCACTTTAACTCGTTCGCTGCGAATATAAGGTGTAGATAAGTTAGGTGTGATGACGGTTTCCGGTGTTGGAAGGATAGGAGGCATATCAAAATAATCGTTACTCCCGGCAACTAAATTTTTTGATTTCCTTTTGGTTGTTGGTTCTTCATCACTATCAGTTATACCCAGGTAGAAAACATATGAATCGGGGTCCAATTCTTCTTCTTCTTCTTCTTCTTCTACTTCTTCTACTTCTTCTCCTTTTTCTCCATCTTCTCCGTCTTCTTCGCCTCCTTCTTCTTCTTCTCCTTCTTCTCCCTCTTCTCCCCCTTCTTCTTCTCTTTCGCCATTACCATGATATGGTACATCATAGACATAAATTGTTGGCGCTTTATTTAAATTAGCAGCCCATTCAAAGAAGACCGCAACTTGATCATCGTTATCCAAACGATAAATACGATCGTCATTTTTTAACTTGTACGCAATTGTAGTAATACCAACCGAATAGACAACTTCACATTTACGGCATGCATAGACAAGCAAATCCGAAAGCGTCATTCTGGCTGGCAACTTGACCGGGTGAGGCGGTTGATCAGTAACATATTCCCATGTTTGATTAATTTTTTGCCACGAACCCCCACCAGAAATACGCAACTTAATTTTATAAATTGAAGAACTTGAAGAAGTCATGATGTAAATCAAGGATACAAGAAAAAAGAAGGATTGAAGAAAATGGTTGTCTACAATTGAATCAGATTGTGGCTTTTAATAAGGCTGGTTGTTGGTTTGTATAAAATTCAAATTATTTTACAATTATATTAAATCTTTGACATTTCCTTTCAATGTCAGTGGGTGGAGTGCAAACAAAAAATTCTGATGAAAGTTACTGAATATAAGCATGGTACTTGTTGAAAAAAACAGTGTTATTACTATTTATATAAGTACTTGTTGAAAAAAATAGTGTACAACAAATTGTAAGTGAGAAATTTTGACCAATTTCCCATTAAATTATTCTGATAAAGTGAGATAAAGTGATGAGAAGTTAGATAAACTGAGACATTAAATTTAGTCTGATAAAGTGAGACATAAAATTTGTCTGACAAACGGAGGATTGACAATAATAAATTAACGGACGTTTAATGGTGATTAACTGCAATTTAACGGAGGTTTGACCATAATTAACAGGTAATTTAACGAAGGTTGACCATAATTAACTGGTAATTAACGGAGGTTTAGGTGGTAATTAAATAGGGTTTCCACCGAAAAAATAGAATTTTTTTTTAAAAACCCTCCGTTAAAAAACGGAGGTTTTGGTCAAACCTGGTCAAACCTCCGTTTTTTCATGAAATATGCAAAATTCCAGAATTATTTTAATAAAAAAAAAGGGAAAAACCAAACCTCCGTTAAAAAACGGAGGTTTTGGTCAAACGTCCGCATTTTTGGTCAAAAGTCCGCATTTCGTATTAAAAATAATTTAAAAAAAAATTTAAATAAACCTCCGTTTTTTAACGGAGGTTGGAGTCAAACCTCCGTTTTTTCGGTCAAAATCGAGGAAAAGTCAAACCTCCGTTAAAAACGGAGGTTTTAGTCAAAATTAACGGACATTTTGGTCAAAATCGTGGAAAAGTCAAACCTCCGTTAAAAAACGGAGGTTTTGGTCAAAATTAGCGGAAGTTTTGGTTACTTTTGTCAAATGAGGAGAGAGATGGTTACCGTACACAATAAAAAGTCTAAAATGTTCATTTTGACCAATTTCCCATTTATTCATGCAAGAATTGATGGGATGGTAAATTCTACATGTTCTTTTTTGCTTGTTGTGAGATTGACGTTTGTAAATGCATAAAATTAGCAAGAGTTCATACAATATATATTCACCGCCACTAAAGGTGTGCAAGACTCGGACCATTAATGCCTGTTTTTTTAAGTATATAATTTTTAGGAAGAATTTCATACACGTCCTTAAAAACTTGCAATATTACGCATATATCCTTGTAAACTTTTAAATTACGTGTATATCCTTCAAAACATGAAAAAATCACGCATATGTCCTTCTTCCTAATTGAGATAAAATGAATCTCTATGCCAAAAAGGCTAGAGAGATCTCCAATTTATAGGGAGAAAGAATTACATGAAAAGCCTCTAAGTAAATGAGAAATAATTACAAAAATAATAACAATAATAATTACACTCACCATTAAATATAATAATCTAATATCCCCCCTCAAGCAAAAACGGTGGCGGTCCGAGGCGCAACATGTAGCGAAACTGTTCAAACTGTTGGCGAGGAAGACTCTTAGTGAATATGTCCGCAACTTGAAGCTTGGTTGGAACGAACATGGTGAGAAGTTTGCCAGAGCGACAAGTTCGCGAACGAAGTGATAATCGATGTCAATGTGCTTGACTCGCTTATGAGATACCGGATTCTGTGTGAGAAAAAGAGCACTTTGATTGTCACAAAGTAGAGTCCGTCGACCGGGTGGTAAGGCATGAAGCTCACGTAAGAGATATGTGATCCATATAATCTCAGCAGCAGTGTTAGCCATGGCTCGATATTCAGATTCACAACTGGAGCGAGAAACAGTTGGTTGCTTCTTGGCACTCCAAGATACAAGATTACCCCCCAGGAATATCGAGTACCCATAGGTGGAGCGACGCGTGTCAAGACACCGAGCCCAATCAGCATCAGAATATCCGATAATGGTGGTGGTTTTGGGCCTGGAGAACGTGAGACCAAAGGAAATGGTACCTTTGATATATCGAATGAGACGTTTCACAGCCTGAAAGTGTGCTACAGTTGGGGCCGATAAAAATTGACTGACTTGGTTCACGGCGTATGCGATATCTGGTCGAGTGATGGTCGAAATGCGAAGAGCACCCACCAGAGAGCGATAACGAGTGGGATCCTCGTAAGGAGTGCCATCACTAACAAGCGAGACGTTGGTGGAAAGAGGGGTGGTGATTGGTTTAGCCTTAAGAAGACCTGCACGGGAGATGATGTCATGAGCATACTTAGTCTGACTGATAAATAGTCCGGAGGGTAGGTGAGTCGCCTCAAGCCCAAGAAAATAGTTCAAACGACCAAGATCTTTAATTTTAAACTCGGCATGGAGTTTAGCAATAAATGAGCGAATGACGGATTCATCAGAGCCCGTGAGAATCAAGTCATCCACGTAAACCAATAAATAAATAGTGCACTTATCACGTTGAAAGATAAAGAGTGAGGGATCAGCACGACTACATGAGAAACCATTTGAGATTAAAAATGCACTGAGGCGATGGAACCAAGCCCTCGGGGCTTGCTTCAATCCATAAATGGCTTTGTTGAGTTTACAAACGTGATCCGGGTACCGAGAATCCAAGAAGCCAGGCGGTTGCTGCATATAAACGGTGTCACTCAATGTGCCATGAAGAAAGGCATTGTTCACATCAAGTTGATGTAAATTCCACCCATTTATAACCGCAAGAGTGAGAACAACCCGAATTGTGGCCGCCTTTACAACTGGGCTAAAGGTGTGAGAAAAGTCAAGACCCGGGACTTGACTGAAACCTTGAGCAACGAGGCGAGCCTTATGTCGTTCAACCGAGCCATCGGCCCGGTATTTGGTGCGAAACAACCATTTGCACCCCACCACATTTGTATAGGGAGGACGAGGAACCAACGACCATGTACAGTTATGATGAAGAGCATGCATTTCGGAGCGCATGGCATCATACCATTTGGAATCATTCATAGCATCAGAGTAGGAGGTAGGATCCTGAGTGGCAAACAATGCTGAAAAAAGACCATGATCTTTAAGATGAGATAAGTCCGCCCAATAGCGAGGTTTAAAAATGTCTGCCTTGGCCCGAGTGGTCATGGGGTGCTGGTTCTGAGATGAACCAGTGGTGGAAGTGGATGGCGGTGCCAGGTCAAGTTGTGGTGTCGGATCTGGTGGTGACAAGACAACGGGTTCATCAACCGGGGAAACCGTGGACGGTGTAGGAACCGGATCAACAAGCGGGGTAGTAGAGCCATCGCAAAAACCACACGCCGGTGACGGTTGTGGTGATGGCGGTTGTGGTGATGGCGGTGGTGGTGGAACAGGTGTCGGAGACGCGACCGGTGGAAGGGGAATGTCCGCCAAAAAGGAGTGCAATGGTAAGTTGGTGAGAGGTGCATCCATGGTAGAAGCACCAAACGGGAAACACGATTCATCAAACCGAGCATGTCGGGTGATAAAAATCCGAGATGACACCGGATCAAGGCATTGATAGCCTTTGTATTGAGAGTTGTATCCAATAAAAACACACGGGATGCTCCTGGGAGATAGCTTATGCTCCGAGTAATCACATAAATATGGGTATACACGACACCCAAAAGGTCGAAAATTTTCATAGGAAGGCACCAGTGCAAACAATACTTCAAATGGGGACTTCATGGATAGAACCTTTGTGGGAAGGCGGTTGATGATGTGGACCGCGGAGCTAAAAGCATGAACCCAATAAGAGGCCGGAATATGTCCATGAAACATCATAGCAAGCCCGGTTTCAACAATGTGTCGATGCTTGCGTTCAACTCGCCCATTTTGTTGTGGGGTGTACGGGCAAGAAATTTGATGAAAAATGCCATGCTTTGTTAGTAATGTCTTAACGTTGTGATTTAAAAACTCTGTACCCCCATCACTTTGAAAAACCTTAATTTTGGAAGAAAATTGATTTTGCACAAACGTAATAAACATGGCAAAAATATTATGGAAGTCCGATTTGGACTTGAGCGGGTATAGCCACGTGAATCGAGAAAAATCATCCACAAATGTCACATAATATCGATATGAGTCAACCGAGGAAACCGGTGACGGACCCCAAAGGTCACAATGGACCAAATCCAACACATGTAGGGCACGTTTTTTATTATCATCAAATGGTAACCGGTGTGATTTAGCAAGTTGACAAGGTGAGCAAATAATAGGTTTTGGTAAAATAGAAGAAACCAACAGATGTCCAAGTTTATTCAAAGCAAAAATAGTGTCAAACGATACATGGCCCAATCTAGAGTGCCAAAGTTCAAAAGACGCCTTGGATTTGGTCCTAGCAAAAAACGCATAAGCCTTTGGTGAGGAAGATAACACATAAAGGCCACGATCACATCTTCCTTGAGCTGGAACTTGCTTCGTTAATCGATCCTGAATTGAACAATAAGATTTAGAGAATACCACGTCCACATCATTATCATATGTTAGTTTACGAACAGATAACAAATTTTTGTAAGGTGCGGGACCACCAACACATCACGCGTACGAATACCATTTGCAAGTGTGGAAGTCCCGATAGAAGAGATAGGGAGAGTATTACCATTTCCAAATTGAACCGAACCATCTCCGCCAAAAGGTTCGGGTTGAGAGACCGAACCCTGGAAGAGACCATGTGATCGGAAGCACCAGAATCAACATACCAGTCCGGACCGGAAGTATTCATATGACACTTTGCAAGAAAAGCTTTGGCAAGATCAGTTTCATTTGTGGAGGATGGTGAAGCAAAGGTGGTAAGTTGAGGACACACATTTGCATAATGGCCATTTCGGCGACACAATTGGCAGTGAGGAGGACGACGACCACGACCACCGCGAAAACTCCGACCACCGCCACCCCGACCACGACCACCGAAAGATGGCCATGCCGGGGCTGTTTCGGCAGAAAAAGCCACGGTGGTGGTCGTAGTTCCATGGATCGAGCGGAGAAACATTTCATGCCCCTCGGCTTGTGCAAGTAAATCACGGAAGGTGTGTGGAATACGAGAGGCACGAATGGCTGTTGAAAAGGTTTCAAAAGAACCACCAAGACCACAAAGGAACCAATGGGTTTTATCGGATTCATTAACCGCGTGGCCGATGGCCGCAAGTTGGTCACAAATAGTTTTAAATTTACGACCAAAATCTGAGACACTTGAGGTACCTTTAGAAAGAAGACGGAGTTGATCACGAAGGTTTTGAACACGCTCCATGGAAGAATTTCCGTAGGCGGCTTCAAGGGCTAACCAAATAGCACGAGCGGTGGTGAGACCCACAACTTCCGAGAAGGCTTCTTCGGTTAGAGAGGCTTGGAGAAGGATGACGGCCCGCTGATCAGCCACGAGCCACTCCGCATGAGTCGGATTCACGGTCGGCTTGTTATCAACCAAAAGTTGGGATGATGGGGCTTGAGAGGAACCATCAACGTGGTTAAGAAGAAGTTGATAGTTTAGAAGCGGCATCATTTGGTTCTTCCACAGTAGATAATTTGTGGAGGAGAGACGAATTGTGATAAGATGAAGGATGGTGTTCATTGGAAGGGTGGAGTCTTGGGAGGAGGAGGCGGCAGCCATGGTGGTGTCGATGATCAAGAGAAGACGAGAGGGGAGGGAGAGAAAAAGAGATTAGGCTCTGATACCATGAGATAAAATGAATCTCTATGCCAAAAAGGCTAGAGAGATCTCCAATTTATAGGGAGAAAGAATTACATGAAAAGCCTCTAAGTAAATGAGAAATAATTACAAAAATAATAACAATAATAATTACACTCACCATTAAATATAATAATCTAATACTAATTTTATTATTATTAATCATTTTAAAAATACAAATAACTAAAATTAAATTAAATATATTTTACATGTTACTAATATATCCTTCTTAAATTCCTTTTTTATGTATTATATATAATATATATTTATATATATAATGTAATGTATTATATTATATATGTATATGTGAATATCGTGGGTATACACAGTGACCACCGGCCACCCTTTTGTTTTCTCCGACGAAACAACCACCACAACACCTTCCCTTTGTCTTTTCCGGTGAAACATCAACCACAGAGCCCCCTCCATTTGTCTTCTCCGACGAAACAGACCACAACACTCCCTCTGTTTTCTCCGGCTAAACAACTACCACACCATCATATCCCTTTGAAGACAGAGACCAAACAAACCGGAAACCAAAACTTAGATCTACTCATTGACCAAATCGAGATCTGAGGTTTTTCTTGTTCTATCTACAAACTCCGGTAAGAATATTAAAAACTGGGTTTTTTTTTGTATCCATCGAGATCTGGGTTTTTTTTCTTCTTCATCTTCTTCTCCGGCGGCAAGCTGGCGGTGGTGGTTCATGGTGGTTGGTGGTAGCGGGGCATTTGATGGAAGTGGGTCGTCGGAGAAGATGACCGGGCGTGATGGAGGTGGGTCGTCGGAGAAGATCACCGGTGATGGAGGTGGGTCGTCGGAAAAGATTACCGGTGAAGGAGGTGTATGTATATATATATATATATATATATATATATTCGTGATGTTGTATATTCGGTTTCACCGGAGAAGACAAAGGGAGAGTCTTTTGGTTGTTTCGCCGGAGAAAACAAAAGGGTGGCCGGAATGTTTCACCGGAGAAAACAAAACGGTGGCCGGTGGTCACTGTGTATACCCACGATATTCATATATACATATATAATATAATACATTACATTATATATATAAATATATATTATATATAATACATAAAAAAGGAATTTAGGAAGGATATATTAGTAATTTGTAAAATATATTTAATTTAATTTTAGTTATTTATATTTTTAAAATGATTAATAATAATAAAATTAGGAAGAAGGATATATGCGTGAGTTTTTCATGTTTTGAAGGATATACACGTAATTTGAAAGTTTACAAAGACATGTGTGTAATATTGCAAGTTTTTAAGGACGTGTATGAAATTCTCCCTAATTTTTATATACAACAAATGAAACAAATAAACTCACATACCATTTTTACATTTGATGAGGTTTAAACCCCCCCCCCCCTAGGAGATCAGAGGCTCACCTTTGGTCTCAAAGCCTGTTTTAAACAAAAAAAAATATTTGGGTCTTTACGATCCTGCGTTCTGAGTTGAAAGAGGGCCCCATCAGGTTTTTTCTGGCCAGTTTTTTTTCCCGGCCAGACTTTAACCGAGCCTTGAAAAGATGTGCCTTATTAGGCTTTAAGTTCAGATCTGGGCTTGGGCTTACTAGTGGCCGACTTTTTTGGGATGGATTTCGTGCTTAGAGTTTTTTGTGCAATTTTAACCGCTTCTCTTATGTTTCACATAGTTGTCTTAAAATCGACGTTAGGCAAAATCATTATAGTATGACTATTTTTTTATTAGATTTATTGAAATTTTATATTTCTTTCTTAAGAGACAAGTTGACTGATTAAATCTTTATATTCAAGTTCGTTTATTGAATTTTTTCATAGTATAGTTAATCCATTTAATCCTTTTTTTTGACGTACTTGATCTTAAATAAGATTTGGTTATTTTTAATTTTGAAAAACGTCTTTCTTCTAAAACAACAATTACCGAAATTGTTAATAATAATGAATAATCTATAAACAATATATGTACTTGGAAAAGAATATACTTTTTTATGTACTCAAATATTTCAATTATGAATGATAAGAGCCGTGTCTGATTAGTTTGAGTTTGGATTCTAAAGGTTAAAAGTATTGGAGGTCCCATGTTCAAATCCAAGAAGAAATAAAAATCCTCTTGTAATCACGGAGGTTCAAATGCGGTGACTGCGGGTTATCTGCGAAGCGGGTGGTCGCCCTAGGATTAGTTGGCTCGTTTGGATATCCAGGTTAATAAAAAAACTCTTGTTGGTTATAGATTAAGATCTTATTCTTGTTTTAGAGATAGAAGAGTAAATTAAGATTCATGCACACATTATTAGGCAATAAGGATTCGATGTATTAATAAAACATGTGTAGTGTTGAAATCTTAAATATAGATATAAGTCGAACCATCTCATATGGTTAATAATCTTTTTCAAATGAGTTTTCTTAATTAATAACAAAAAAATCTACTATATTCTAATACAAAACATAGAATTCAGTCGAATGAAATAATCAATTGAGTCGGTGAGAGATGAATAATGGAGAATATATCAAGGTTTTTCAGGCAAATAGTTTTAGATTTTGATACTAGATAAAAAACTCTTAGAAAAAAGTAATAAGCAATACTATAAAATGAAGAACCAATAATTTTTTTGCATATTCTATTTTCCAATGTAATTAATTGCTACATGTTTTGGGCCCTTAATACGATACGAAATTCTTTGGTCCTATATAAAACTTTGGTTTCCTAATAGGACCATTGGAGTCGAATGATGGATAATAAATCAAGATTTTCTGGAAAAGTCGTTTTAGACTTTAGTACTAGATAAAAAAAACTTAAATAAACAATATTAATAAATTGAAGGATCAATTAACTTTACATATTTTTTTTTCAATTTAATTAATTAATACTTGTTTAGACCCTTAATATAATACGATATTCTGTGAGTCCTATTAGACATAAAAAATTTGTTCTCTTACATAATAATTTAACAAAAACAAATTAGGCCCCTATTTTTTGTGGGTCCTGGGGGTACGCTCGACCCACCCTTCCTTAGGAACGGTTTTGAATTCAAACCCCTTTTAGTTCGAAAGCACATTTTTTGGTAATCGTTGCCCATGAGTGTCTAGGTGGCTAGCTCGCACATTGATTACATAACATCTAGGAAAATCTCTACTGTACTTGAAGAGACTCGAACAGGTAACCTATGAAAGCTAGACCGATTCCTTACATTTTATAGGCTTAGCTTGTGATGCAAAAAGGGTCATTGACATGCACAAAAAAGATTTTCTGTATATGGTTTTTATTATAAAATATAAAATTGAATTCAAGAAATAATAATAATGTATATAGGAAATTTTTTGGATGATATCCTAAGCTATCCCGACAAAGGCGACTATAAGAGTATCTCCAAGATTCCAACAACTATGTTAATTTTTTTTTCTTAAAATAGAGTAATTAAAGTTAAAATCTCTAAAAAGTATTACATTCAACTCCAATAACTACTCTATTTTATAATTATAATGTTAACTATATTATTAATACAAATTTATTTCTCTTTCTTAAAAATTTATTTTCAATATCTTTTATTCGTGGAAAGTATTAAGATAATAATTTCTCTTTATATTAATTTTTTTTTTAAATTTAAAGATTTTTACAATCTTATGAATCTTTTTATATACTAAAAAACTTGGAGTATCTTTATCTACTATTTTTTTAGCACACTGCTATATAACAAATAAAATGTTGCTTTAGGGTTTTTGTTTTATTGGAATTTGTGACATAGAAAAAGTTATTGGTTAGTGTTTAAGATAAGATCTAAGTTGCATGATTATTGATGTATTGATCTAACAATCTACATGTTTAATACGAACTCAAATTTAGTTGTGAATATAAGGATAAATGAGAGCACGATACGTGTCATATTTAGAGTGAATAATTAAAGAAATATCCAGATTGAATAAACATTATTTAGAGTGAATAAATATTATATTCAGTCTTAATATTTTTTTGATTATTCAGTTTGGATAATGTTTATTCAGTCTGAATATTTATTTGATTATTCACTCTGAATATGACACGTGTCGCGCTCTCATTTGTCCTCACATTCAGTCGTTCACAACCAAATTTAAGTTCTCATTTGAACCCGTCCTTTATCAAATATATATATAGGCCTTTCAATTGTTAGCTCAATTAATTGTGTTAACTTTGTTAACCGGACATTTTCATTTTTTTTATTATTGATATCACATTATTTAAATATCTTGTTCACTTAATTATTACATTTTTTAATTACCACATTCCTCGATTATCTCATTTACTTAATTGTTCACCTATAAAATTTCTGATTTCACCGATGAACTTGTTTAAAGTTCTTTAGTTATCTCATTCAGTTTCTGGTTTCACCTATGAACTATAAATAAAAATCATTTTTTCACTTTAACGTTCAACTATTAAATTTGATTATATGATTTCACTTATGAACATTAAATAAAAATCGTTTTTTCATTTTCTGATTTCACTAATGAACTTTGATTATAGGTTTCATCTATGTACTTTAAATAAAAATTATTGTTTCATTTTCTAGTTTCACCTGTGAATTTAAAAAAAATCAGTGATTCACTTTCAAGTTCACCTATAAAGTTTTTAATTTTATCTTTAAACAAAAATCATATAAATATTATTAAAAATATTCATTATTTTCTAAAAATAATATATGATTTCTTATAAAAATAATATATACATATTATTGATTATCTTCTAAAAATAGAATATGATAATTTGTTCCAAACTTGCCCTTCATTTAATATCATTTATTTTATTTTCTTTTTTATCAGATTATAATTTCCATCTAATCACAATCGTTGATTAAAATAATGAAAGGTTTAGATCGGTTAACAAAGTTAACACAATTAATTGAGTTAACAATTGAATGAGCCTCTCTCTCTCTCTATATATATATATATATTTATATAGATGGAAGTTCAAATGCAAACCAGCTGAAGGGTACAAACTATACAAACTAATTCAAACCAAATGCTATGATTTAATATATTATTACACATATGTTTGTTTCATAATGTAAAACTTTCACATGAATATTTCTTTGTATATTCAGACTGAATAAACACTATATTCAGTCTGAATATTTCTTTGAATGAGACACGTGTCGTGCTCTTATTTGTTCTCACGTTCACAACCAAATTTGAGTTCTCATTTGAACCCGCCCTCATTTGAACCCGCCCCTATATATATAGGGGCGGGTTCAAATGAGAACTCAAATTTGGTTGTAAACGTGAAGACAAATGAGAGCGCTACACATGTCGAATAATCAAATAAGTATTCAGACCAAATAAAACTGAATATAGTGTTTATTCAGTCTGAATAATCAGGGATGGACCCAGAAATTTTTTGATACGATGACATCATACAGCATACACAAAAAAAATTATAAACAATACGGTTTTTATCGACGTGTCTTTACGTTTTTACTAACAATTAATATATTTCGATGTGTTTTTTTACCTAATTCAACTGTTTCAGGAGATTTTTAAAGTTTTTTTGCTTGATTTCGAGGGATTTTTAAAAAAAATATATCGATTACGAGGGAATTTTTCGATTTTTTTGGTTAATTTCAAGATGGTTTTGTTTGGAATTCTTAAACTTTTTATCAATTTCAAGATATTTTTTCGGTTTTTTTGTTAACTTCAAGAGTTTTATTTTTCGGTTTTCAATATTTGATATTGACGGTCTTTAATAACTAAAAGCAAATTAAAAATACTTTAAATTAATATAGTGTTTATTAAATGTTACTCCATTTAATTACGAAATTAATAGAGTATTTATAATGTTATTAAATGTTATTTAGAGTTGGTGCCAAAAAAATTATATATTTGCTTCAAAATAGGATCAAACCTAAGACCTCTCTCTATTAAGAGCTTTGATTGTTGGGAAAAGCCACTAGGCCAACTGCCTTATGTTATAAGTTCATATTTTAAATTATTTAGGAGCATCCTTAAACTTATACGGTTGCACTGTTAACAAATCCAAAAAATTTACTCTTCGATAATGATATAATACGGTGGCCCGTGCCACCGTAGGCACCATGCTAGGTCCGCCCCTGTGAATAATGTCTATTGAGACTGAATAAGCATTATTCAGACAAAATAAACATAATATTTAGTTTTATTCAGTCTGAATATTTCTTTGATTATTCAGTCTGAATAATCTACATTTAGACGCGTATCGCGCACTCACTTGTTCTCACGTTCACAACCAAATTTGAGTTTGTATTTGAACTTTCCTCTATATATATATATATATATATCAACACACATGAGTGTGAGTGTGTGTATTACTTGAAAATTAAAAGAGTATAAAGACAAATTCTGGGTTGTTTTGTTCGACACTTTTTAACAATTTCTTTGGTAGTATTTTAATTGTTTAATTTTTGAAATATTTTTCAACTTTGAAACGGTTTGAAGTGATTAGGTTTTGAATATGTAGTTGTTATATTTTTGTTATTTTATTTAATTATCGTTGGTTCGTAACGTTGTAGGGTTACAAAATGTTAAGGTCTGAGCAGAAGATAAAATGCAACACATTTAACTTAGTTTTTATTTAATACAACAATTTTTTTTCTTAATCAATAAACCAAACTTTTAAATTTCTTATTTTATACCTGATATGATAGGTAACTTGTCAATCCTTATAACATTTGATGATATTCAATGGCATACATATTAAATTGTCAGTACGTGTTGGTGATTACAGTGAGTTAATTTTGTGTAATTGGTCGGATATTCAAAAAGTATGAAGTTGTTAGTTAAGCTATAACATGAGTGTAATAGGTGTGGATTGTACCTTGTATAAACGAACTTGAATCGGAGATCATTTGATGACACAATATGGCGTGGGGTCTGATAGCAAAATAACACACGTGAAATGTGCCACAATAATAGTGCAAGTGCACACCACTATTGCGTTCGCTTAACAAGTAATATAATGGTAAAAACCAAGATTGTCCAAGGACTGGCCGACTAAGAATCAGAGATTTTCTTACGAGCTTCCGGTGCAAAGTTTAGAGTTTATAAAAATGATTCGTTGTTGTTGGAAATTTAATAACTTTATAATTAACAATTAAATAAAAGCGGGTATGGGTGTAAGTTTTTACTTGAGAGTATTTTAATAACTTAAATGGTTAATAAAGTCGGTCACAATGTAGTCCCATATAATTTCCTCCTCTTGAAGCTATGTCATATAGGTTGCGAAAATGGTTTTATTATAAAGTCGCCACAAATGCTAACCTTCGCGTTGCCGATCGTACATAAGTAGATCTCGAAGATCTTACCTCCGCCGGGTGTGGAGGGATGCGCATATCTCTATGACACACTCACTCGACCAACATCTGAACCTTAGTACGATTATGCAAAAACCCATATCTCTATGCGATTATTGAAGATTTTCTCAAACATCCTTGCATCATTCAAGCCGTATTTCAGATCCGCCCCTCTCGAGGTCTAAGATCTAATATTAACACTTAAAGTGATCAGTTTGTCCACGTTGAGTTGAAGCTTCGACTCGAATGACCAAACCGAAGAGTTAGCAAAAAGTAGTAACACCCAAGTGTTACATTTTAGACTCTCGGGTTCGGCTTACACCCACACCCAAAGGGAGGTTTAGCTACGATACATAAGTAAAGAAATACTGCAGAAGTAGAAATGCGAAAACTGAAATTGCATTAATCGTAACTGGCCACAGTGGTCACGGGAAAGTAAATTACAGAAATTTAAATTACAAGAAAATAAAAAGATAGAGTTTGAATTATCAGCTGAATGCTCTCAAGCTTGATGGATGGATGAAATGAAGTCCTAAGAGCTCTCTTTTATAGTTGGAGAAGGAGAGATGATTGAATGGGACTTAAGAGGAGAAAGTGATGTATCATGGTTGTCTTCTTCTCCATGAAAGAGACTTGAGAGAGAAAAGGGACCTTTCAATGGTGTCCTCTTCCTCTATTTTGTCATGTTCCCTTTGTTAACTTTGTTCTTCATTTTCATGATATCTCCAGCCCATTGACCAAGCTGAATCTTGCATCTTCTAACACATATTTGGCAATAAATCCAGAAGGGTTTTCTGCAGCTCCAAAAGTTGCTCGCCACAGTGGTGACTTGCCAATACTACGTACCAGCTCCAAAATGACACATACACTAATCAAAATACAAACTTTTATCCTCAACAACTCCAAATGAAAATAAATAAATAAAAAGGGGAAACACAAACACAAAAAGGAAAAACACATACTAAAAAGGAATAATAGGACACTCTAAAGAAGTAGAAATAACACTTAAAATGAGAGTTGTCAGGGTCCTAGGAACAACTCCAAGGTAGGGGTGCTCAAAATACCGACCAACCCAGCCAACTCAACTCGAAAAAACCTAAAAAAATTGAAATCAAGGTAACCCGACACATAATTGATACAAAAATAGATCAAAGCATATCTATTGGGTTGAAATCAGGTTGGAGTAATTTGAACGTGGAATAACCCAAATCTTAATTAACCTAATTTGTGCTTAAGGGATTAAGCCATGGGTTTGGAATGTTTCAGGGCTCAAAGCCCAATGTATATATATAGAGGGAATTAGGGGTTTAGTCTCAAAATCTCAACATTTGTGAAGTTTCTTGAAAATTGTGTGTGTGTGTAACTTGAGAGCCAAGGGAGAGAAGGGTTTAAGGGTTTAAGGGTTTTAGCCCTTGGAGAATAAAGCAAGAAGTTTGGGAGCAAAATACTGAGATTTTATTGAAGATTCAACATCTTTGAGGTACAATTCTTACTCTCTATAGATTGTATTATCCTCTAATGGAGGTTTTGCTTTAGATTTTGAAAGTGGGTTTCCATAATATGGTAAAGATGGATAAATTAGTTGGGTAATGGTGATGGAACATGATTAGATAGATTCAATCAATGAATCTCATTCAGATATTGTTCCATCTTATTGAGTTAACATGTCATTCATGAGTTTTGGTTATTAGTTCAACTTGTAAGGTATGTTTTGGGTTGAAATTGATAAGATTAACCTATGTATGATGTGGTTAGGTGTTGGGTTTGATTTGGTAATATTACCAATCATCATATATAGCTTTTGGGTGGTAGAAATCGTTGTGGTTGGGTAAGAATTGAGTTTTGGGAGATATTTGTGGCTGCAGAGACTTCATCAGGTGAGTTCCCTTGACTTTTAAAAATGCATTTTATGACAATGGCGTTATAAATCACTCTGATTATGGTATTTGAAATTCGTAAGCATGCTATATTTCAATTTAAATGTTCTATAAATTGCTTGGTTGAGATGTTGGTTTATATCATGATATATGTGGTTATGTGGACATGCATAATAGTTGCAGTGCACCTTGAGACCTTACAAATCTCTTGGGAGTTAGTATCCGTGTATCTCGAATTCATTTCGTGGGTACATCGGATGGGCACCATTTTGGGCCATTCATTAGAGTCGCATGGGGAATTGTGCGAACAGATAGCTTAGTCGCATGGGGAATTGTACGAACAGATAGCTTAGTCGCATGGGGAATTGTGCTGCAAGTGTTGGTCTACGACTATCATGCATGATCCAGTTTTAGAGATTCCTTAACTCTAATTATTTAAACTGTTGTTTATAACCGTGGCTTTCTGGGGAATTCACTACACCTTTTGGTCTGACCCTCGCTTTCAAAACTAAACCATTTTCAGGTAAGGCTCGGGTGAGGGATCATCTAAGAGAAAGGGAAAGATTTGAGGCTTGTTAGAGGCATTGAGAAAACTTACTCTTTGATAGTTAGATAATATTTCTCAGTTATGGAAGTTTTCACCCACGGAAAACATTGGAATGTAATAGATTTTAGATTCATTACTTATTGTTGGTTTATATTTATGGTTTATTGCTTTAAGTGAATTTGGGTTGTTACAAATTGTATCAGAGCCATAGTTTAAGTGAATTAGGTAACTTTGGAGTACCTAGTCTTAGACTATGAGTAGGGAAGCACGACTGAGAAATAAGGGACCATAGGACTAAGGCCTAGATAGGGAATTTGATAATAGGGTAGTAAGGACTAGCATGTAAGGTAAATTTGTAATTACACTTGGCCAATGTAATTGTGAATTTACAGGTACATGTGTGTACTTGTTTTACCTTATTTCATTTGAACTGTTGTTTAAGTTATAACTGTTAAGTTATCGCAGAATAGAAGTATGGCAGCTCGATCATCAAGGAGTAGAAATACTCCAATTGTGGGACCGGACTCGTCTGAGCTGGAAGAGAATGGGCCTTTGGAGCCAAGGGGTGCAATAAGCACCCAAACTCGTGGAAGAGGGCGGACGAGGGGTCGAGGAAGAAGCTTGAGCCAAGCGGTACGTGAACCATCGGTTCCAACTGAATTGACAACTAGAGGCCGTGGAAGAGGCTGTGCCTGAGGAAGAGGAAGGAGTTTGGGAGCACTGGAACAAACGGAGTTGTCCGTGGAGGAAAGCTCGGTTAGTGTGAGAGGATGAGGCCGCGGGAGAGGCCAAGGGAGAACCACGAGTCAAGCATTTGTGACTCAGGAAGCTTTTGCTGATGAGATAAGGAAGATACAAACCGTTGTTCAAACTTTGTTGACTCATCAACAACACTCGAACTCCGCAGGCCGTGAGAAAGTGAGGGAATGGAAAGGTCTAGTGTACCCAAGACCGAAGTGGGTGGACATTCCCAATCTACCCCGGTGACTACAATTGCCTCTAAGCCACCCATGGGTTGTAGCTTCAAGACATTCGCATCGTGCAAGCCTCCCACTTTTAAAGGAGAACGTGATCTGGTTTGGCACTCAAATGGATAAGAGAGACGGAGATGGATTTTGATACAAGAAATTGTTTCGATGAGGACAAGGTGAAATATGCTCTTTCGATGTTTGTGGATGCATTGTATTGGTGGGATATTGAGTCCACCAAGGAAGGAGTGCGGTGGCTAAGAAGATGTCTTGGGGATCATTCGTGAGTAAGTTTAGAGCCCGTTTTGCCCTTTGGCGACGAAAAAGAAATTGGAATAAGAGTTTCTAAAGCTTGAACAAGGTAACATGACGGTGCAAGAATACACCTACAAGTTCATAGAGAAGTCTCGTTTTGACGAGATGTATGTTCCTACCGAAGAGTGTCGGGTCGAAAGGTATATATGGGGATTGAAGGGTAGCATTCGGGAGCTAGCCACGACAAGGAATCCTACGACTTTTCAAGCGGTGATTGATGCGGCGGATATGACCGAGAAGGAGAAGAACCGACAAGTGATTGAGAGGGGTGGAGAAAAGCGAAAATGGGATGGAGCGGGAAGTGATTCTAGGAAGGCCAACGTCTTTCGATCTGAGTCGCGTGGAAGTCAAGAATTCACTATTAAACCGTATGGGAAGTGTGGGAAGTGTCATCGTGTACATCGTGGGGAGTGTGGGTCGGATACGAAGTCGTGCTAACGATGTGGTCTACCCAGTCATTCTCTCGATATTGTCCATCGGGGAGATCTTGTTTTCATTGTGGTTCACCAGATCACATAAAGATGGATTGTCCGAAATTGAAGAAAGGGTGACCGACATACTATGAGAACCGTCAAGGAGGAAGGGGAGAGGAGAAGAAGGCGGAGTTGGCACGCCCGAAAGGACGTGTATTCCAGTTGACTACCATGGAGGAGGAAGAGATTCCGGACGTCATGACAGGTACATTCTCGGTAAACTCTCTATATTCCAAGGTGTTATTTGGTTCAGGAGCTAACCGTTCTTTTGTATCACCCGACTTCGTGAAACTATTACATTTGAGGCCTGAAAAGTTGGCCAATGTGTTTGAGGTAAAGACGACGGATGATAATCATGTTGTTATTAGGGAGGTGTTTGATGATTGTTCCATCGAATTGGAGGGTAGTTTAGTACCCTTACAGTTGCATCCTATGCCAATGGGAGAGTTCAATATTATTTTGGGAATGGATTGGTTAGCCAAAAATAATGCTAATATTGTTTGCAATAAAAAATTGATCCATGTTTATTTACCGGATAAAGGAGTGGTGGTGTTTATGGAAATAGACGCGATAGGAATACAAGCCTTATTTCAATGATAAAGGCTAACCGTTGTGTAAGGAAAGGATGTATGAGTTATCTAGCATATATGATTGATGCTAAGATAGGGAAACAAAAATTAGAAGAAATGGATGTCGTGAAGGATTATCCCGAAGTGTTTCCGGAAGATTTGACAAGTCTACCACCGGACCGTCAGATTGAGTTTAGTATTCACTTGGTGCTTGGAGCTGCTCCAATAGCACGTGCACCATATCGTTTGGCACCTTCGGAGATGAAGGAAATGACGGCACAACTCCAAGAACTTTTGGATAAAGGGTTCATTCGACCAAGTACATCACTGTTGGGAGCACCGGTACAGTTTGTTAAAAAGAAGGACGGTACAATGCGCATGTGTATAGATTATCATGAACTCAACACAGTCACGATCAAGGACTAGTACCCGTTGCCGAGAATAGAAGATTTGTTTGACCAATTGCAAGGGGCAATTTTCTTTTCAAAGATTGACCTTCGGTCGGGTTATCACCAATTGGTAAAGAAAGAGGATGTACTTAAAACGAATTTTCGAAGTCGTTATGGTCACTATGAATTCTTGGTGATGCCGTTTGGTTTGACTAATTCCCCGATGGCATTTATGGATTTGATGAATAGAGTATGTCAACCGTATTTGGATAAATTTGTTATCGTCTTTATAGATGATATTTTAATTTATTCAAAATCGGAGAAGGATCACAACGAACACCTTCACCAAGTGTTGCAATTGTTGAAGCATGAAAAGCTCTATTCAAAATTTTCTAAGTATGAATTTTGGCTTAGAGAACTGAAGTTCCTGGGGCATGTAGTATCATAAGAGGGAATAAAAGTAGATCCGGCAAAGATTAAAGTCATCAAGGATTGGGAGCCTCCTAGGAATCCATCGGAAGTGAGGAGCTTTCTTGGGTTGGCGGGTTACTATTGTAAGTTTATCAAGGATTTTTCTCGGTTGGCCACACCATTGACGTCTTTGACAAAGAAGAGCGTCAAATTCGTATGGGCGGAGGAACAAGAGGAAGCGTTTCAAGCATTGAAGGAAATGTTTACTAGTGCTCCAATATTAGCATTGCCAGAGGGTATGGAAGATTTCGTGGTGTATAGTGATGCACCCAAACTTGGTTTGGGATGTGTCTTGATGCAACGGGGTAAAGTTATAGCTTACGCGTCTCGACAGTTGAAGGAGCATGATAAATGATACCCCACGCATGACTTAGAATTGGCGGCCGTTGTTTTCCCCTTGAAGATTTGGAGGCATTATCTGTATGGGACTAAATGTCAAGTTTTCACGGATCACAAAAAGTCTTCGACATTTGTTTGATCAAAAGGAGTTGAATATGCGACAAAGGAGATGGATGAAACTCTTATCGGATTATGATTGTGAGATGAATATCACCTGGGGAAGGCCAAAGTAGGGCCAATGCTTTAATTCGTAAGGAAAGAGGGGAGTCATCCAAAATTGTAGCCTTTCGAGTCGAAGCAAAATATGATCTGATTGATGAAATCAAGAAGTGTCAAGAAGAAGCATCTCTAGGGGAAAATCTCAAGAAAGAGAAAGTCGTGGGACTCGTGTCGTTTTTCACGTAGGACGACCGAGGAATGAAATGTTTTAGTGATAGGGTATGGGTTCCCAAGTTGGGGGAAGTGAGGACGAAAGTGTTGGATAAAGCTCACAAGTCGTGTTATTCTACACATCCGGGCAACAATAAGATGTATAGGGACCTTCGCCAATTTTATTGGTGGCCTAGAATGAAGAAGGACATAGCTCATTATGTCGAACGATGTTTGACTTGTTTGCAAGTGAAAGTCGAACATCAGAGACTGTATGACAAGCTCCAACCCTTGGATATCCTAGTCTGGAAGTGGGATCATATTACCATGGATTTTGTGATGAAGCTACCAAGAACTCCGAAAGGCTATGATGCTATTTGGATAATCGTGGATTGTTTAACCAAGGCAGCACATTTCCTACCGATGAAGGAGACTTATTCGGCTGATAGATTGGCGAAACTTTATATAGATGAGATAGTGGTTAGGTATGGAGTGCCATTGTCCATAGTGTCAGATTAGGACACCCGGTTTACATCCGCATTTTGGCAAAGTTTTCAAAGGGAAATGGGATCTCAAATTAAGAGAGCACCGCGTATCGCCACGGTCAGAGTGAGCGCACTATTCAGACTCTGGAAGAACTTAATTTCATTCTACTCCAAACAGATTTTCAATTTTAGATATTTTATCATAAATTATATTATCATGATATTCTTTAATTTATCATTTCAATACACTTTTAGAAAAAGTTTTTTATAAAAAAGATAATAACTCAATTTCATTGATAGAATTGGATAATATAATCATTTCTCTTTCCTGGTATCAAGTTTTAGAGAATTTTTTATATTTAATTTTTCTTATAATAATCTATTTTGGAAACAAAATAGAGAAACTGTTAAAACATTTTACATAATAAAAATCTACTTTCTTCTATTTTAAAAAAGTTGTCGAAGATAACCTTATCGGATAACGTTTCACCGTTCACCCTATAAAATTTGAGTCACACTGTCGACATCAAAGTTTGAGCAAAATGTGTGGTCAAAAAAATAGATGTTGATATCACAATAAATAAAACTCTTCTAATTAGAAACGTGTTATTTAAAAATGCTCGGAGGCAAGAATACCACAATAATAATAAAAACTTTAAATAATAACAACTATGAATATATTTGTTATAAAAATAATTATATAAAATTAATGAACAAAATTACAAAAAATATAATAATTTGGTTATTTGGACTCAAAGGGTATATATTAGGCATCACAAAATATTGGAATTCTAGATATTATTTCTATGTCTTACATATTTATATTTTAATGGATGATTAATCAATCGCATTATATTTTACATATATGATGGGAAAATGATGAAAATAATATGCTTTCTAAATAAGTATTCTAATAATGAAAATAATAACAATCTTTATATATAAAAAGAAAAATCTTGGGGTATTAAGTTGACATCATAAAAAGTGAGTATTCTCGAATTGTGATTTGTGATTGAGTTTTAGTAGTTTCACATTGAGGTATTAGAGCATCTCCAAGAGCTTCTCCAAAATGGAGAAAATGGGGATTTTAAGTCAAAAATTTGCTTCAAGAGATTCCCCAAAACTATCTCTAAAATGGAGAAAATAAAAGAGATAGTGAGTTTTTCTCCAAATATGGAGATCACTCCAAAAATAATTACAATGTGAAACAACCAATAGCAATTTTTGAAAATATTTAGAGAAAAAAATAATATTTAAATAGATAATAATAATATTTTAATATTATAATTAATGATGGGTTCTCCAAAATGGGGAATTTGTTGGAGATGGATATAAATATTTTTGGAGATTTTAGATTTTGATTCTCCATTTTGGAGAAATTTTAGGGATTCTCTTGGTGGCAACATGTTGTAACAATTCATGAATACAGTTTCACCATTCGTGAATACAGTTTCCTGGTGCCGTTGGTTCCAACAACTCATGAATAAGTTGTTCTGAATATGTATCGGTCTAACCTCTTCGGAGGGTCTTTGTTAAAGTCGTAAACCAAACGCCAAACAACCACCACTGGTGGCGATGAATGTGGCTGAGAAAGATGAAACTCCGGCAGCGGCGGCTGTGGTTGAGAAAGATGAAGCTTCGGCGGCGGCGGTGATGTTGTCGTCGATTTTTTTTTAACGACATCATATTATTACCACCAAAAATAAAAAGAGCAAAGTGCTCACTTACAATGTCAAAAACAGCCAGAAATGCAGGCCGCATTACAGCAAGAAACATGGCTCAGGTGAAATTGATTGATGATCGGTGAATGTGGCTGAGAAAGATGAAGCTCCGGCGGCAGTGGTGGTGATGTTGTCGCCGAAATTGATTGATGATGGAAGGAAGATGAAGCTCCGGTGGCGACGATGGTGATGTTGTTGCCGAAGTTGATTGATGATGGAAGAAAGATGAATCTCGGGTGGCGGTGGTGGAAGGAAGATTAAGAATGCAAGGAAACAACCACCGAAAATGATTTTGCAGAAACTGAATAAAATCAGTTTCAAACCTACCATAAAGTCCGGTAACTTCTATAGATAAACAACGACTTCAAAAATAATTAAAACTAATATAATTATCATAATACATTTCTGCCCTCGATTAAAAAATACAGTAATAATATATTATTATACACATGGCGGTTTATTATTGGTCATGTTGAGTTTGTAAAGTTTGCAAAAATGCAATAGTTTGCAACGGAAATTCCACCTATATATATATACATATATATAGGGAGAGGTTCAAATGAGAAGTTTGTAAATTTAAAGGAACAAAGAAACACCTTATGGACCACATATGATGTGGGTCCCACACATTAAAAAATCATATCTGATTTAATGGTGGACCCCATTGAATCAGATATGATTTTTTTATGTGTGGGACCACATCATATGTGGTCGACAAGATGTTCATTTGTTTCTTTAAATATGGGGTGTTCTTGTATGATCTCTCTCATATAAATATATATATTCACATTTAATGGATATGTATACAAATGAATTGTACAGAGATGAATAGATTGACAATATATTTATATGAAAAGGGTACGTGATTGTGTAATTGTCTAATATATATATATATTAATAAAGATTTAACAATCATATTAAATTAAAAAATGAAATGATATCGGGTTCAAATAAAATTAACCCGATATCAACCCAATACCTACGGTTTGAAAATTTTACAACTCGATTAGACATCGAGTTGTTTCGGGTTGAGTTATTTTACGTCGGGTTGGGTTGGGTTGATCAGGTTGGTCAGGTCAGTCGGGTTTTTGAGCACCCCTACTCATGGGGTTGTCTTATTTTGGATGACCCTCTTTAAAATCTCTAAGGTCTAACCATGGTTGGAATCAAAACCAACCAAATGGTTAATTTTATAGCGTAAAGTTAAAAGTGAAACCAAAGATAATGACTTGACAATATAATGTTTGAATATTCCTTAAATCTTCAACTAAGGATGGCTTTCATCATCTTGTATTAGTATAAAAATGATAGTTTGGAAGAAGATGATGGATATATAAAATAGTGATGGAATGTTTGAAATCTATAACCACTATTGATAAGCTACTTGGAGTAGCTTATAAGTTAGCTTATTGATAAGCTACTTGGAGTAGTTTATGAAAAGCTTTTTTAGACTTTTTTCAATTTTAACCCTTATTCGTATTATTACTTATTATTAATTAATATTAATTATAAATAAATATTAACTATTAATCATAAATAAATATTTATATTTATATTCAATATTAATTTATACTTATTAATTAATTTTAACTATACAATAAATATTAATTATACTATACCATTTATTATTTTTAATTATTATTTAAGATATTAACATATCAAAAGGCAAATGTAACAATTCTAAAAATGTTCAGGTAGGATACATAAAAATTAAAATCATACTTATTTTATTTGATAGATAAATTAAAATATGCTAAATAATTTTAATAAATTATCTAGTTTAATTATTAATTTTTTAAGTACTAATTAATTATAATATGTGAAGTTGATCAATTTTATTATATTCATACACAATGGTTATTAAAAATCATGGATAATGTATATTTTTCTAAAATTTGTTTTAACAAATTTAAAATTTGTAATATATATATAATAATCAATTTTAAATTCATTCAATTAACATTTTTTATAATTTGGTTTGTAATAATTTATTATTAAAAATTAATTTGAGTTATATTGTGAAATATTTGTAATTGTCTATTTTTTCAAGATGCCCCTTTTGGTCATAAAAATTTAGTTTTTCTTAAACATTTAAATTCATCGCCTAACTTATCGGTATCGGTTAGACATAAGTCATCAGCTACCTTATAAGTCATCAGGTAGCTTGTCAGCTAGTTTGCCAAACATAGCCTAAATGTAAATTCATGAATCACGTTTTATCTTATTGTAACATGATTTTAAAGAAAAAAAAATTATCTGTATCACATACGGTGCCAAACACTAGTCATACTAATGTGTGCAAACTTCAAAATAGTTACGTTTCTAATATTTCAACTCAAAACACAATGCATTACTCATGAAAATAGTGATTGAGATATATGTTCAAGTCTCGAAACATCCAATGATATGATAAATTTAATGGAAAAAGAAATGAAAGAAAAACTAAAATAGTAAGAAAAAATAATGAATACTAAAAATAGAAAAATAAATAGAAAGTTCCTTATTTCCATCACAATATCTAAAATAGAAATTTTTTAAGATTTTGTATTGATTTTCTTTGTTTTAATAGATTTCTTTAAAACTTTTTTAAGGTATAAAAGATTGTAAAATCCTTTAAATATATATAAAGAACTCTTAAAAAATATTGGTTAATTAGAACATCTCCATAATTTTCTCTAAAATAGAAAATCAAAACTAAAAATCTCTAAAAGATATTACATTCAACTTCAAGAACATCTCCATTTTAGAGATTAAAAAATTCATTATATTATATCCGTTCCAAAAAAATCATTATATTATTAAAATAATCTATATTTCTAAAAAAATATTATTTATTTTATCTAAATATTTAATTTCAATTTTTCTTATTGGTGGAACATAATAAAAAATAGTTGCTCTTTCATGGTAATCATTTTTTAAGATGTCTCCAAATTTAGAAATTTTTGTAATCTCTTTCATACTTTCTCACTTTCAAGAAAGTTTTGAAGATGCTCTTAAAGCAAAAAAAAATGCTCAAAATTTCTATTTTCTCTATTTTAAAGTGTTGTTGGAGATGCTCTTAGGAGGTAATGAATTTTTTTAGTCATTTTTTTTTTTTGAAAGACATAACGACATTAAATAAAAATTTAAATTATAATACTAAATGATTAAAAAGTATATATATCTTTTTTAGTTATTTCTATCGATAACAATTTGTAAAAGTAAATGATTAAAAAGTATATATATATATATATATATATATTTTAGTAATGTATTAGATATTTTAATAATTATATCTTATTAGAACTAAATGTCATTTTATTTTGTAGATTTGGTTTTTCATTGACCATTTCGGATAATTTTTTTTGAAGACGTTCTTAATTGTTTTTACTTTTGAGCAACTTTATCGTTAACGAAATGGCGTAAGATTGTGTGAGAAAAAGAGTAATGATGAGAAATATAAGAAGAAATTTGAACTCTTGATCACCTTTAATCTCAAACTCACCCATGAATTACGCTTCATATTAGGATTAATCTGGTGCATCATAGTGCATCTTATCTTGGTGTATCTCATTCTAATTTGCATCCAAGATGATGATCTTTTCTTATGTTTTGCATCGCAACTTTCATTCTCACTGGAATTCAACCCTAACAAAATCGAAAAAACTTACTATTTATAAAAAGTTTGATGAAATATTAAATACATTAAATATTTTAACGACATAATTAATACTAGAATGATTGTTTGGATTTTTAAATGATTGTTTCTCCATTTTAGAAAAATATACTTCTCTACAAAATATAAACCATTCTATAAAAAGTTTGTTGAAACATTAATATCTCCAACGTATTCTTTATAGTTATTTAAATTAAAGAATCAATAACTAAAAACATCTTTAATATATTTCTACAATTTGTATAAAACAGAGAACCAAAATCAAAATAAAAAAAAAACAATATAGATAATATGTTGGAATAAAATAGAGAAAAAAAAATTCATTTTCTCTGTTTTAGAAAATTTGTTGAAGATGCATAAGATTATCTTTTTGCAGTTTTTGTTATTATTCATCTTCAACTTATCAAATTTGTTGAAGATGTAAGAACCTCCTTTTTTATGGATCCTATTGATTTTTTCGACATCAATAATTATTATATTAATTATATTAAGTCAAGAAAATAAAATGAAAATTAAAAAAAATGTTAATTCTCACAAACTTAATGTAAATAACCAAGATTCTTGTTTAAACATTTAGAGCGAATGGATTGTTTATAAAATCCTCTCCACGTACTATAATAGTAATTCTTACAAGTCATTACACCTTTTACTAATAATAGTCTCGTAACAATTTAATATTATAATACTATATTTAAAGAAATGGTAAAAATAGTCTTAAAATCTTTAATAAAAAATAAAGGGAAAACTTCATCTATATCTTTTAAAACTTCATATATTACATATATATCCTTGTAAAGTTTGAAACTATGTATATATTATTTTAAACCTCTAGATCTCACATATACGTCTTTCACCGTAATTTAATTATTATTAAAACATTTAAAAAAAATACAAATCATTATCTCTAAATTGAATTTATTTTTTAAATTATTTAACTACCATTCTGAATTTATTACCGTTCACAATTTCCTTCCTAAAGTTAAGTAATTTATAAAATAAATTCAATTTAGAAATAATGATTTATATTTTTTAAATGTTTTAATAAAAATTAAATTAGAAAGAATGACATATATGTGAATTCTAGAGGTTTATAAAGATATATACGTAGTTTCAAACTTTACAAAAATATATAAATAATATAGGAAACAATGTTTTAAAACCCCGGGTTAACCCGGCCGGTTGGACCGGGATCCGGGTAGTGACCGAGTTAACTAATACCGGATTAATGCATATGACTGGCCCGTTTCAACCCGGCCGGGTTTCTAAAAAACCTGGTTAAACCGGTGGTAAACTCGTTTCTCAAACCCAGTTAACCGGTTTTTATATTAAAATTCAATTTTTCTTTTAAAAATGTGTTATGTGTGTTTTTTAATGTATTTAGATTGATGTAAAACTTGTTGTTTGTGTATTTTTAATGAAACTTGTGGACATCAAAATATTACTTTATATATATGTATGTACGCAGATTAAGGTATACAATGGATTAAATGAATTATTAAAACCGGTTATCCAATAATTAAACCGGTTAACCCAAGACCCGATCTCGAATCAATTAAAAACCCGAATTTTAAAACATTGATAGGAAGTTCTAAAGAATAGTGATGAAATTCTCCCAATAAATAACATTTCAATGAAAAAGATGGATAAAATGAAAACAAAACATGAAAAAGAAAAGAAGGAATGGGGGACAGGACAGATGTCAGTCATGCGGATACAAAGGGTTGACGCATTCATTGTCCAATCAAATTATATAAAATCACGTTGCCGCATAATCAAATGTGTCTGCTTTATTTATCCGACACGTGTCACCTAATTTTACCATTAATTAACGGTGGGAGAATGATCTAGTAACACCCAAAAGGCACCAATCCTCTGCGGTACACCGTACGCTACACCTCCATTTTCCTCCCTTATATACTCCTCCTCCGCCATTGAATTCCATTTTCATCATAGTTTTCAAGGAAGGAGAGATAAAATAGAGACACAAAAGAAACACACGTCATCTCTGCCATTAAAACACATCTTCTAAAAACTTTTCAAACAAAAAATTTCTTCAAATTTTTCATCTTCCTCTTTCGATTTCGATTTCAAGGGTGGTGTGCTTCAAATTTCAAGCAATTTTTAATCAAAATCTGGGTCTTCATTTATGTCCTTTTTCAAATCTTCCTTCCTTGTTATATGATCTCTTTGGGATTAATTAAAGACGCTTTCGTCGTCGTTGTTCATCCAAATAATAATTATAATAATAATAATAATAATAATCGGTTGCACTTTATCCCCAAATCAAAACCCATTTCTCATTCCACCATCACAAATCCATCATCGCGTGTTTTTGGCGCAACTATTCATCATATAAAACCTCTAATTCCGATTCCGATTCCGATTCCAATGGCGAAAACGAAATCCGATTCCGCCGGTGAAATCATGTTAACTTCAGGAGCAAGTGGGCGTGTAACAGCTCTTCTTTCGATTCAAGTTTTGAAGAGCTTATTGATGCTCGTAAACGCTTTCCTTTTGTTGCTATTTTTCCCATTTCGTGGCCGGAAACGGCAATCGCCGATGGTTGAAAAGGGTGGGAAGGAAGACAAACAACAACAAGAGGTGGTCGGAAATAGTAGTGGTGGTAATAATAATAGTAATAATAATAATAACAATAACAATAACAACAATAGCCTTTTTGTTATGAGGGTTCCATCTACGATTGTGCCATGGAAGAGTAAGGTATCATCGGCGGCTGCGGTGGTTGTAGATCAGGAGGTGGCGTTGCGTAGGGCACTTGCTATTCGGAAAGTGACCGACGGTGGTGACGTATGTCGGCGGGAATTTTCACTTTTTGTGACTCCGAGAGGCGAGACCATGTTTACGCAATCGTGGACTCCTATTTCGGTTAAGACCAGGTGAGTTTTTTGTTGCTTTTTTTTTTTGTTATTTAGTAATGGTAAAACCTTTCTTGTGGGTGTTTCTTTGTTTAATTGATGGTGAATTTTTAATGGGTGTTACTTTTTTGCGCTCTATATCCATCAACGGAATTAAGGTGTTTATGTCTATTTTGACTTTTTTAAGTGTTATTATATCCATCATCAATGGAATTAAGGTGTTTATGTCTATTTTGATTTTTTTAAGTGTTATTATATCCATCATAGACTAGACTAGGGTGTAAAAGAAAAACCCCATTTTCAATAATTGTTTGTGTAAGAAAGTGGTTTTATCTGTTTTAGTCCAGTCTTGTTGTGATCCTCCTAAATGGAAACAGACTGTTAGTTCAACTTCGTTGTATGCATGTCAAATGCTACCTTATCTTGGTAAGATAAGAGGTTGGATATTGATTTGGTTAAAACTCGCAAAGTGTACAATTTATCATTTCCGATCATTACTCTGAAATAGAAAAAAAGAAAAGGATTTTGACAAAAAAAAATCCAAAAGCGCTACTATATCTTCTATTTTAAAATAGATAAAAGAGGATAATCTTTAAATTTAGCGAAATATTTTAATAGAAAAAAATTATTATTTTAATACTTTTATGAAAAACCGTTAAAAATAAATGTTTAAGAGATAAAAATAATGTTTTATTATATATATTGAATATTTTAATAATATAATTAATATAGATCTAATAAAATATAATAAAATAAAATAATTATTAGAGTTAGAATATAAATTTTTTTGAGATTTTAATTTTTGAGATTTTATTTTAAAAAAATAGTATAGATCCTGGTACCCTTGAAAAGTTTGAACAAGTCCAACCCTTGAAACTATACATGTCTAATCTCTCTTAAATCCATGAATATATAGTTTAAGGGGAGTAGTAACAACATTCTTTAGTAGCCGTATGAGTGAAATTTATTGTACTTTTGTAGATTATAAAAATTGGGGTTTTGATAATGATGTGTGTGAGGCAGATTCATTTTGTAGGGGTACCATCAGCAAAACATTGGGGTGTCATTAGAGCATTTCCAAAAGATTCCCCAAAATTTCTTCAAAATGAAGAAGCAAAAGCCAAAATCTCAAAAAATAATTAGACCCATCTCCAACGAATTCTTCATTTTGGAGAATCAAACATTGATGATAATATTAAAATATTATTTCTCTCTTTTTATTATTTATTTTCAAAAAAAATCATTGGTGGTTTCATGTAGTAATCATTTTTGGAGCATATTTGAAGAAAAACACATTTTTTTCTCCTACTTTCTTCATTTTAGAGATTGTTTTGGGGAATCTCTTGAAACAAAATTTTGATTTAAAATCCACATATTCACCATTTTTTCGGTTTCGAAAGCTCTTGGAGTTGCTCTTAGCCTCCCTCTATTTTAAAGATTTTATGATTGTCTAGTTGTGACCACTCAATTTTGGGGTTGGGCCCATTGTTTTCGGTGTAGGTCTGTAGGATAATGATAGTTTTATTTTATGTTGGTTGGGAAAGGAAGAGTGTTAAGATATGAATTACTTATGTTGAAATCAGATCAAATAATGTTATTAAAGATTTTGTTCCGTTTACAAATCAATATAAAGATTTTTCTTTACATTTTGATCCGATTATTTTTGAAGTACGATTCAACTTGAAGTATGCATGTAGCAAACCCAATTTGGCTCTTTTTTTTATATAGATTTATCCATTGATTGTTGCCATGAGGAATTTGATATTTGTATCTTTATTTTGTTTTTTTAGAGGTCATTCTTCGTGTGCTGTTGATAAGTTTTGAGACTTTAGTCAATGTTGGCGGTCCCACTCCCACGTAAAGAACGGGCAGTTTTTGTTGACGCTCTTTTAATTTATGGTGACCTAATTCCCAAAATTCCATCAGATTACTTATCTTTATGTTTTTGTACTCAATTCAATTTCGACAACCATAAACTAGCTTATTTTTTGAGTTATTAAAAAAGTAACAATTAATCAGTCATAAGTTAGGTTTTTGATAACTCACTTTTCAATAAGGTTTAGGGGTTTTTTTCCAATTTTTTTTTCCAATTATGCCCTTTTTATCCGTCTACTTACTTTTTCGACATGTTCTTTTTAGGTCATTTTATATTTTTTCATCCAGCTTTATCAACCAATGTTCTAAAACCCGGGTATTTAGTTGACCTGGTATTGTGACCGGGTCCCGGGTTAATCGGTTTCAATAATTCTCTTAATCCCTTGTAATTTTTTTATTTTCCTACGTACATATATATATATATATAAAGTAATAATTTGATATCCACAAATTCCAACATTAAAAATACACAAACAACAAGTTTTACATCAATTCAAATACATTAAAAAACACACATAACACACATTTTTTTAATTTTTTTTTTGAATTTTAATATAAAAACGCCGGTTTAACCCGGGTTTTGAGAAACCCGGCCGGGTTGAAATGGGCCGGTCATATGCATTAACCCGGCATCAGTTGACTCGGTCACTACCTCGGGTCCCGGTCCAACCGGTTCGACCGGCCGGGTTAACCCGGGTTTTAAAACATTGTTATCAACTACCTTTTTTTTTTCCTTTTCCAAACATGACTTGTATATCAGCCAGCTTCTGATCTAGTTTACCAAACATATAGCTTTATATGATTTCTTGTTATGCATTCGACCTTTTTCAACAAGTTTCCAGTCTCAAAATCAATGGACTACACATTGGTTTTGGGGTGCTCAAATTTGTCTCTATCGAATATAAACGTTGGATAGAGTATACAACAGTTGAACTATGTTCTATCGTTGTCTTTTCTCAATCCAAGTGAATGTCGCATTTAAGGTGGCATTCTTGTTAATAGGGTTGTTTCCCCCTTTACAATGAGAGTTATAAAAATATTGGTTGGCAGAATTGCGGAATTCAAGATAAGGACACATTTAAATATGAACGATAATTTAACCAACTGGATTGACTAGAATATAACAAGTAATGGAATAAAGGAATATATTCTAATTATTCAACTGTTAACTTCAATGTTATTGTGTATATATATTAAGATTGTTTCTCTAACTAATGGAACAAAATGAATATATTATAATAATTCAACTGTTATTGTTATTGTGTGTATTAAAATCATTATTTGACCGTTAATTTCAATGTTATGAGGACAATGTTTATTGTTGTTGGCTTAATCTCAAGTAATTTGAGTAAAAGGAATACAATTATAATAATTAAACTGTCATATTCAACATTATTTTGTGCATTAAGATCTTTTTTTGACTGTTAATTACAATGTTATGTGGACTCATTGCTTCTTCTTGTTATATCTAGCAACCATAAAATTTTTGTTATAGGGAAAACAATGATGTCTAATAAACAAGAAAATTGAAGTCTTCTATCTTTACCTCTTAACAGTTCCATTAAGAGGCATCTGAATTGTTAAGAGGTTAATCCTGTTTGGCTAAAAATAAATCTGCCTCTTAATGGTTCCAAAACCCTCTGAATCATTTTGTATCCCCCTGATTACATCCTGTAACAATTACCACACAATTTTATTTCATTTTGCACTGTATCATAAGAGTCTCTTAATCATTCTGACCACTTATAAGAGTCTCTTAATCATTCTGACCACTTAAATCCAAACCATTCAGTAACTGCCAAACAACCATTAATATTGTTATGAAAGCTTTGCACCCCATTGAAGAAATATCAGTTAAAAATGAAGGTAAATAGCATCAAGTTCTTGGTGTCATCATTCATCTACACACCACTGAAATATTTGATCCTTTTTAATACAAAAGAAAATATAATTTGTTATAGTACTCCTTATTATGGTTAATCCAAGATCAGGTAGTTATTGCAAAATTGAAGATTGCATTTTTTGTTCAATTTAATAGTCAAATATGTTGTATCATGAGTATTTAGTTAATGTTGTTTTATTCATCACTTGCAGGGCATTGGTTGTTCTTTTGCATGGACTCAATGAACACTCGTAAGTAGTTTTTATATCCCTCTTGCACAATCTCTTTTTTGGTTGTTTCATATATATATATATATTTATATATATATATATAGAGGAAAGTTCAAATGTGAACTCATTTTTGGTTGTGAACGTGAGGACGAATCTCAGCCACTTATCCGGTCAATAAAGGCGGCTTTGACCAGTTCTCCTTTAATAATCTCCACCCTCCCATGAATCGCGTCAATCCTCCGTGATCGCGTCCACCATAACCGAAGATGTGTGGCTGAGATTCGTCCTCACGTTCACAACCAAAAATGAGTTCACATTTGAACCTAACCCTATATATATATATATGTATGTATGTATAGAATCGTTTTCTCAAACTTTTCTTTATACAGTGGAAGGTATGATGAATTTGCAAAGCAGCTGAATGAACAAGGATATAAAGTTTATGGAATGGATTGGGTTGGTAAGTTTGAAACCTTACATCTTTTTATCGTCAAATTATTTATTTATTTATTTAATTCTCTTTCGCTCCGAGTAGCGGATGGCAAGGGGATAAATGGACAAAATTTGAAGTTTTCCCTCGTGCTTTTTTTATGTTTATTTTGTTCCATTGATAATATTGTTCGTTAAGGTATAAGTAATCTTTCTACTAAATGGAAGGAAGTGTTGGAGTCCTACATAGACTTGGACCATTTTTCTTGTATATATGTTGGAATCTACCCTTTCTTCTAAAGGGATTGTTCCCTTTGTAGCTTCGTTTTTATTCTTCGATTTCAGACTCCATAGTCTTTTAGTTTTCACCAAGATTTATTTACTCATATTCTTGTGCGATATCATTTGTTTTTAAAACATGTACTAAACAAATATTTAAACTTGAATTTAACCCAATTGATTTTCTAAAATCAAACTGTAGCTTTGGTGATATACTAGTTTATTTCTTTCGTTTTCTTTCACCTCCAACCCATCATGGGAGCATTTGTAGGGTTCATCAAGGATGTTTAAGGTTTCAAAGTAAATAATTTACTCCTTCTGCCCCACAAGAAAAAGAGGCCACATTTGCTTTTGGAAATTTGACATACATACATATATACACACACACACACACACATGTAGGGTCAGGTACAGGGAAAACCTCAACAAAAAGAACTGAAGGACACCCTAGGAGTCCTCCATTTGGATGGTATGCACAAATGCATACTGGTAATTTGTAACATGCATTTGTGCATATTCACTAATGCATAATATGCATTCATGCTTAGAAAAAAAACAACTTCAAACGCTTGTATGTAGAAATGCATACCTTTCAGATGGAGGGCTTCGAGGGCGGTCTTTGGTTTTTTTTAGGTTTTCCCTGAACCTGACCCTATATGTGCATATGTATGTATATTTTTGGTTTCAAAATGTATTTACATCGGTTAAAAGGTTCAAAAGTGAAATGCATACTCTTGCGAGGGGCAGAGGAAGTTCTATTTTATTTACCATTGGTCATCTAGCCTTGGAAGAAGTTCTTCAACAATGCATCTATATTTGGATGTTGCAGGGGCTGAAATATTTTGGATGCCCAATGGTGCAAAAAGCTCGTCTTGTTAAGTAAGCATATTATTCGAGTCATTCCTTTTGGCCTTTATAAACATATGCATACTTTCTTGCAAAAATCTTGGCCTTCTATCAACACTATCCCCTTGGAGTAAAAAAAATCTGGTTTTCGGGTCGGGATTTTTCTGGGGGCTGGGACGACTTCGCAACTCAAAACTAACTATCTGCAAGGGAAACAAGTCTTGGTTCACCCCTACGAAAAATGTTTACGTCTGAAAAACATTCAAGTGTCTTTGCATCATCAGAAATATGATTTTTATGTATCTTTATTGCTATATTTAGGACATGGTGGGAGTGATGGGCTTCATGCATACGTACACTCTCTTGATGATGCCGTTACTGATGTGGTAAGTTTTTGCTTTTTTTTTGCGCTTTTAAGTAACGTTAATTGTGACACGTCTTATAGAGACTTGAATGTTATGCAGAAAGCATTTATACGGCACGTGATGGCTGAAAACACCGGGCTTCAATGTTTTTGCTTTGGACACTCGACCGGTGGAGCCATCATTCTCAAGGTATGTAAAAATGCGTAAAAACAATTATTTGTTACACTAAATAGGAAGTCGGGAAAACTTTGTTACATCTTTATGCATATTTTTCCCGATAATCTACATGGAAACTTGAGATTTGAGTTGTACCGTGAAACGCCAATTAGGGGTGAACATAACCGGGTACCCGGCCAAATTTCATGAAACCGGAACCGGAACCGAAACTGTTAACATCGGTTTTTTATATCTTGGAACCGGAACCGCCGGGTACCCGATTTAAATTTTTTTTACATTGCATACGATAAAAATGTAAATTTAAGTCGATTATAAACTACAAATTACCAGTTTAAGGTAACGAAGACAACAAATGGTCAAAACTAATCCGATAAAAATGTAGTTTTAAGTCTATTATGAACATACGTAATTCGTTTAACTCTAACCTAAAAGGTAATATAATTTTATTAACAAATATATATATAAAATAATTTTTATTTCAAAGCAGTGGGTAACTGTCGGTTCCGTACCCGGTCCTGGCGGGTACCCAACGAGTAACAGTTCCAAAAAAATGAGAACCGGAACCGAAACTAGAACTAGTCCTCATCGGTTCGGTATTTTAGGAACCGGAACCCGAACCAATCACATAGGTTCCGGAACTGGCAGTTCAAGAGCAGTTCCGGTACCTGGTTCCGATGCTCGCCCTTAAGACCAACGAGTTCTTGATCTAAGCTTTCCGCACTTTATGTTGATGACTTTTAGGCTGTACTTGACTCCAAGATCGAAAAGTTGATATCTGGTGTCGTGCTAACATCCCCTGCTGTCGGAGTTCAGCCTTCACATCCCATCTTTTTGGTAAGGCGCCATCTCGTTATCATTATTTTTGGCATATATATATATATATTTATATTTGTCATAATCCAATGGAAGTAAAGTAACACCACTATTTTTGGCATATATATATATATTTATATTTGTCATAATCCAATGGAAGTAAAGTAACACCACTATTTTTGGCATATATATATATATTTATATTTGTCATAATCCAATGGAAGTAAAGTAACACCACTCTTTACGCTTTTAATGCAGATACTTGCACCAGTTTTCTCCTTTTTGTTACCGAAATTCCAATTAAGCGCTGCAAACAAGAAGGGCACGGCAGTTTCTCGTGATCCTGCAGCACTGGTGGCCAAATATTCCGACCCGTTAGTTTATACCGGATCGATACGGGTTAGAACTGGCCACGAGATCCTACGTATCACATCATATTTGCAACGCAATTTACAGAAACTTAAAGTCCCGTTTTTGGTCCTCCATGGGACAGCCGACACCGTGACCGATCCAGACGCTTCTTTGAAGTTATACAAAGAGGCATCATCGGAGGATAAATCCATTAAGCTACTTCCCGGATATCTACATGACCTACTGTTTGAACCAGAACGGGAAGATATCAAAAGGGATATTATCGAATGGCTGAATAGCAGGGTGTGAAGTGGCGGCTGCGGGTGGCGGAGGATGTTTATGGTGGCGGCGGTTGGTGGCGGCGGTGGTGGCGGCCATAGAATTGTGTATTGGAAATAAAATATGGCTGAATGAGACAATTGGGTTGTGTAATTTGATCATGTGTTAGGATGCCTGCAATTAGTTGATGATTTCATGTGTTAATTGGCAGAAAAAAGTGCTTCCAAGATATACTTTACTTATATTGACTGCTACTTGATTGATAGTAGTCTAGTGGATATTTTTGTACATTTTTACTAATTCTTATATCTTGTGTTATCGTATCATAATCCATCCCCTTTGGGAGCCTAGCGTCCTCGTTGACTCCAGTCTGGTTTCCGGTTCTGATACCATTTGTAACATCCTAGGCTAATCGTATCAGATATTATCTGTTTTTTGTCCACACACTTGGATTCACGGTTTTAAAACGCGTCTGATAAAGAACGTATCTAAGTCCCTTATAAGTCAACTTTTGTTTTCCGATATCGGAGAATCTTCAGGATCACTCTGAAATCATAAAGAAAAACATTATAAGTTCCTACGTGTAAGATTAATTCAAGTTGCTGTAAAACTCTTATTTAGATTAATTCAAGTTGCTGTAAAACTCTTATTTAGATTAGTATAAACAAAAAGATATCATGTCCTTTCATCAAACAATACTCATACTAATAGACCACAAACATGAAATTATTATTATAGACCAACATATATTGATATTCAATTCAATATCGAACTTTTTATTTTTCTTACTACTTGCCGTCTATTATCAACTTACTTATACGTACCATCCATTGTTTAACAACTTATTATTAATAACCAACAATCACTTATATTTGATCTTTCTTTTTCTCTATAGCACTTATACTTAGGTGGCGTTTGTTTTTCAAGAGGTGTTGAAGTCTGAATTTTGATTTCACTTCTGATTTATAAGAGAGGGTGTTGAGTCTGAAATCTGAATCAGTAAGACTGTTTGTCTTTAGGTCTGAAGTTTGAAATCTGAATCATTATGACTGTTTCTTTTCATCTTGGGATCAAAATTGTATTGTTAATATCGTTGGCTAGGAGTCTATCAACTAATCAATATTTGTTGGTGATTTTAGTGTCACCGGTCCATTTTTGTGATCGGAAATAACATGATGTCTATATGGGTTTTATACTGTGATCTAATTCAAGTAAGGTGGCGCGGAGTGCACGCTTGTTATAAGACGAGTATGAACCCGGTCGTGCTGTTATAGGACTTGGAGTAAATAAGTGAGCTTGAATAAGTAAGCTTGAGCTTGACAAGTGAGCTTGAAAAGTCAGCTTGAAAAATCAGCTTGAAAGTCAGCTTGAAAGTCAGAGGTTCATTTTCTGGACTAAGACCAGAAGCTCTAGATAAAGTCAGCTTGAAAGTCAGAGGTTCATTTTCTGGACTAAGACCAGAAGCTCTAGATGGTCAGTTTTCTGAAACGGTTACTGCACATTAAATGTGTAGTTATTGAGGAGTTACAAGAAATTTGTAACCTCCATTACTCCTGAATTTCAGCCAGCCATGATTAATAATTTCAGTTACAATTTTGAGTATAAATAAGAATCTATACTCATGGATTTAGACACGTTTTTGTAGACGGTTTGTACACGGTTTTGTGAACAATACTCCCATATACTCTCCAGAAAATTGCTCTCGTTTTTGTGCCTAAGAACGAAAGTGTTTTGAGTCTTATCCCATATTGAATTTCGTGTAACCCGGGCATAGGGTCGAAATATCAATTCGGAAAGTGTCTCACACGATTCTCAATATAATCCGGTGATCGATTTACCCTTTTTTCCCTACACGGTTCCAACAATCGTTTTGATAGTTGGGACGATTCCCCCAACAATCGAATTGATATTTTGTGATGTCGATCATGGCTGAATCTGTGAAAGAGATGACTTCAAAGTTCGGAAAGCTGGAGAAGTTTGAAGGGGCTGACTTTAGACGTTGGCAGAAAAAGATGCATTTTCTGTTGACGACTCTGAAAGTGGTGTACGTGCTGAGCACTCCCATTCCAGAAATCTTGGAGGACGAGATGCTTTCTTTGGATCAGGTCCGGAGAAGGAGTAAGTGGGAGAACGATGACTACATCTGCAGAGGTCATATTCTAAACGGTATGTGTGATTCCCTCTTTGATATCTACCAAAGTGCTGAAAGTGCGAAGGAGTTATGGGATTCCCTTGAGTCAAAATATATCGGCTATAAGAAGTTATTGGTGAGCGATTTTAATAATTATAAAATGGTTGACTCAAGGCCCGTAATGGAACAGTATCATGAGATACTTCGCATTTTGAGTCAATTCACTTTACACAAAATGAACATGGATGAGTCCATTGCTGTGTCGAGTGTAATTGACAAACTTCCTCCATCTTGGAAGGATTTCAAGAACAATTTGAAACATCAAAAGGAGGAACTGTCGTTGGTTCAACTTGGAAGTCACTTGCGCATCGAAGAATCTCTTCGGGTGCAAGAAAATGACAAATACAAGTCCAAAGTTGAATCTGGACAACCCTCGGTTAATATGGTTGAAGAGAAGAAAACCAACTCCAATAATCAAGGAAAAGGCAAGAAACGAAAGTTTGATGGACCCAATAAATCCTTCAAGAAGAAGAAGGATTTAGTTTGTTGGGGATGCAACAAGGTGGGCCATACCAAACGTGATTGCCGGGTTAAGTTGAATAACAACGGTGCTGGAACAAGTGAAGCCGGGTCTAAGGACCAAGCTCAAGTGAAAGGAGGTCAGTTTTTGACTAACTTTGATAATAAATCTGAAAATATTTATTATGTTTCACTTATTCCGGAGTCTTTCTATGTACAGGATGATGATTGTGTATGGTGGGTGGACTCGGGGGCGACATGCCATGTTTGTAAAGATCAACGCTGGTTCGAGAAATTGACACCTGTTGAAGATGGATCTGTACTAAATATGGGAAACGAGTCGACCGCACCGATATGTGGATTTGGAGTAGTTAATTTAGAGTTTACTTCTGGAAATCATGTTAGGTTGTCTGATGTTTTATTTGTTCCTAAAATTCGAAAGAATTTAGTTAGTGATGGTAGATTGAATTGTTTAGGGTATAGACAAGTTTATGATTCGGATAGATATATTCTATCTCGATATGGTAAATTTGTTGGTTTTGGATATTATTTTAATAAAATGTTTCGTTTGAATGTTATATCCAAAGTTTTCAATTATGAAAATTTTGCATTTATATTGTCATCTTCTTCGTCTAAAATTCACGATTCAATGGTTTGGCATGCTAGACTGTGTCACGTGAATTTTAGAAGAATGCATGAAATGTCAAAGGATGGTCTTATTCCAGCCTTTGATATTCATACGGAAGCATGTAAAACATGTATGCTTACGAAAGTCACAAAACAAATTTTTTCCGACCGTCGAAAGAAAGTCGGTACGTTTTGGAACTTATACATAGTGATTTATGTGACTTTCATTCTACTCCTTCGTTGGGTAATAAGAAGTATGTTGTCACATTTATTGATGACAACACTCGGTTTTGTTATGTGTACTTGTTACATGCCAAAGATGAAACTTTGGAAAAATTCAAAATATACAAAACCGAGGTTGAACTACAATTGGGTGGTTCAGTTAAACGTCTCCGAACTGATCGGGGAGGGGAATATATGGACCCTGAATACTTCCAATCAGTTGGTATAGTCCATGAGACTACGGCTCCGTACACACCTCAACAAAATGGGGTTTCCGAACGGAAAAATCGAGTTTTAAAAGAAATGGTAAACTCGATGCTCTCATACTCGGGATTGAGTGAGGGATTTTGGGGAGAGGCTATGTTGACGGCCTGTTATGTTTTGAATAGAGTTCCAAACAAACGGAACAAAACAACCCCATATGAGCTATGGTTCAAGAAAACTCCAAGTTTGAATTATTTTCGAATTTGGGGTTGTCGGGCAGTTGTGAAACTACCCGAACCTAAAAGAAAGACTTTGGGTGAACATGGAATTGATTGTATATTCATTGGATATGCAGCAAATTCCAATGCATATAGGTTCTACGTAATAGAATCAAATGATTCGGTATCGAAAAATACCGTTATCGAGTCGCGGGATGCGATTTTCGATGAGATGCGATTTTCATCAATCCAAAGGCCTAAGAATCTGATTCCTAGCACTAATGAAGTTCAAAATCCAGAAAGTATGGATGGCGTTTCAACTCCAGAAATGCAGTAGGTCCGTAGAAGCAAAAGAGGCCATATCGCCAAAAAACTCGGTGATGATTTTCAATTATATTTGGTTGAAGGTTCGAGAGATGAACTTGGCTTCAATACTCTTATTGTTACAGTATTGAAGATGACCCAAAGAGCTTCAAAGAAGCGATGGAGTATCGAGATGTCTCCTTTTGGAAAGAAGCAATTGATGACGAAATGTCATCGATTCTTGAGAATAACACTTGGGTGTTATCTGATTTGCCTCTTGGTTCTAAACCACTTGGATGCAAATGGATCTTCAAAAAGAAGATGAAAGTTGATGGGACAATTGATAAATTCAAAGCCCGACTAGTCATTCAAGGGTTTCGACAAAAACCCGGTATTGACTATTTCGATACGTATGCTCTGGTAGCTCGTATTTCAACTATTAGGTTGTTGGTTGCCTTGGCTGCAATTCACAACCTGGTTATCCATCAAATGGATGTTAAGACAGCCTTCTTGAATGGCGATCTTCATGAAGAAGTTTACATGAAACAACCGGAAGAGTTTGTTATGCCCGGAAACGAGCATAAGGTGTGTAAACTTGTGAAATCCTTGTATGGGCTGAAACAAGCACCCAAACAGTGGCATCAAAAGTTTGATGAGGTTATTCTATCTTGTGGTTTTTCTCTAAATCAAAGTGATAAATGTGTTTATAGCAGATTTGATGCTAAAGGCGCGGGTGTTATCATCTGTTTGTATGTGGATGACATGCTGATTTTTGGAACTGCTCAAAATCAGGTAGATGAAACTAAAAAGTTGTTATCATCTAATTTTTCCATGAAAGATATGGGGGAGGCTGATGTAATTCTTGGTATTAGAGTTAAATGGGTTAACAAAGGAATTGTTATGACACAGTCACACTATGTTGAGAAAATTCTCAAAAAGTTCAATTATAGTGATTGTTCTCCTGTGAGCACTCCTATGGATCCTAGTGTGAAATTAATGCCAAATACGGGCACTTCTATTTCGCAACTAGAATACTCTAAGGCTATTGGTAGCTTGATGTATGCCATGACAAGTACAAGGCCGGATATAGCTTATGTCGTGGGACGGTTGAGTCGGTATACTAGTAATCCGAACACTCAACATTGGCAAGCTATTCAAAGAGTATTTAAATATCTCAAGGGTACTATGGATTATGGTTTGAGTTATTTGGGATATCCTTCGGTGTTAGAAGGATGCTCGGATGCAAGTTGGATATCCAATATGGAGGATCACTCTTCCACGAGTGGTTGGGTATTTTTGCTTGGAGGTGGTGCGATTTCTTGGGCATCAAAGAATTTGTGGCTTTAGCCGCTGCCGGTAAAGAGGCAGAATGGTTAAAGAATCTTGTTTATGAGATTCCATTGTGGTCGAAGCCAATTGCACCTATTTCTATCCATTGTGATAGTGCAGCCACTTTGGCTAAGACATATAGCCAAGTGTACAATGGTAAGTCTAGACACTTAGGTGTTAGACACAGTATGATTAGAGAATTAATCATGAATGGTGTAATCTCTGTTGAGTTTGTTAGATCACAACAAAATTTGGCGGATCATCTGACCAAGGGTTTGGCAAGAGACTTAGTGCACAAGTCTGCCATTGGGATGGGATTAAAGTCCTTATAAATCTATAATGGTGAGACACCCAATTCCCCTCTAATATGACATTAGGGGCTGAATTCAATGAGGAAAGCTCACACTTATAAGATTGGAACACATGATAAATCATCCCAGGTATGTGTTCGGTACTACAGTAGGTAGGTTGAAGTTTATCTTCTTAATAAATCCTTTGAGAAAGTGTATTTGTGGGTACACGAAGTAAAGGAATTACCTATGTGATCGTGAAGTGTAGCCGCATTTCAGAAGGTTGGGGACTTGGCCTTTATATGATCATGAGAGGATTAGGACACTCGACTTTATAATTGTGTCACATTTATTTTCTTGACGAGTAGGTGAAACTTGTATGTATTTTATCTTTAGGTATTCAAATGAGTTGATGGGTTCAATCCTTAGGACACCTTGATTCTCGAATATTTAAAATGTGTAAAATACTAAGATGGAAATTCAATCGTTTCGACATTTTCATTTATGTGCAAGTTTGGTATTGTTTATTATTAAGATGTTATTTCATGGGTCACACTAAAATGGGGGAGGATTGTTGGTGATTTTAGTGTCACCGGTCCATTTATGTGATTGGAAATAACATGATGTCTATATGGGTTTTATACTGTGATCTAATTCAAGTAAGGTGGTGTGAAGTGCACCCTTGTTATAAGACGAGTATGAACCCGGTCGTGCTGTTATAGGACTTGGAGTAAATAAGTGAGCTTGAAGAAGTGAGCTTGAATAAGTGAGCTTGAGCTTGACAAGTGAGCTTGAAAAGTCAGCTTGAAAAGTCAGCTTGAAAGTCAGCTTGAAAGTCAGAGGTTCATTTTCTGGACTAAGACCAGAAGCTCTAGATAAAGTCAGCTTGAAAGCCAGAGGTTCATTTTCTGGACTAAGACCAGAAGCTCTAGATGGTCAGTTTTCTGAAACGGTTACTGCACATTAAATGTGCAGTTATTGAGGAGTTACAAGAAATTTGTAACCTCCATTACTCCTGAATTTCAGCCAGCCATGATTAATAATTTCAGTTACAATTTTGAGTATAAATAAGAATCTATACTCATGGATTTAGACACGTTTTTGTAGACGGTTTGTACACGGTTTTGTGAACAATACTCCCATATACTCTCCAGAAAATTGCTCTCGTTTTTGTGCCTAAGAACGAAAGTGTTTTGAGTCTTATCCCATATTGAATTTCGTGTAACCCGGGCATAGGGTCGAAATATCAATTCGGAAAGTGTCTCACACGATTCTCAATATAATCCGGTGATTGATTTACCCTTGTTTGCCTACACGGTTCCAACAATCGTTTTGATAGTTGGGACGATTCTCCCAACAATATTTGTGAGAAGATGGTTTGAAAAGTCAAAAGATTTAGAAAATAGAAGCAAAATCAAAGAACCAGAGGTGGGGGAAGATAATAAGAGGGATTTAAAAGGATAGGTTACCACCTATTTATTCAAACCATATTAAGTGATAAAAGACTCTGAAAATAACAAAAAATAAAAAACAAACAGTTTGAATTATGAAACATCTAAACAAATCAGACATAAGTGATGATTAAGTGCTTAAAATGAAAAAACAAACAAGTCCTTAGAATCTTCTTCTTCAAGTGCATTAACCATACTATCTTTGACCATACTATCTAGTTGATTATTTTCTCTCTTTATTATAGTCAAAGTATGTTTTAGAAAAAGGTATTAAAATTTAATTTCTAAACAAATTTTTGCAAGATGACAACCTCTTTTAAGTAACTTTGATTATACATTTATTATTTTTGGACACCTCATTTTAAAATAAATGTCTACATTACTATTTTAGTTTGTCTCAAAATAAGTATCCATTTTTTAAATGGTATCCTAGACATTTGCCTAGACTGATCCCTGCCAATTTTAAGACTGATAAAGCATGCAGCCCTGAGATAATTCTCCAGTGGCCACAAGTTGTTTGCGTCTGGATTCGAACCTGAGATAGATGATTTATCTAGCCTTATCCCTACAAGCCTTAACCAGTACCACACAAGCCTTGTGGTTAATAAGTATCCATTTTAATAAATGAATATCTAATTTTCTACTTTATCCTTAATTATGATGAAAAAAATTTCTCTATAATTAAGAGTAAAATTATCTTCTTATTAATTTAAAAAACTTAATAACTATATGATCGTTGGGTGGTTTTAAATTATAGATGTGAAATAAGAATTGGTGAGTATTTTGGAAGCAATTTCTGGCGGTTAACACAAGAAATCATTTTGGCATCTTAACACATGATCAAATTACAACCCAAATGTGTCTCAACCATATATTTATTTCCAATACAGAATTATATGACCACTAGGGGTGTTAATGAGTGACTTATAAGTTATTTGATCTCAACTTAGAAAAATATTATCAGGTTCGAATTTAAATAATTTTTTTACAGTAGGCTTCGAGATTCAACTTTCTTTAACGTTAGAGTTTGAGTTCGATATTCGTTTAAGGACTCGAACTCGAGATCCATTAGTTCACTTATTAGCTAGACTTAAATAATTTTTATACTTTATTACTTTAATTATATGATTTATGAACATGTAAATATGTTTAGCTCAAAATAGTCTCTGCTTGAATGACTTAACTCGACTCGAAAAATTTAATCGAGCTTTTGAACGAGGCAAATCAAACATTGATGTTATGAAGCTCAACTCTTGTTAAGTTATACGAGTTTTTGTGCATGTGTATTTAACTCAGATCTCCTTGAGCTCGAAATTTATTAAGCTCTAACTCGAGTAGCTTCTTAAAAGCTCGGCCATAACATCCCTAGCCACCACCCCTAGACCTCCAGGCCGGCAAAACATCCACCTCCTTTCTCTATTGTCGCTTCACACCCTGCTATTCATTCAGCCACCGGATAATATCCCTTTTGATATCTTCCCGCTATGGTTCAAGCAATAGGTCATGTAGATACCCAGGAAGACTCTTGACCGAATTGTCTTCTGATCGTGCCTATCTTTTTGAAAGCCTTGTTACACTTGTATCAAGAGTATAGATCGATTGGTTGATTAATGAATAAGAAAACTATAAAAATTCATACCATATATTATATTAAAAGTCTTACAAATTAAAGTAATATAAATATTTTGAAATGACAACGTGACATACAAATTTCACTTAATTATAATCATTTTCCAAACAATCTTCAACTCGGTTTTTTTATAATCAACTTTCTTCGATAAGTCTTTAAATTGAAAAGATTAGCATATAGTAATTTACCAACTGTTGTTATTTCATGTTCTCGAAAAACCTTGGCTCGATTCTATGACCGAATTCTCCCTTATAACTCTTAACTTTTTTTTTTTTTCTGTTTCTAAAGAGCTATACTGGCAATAGTGCTATTAACAAGGGTATTTTATCACGACGAATGAAATCAAAAAGATTGTAGGTGAGGCTGCTCGTCAAACTAGAAAGGTAAAAACAAAGAACATGAAAGAGGAAGATTATTAAACAAAGACGATCTTGGTACTTCAATCATAAAATTAGTTATTGGAAAATTAAGATGAATGAGATTAGCAGGATAGGATAAGTCAATAGTCAAATTAGAGACCTAAGGATAAGAGATTGCAAATTTAGAGTCATAATCGAGAACTAGCGAATCACCAAATCTAGTACAAGAAAGAAGGTATTTTGGGGTATTGAGTTAAACTGCGTGCTAAACTATTATACTTTGCTTAAATGAGTTAAAATAAGAGGGAGACGACTGAAAAGAGAGCTAAATATCAATATATATATATATATATAGGGTTGGGTTCACGTGAGACAAACCTGTTTTCGTGAGACCGTGAGACCACCCTTTTACACTTGAAACTTCACAGCAAAAACACTGTGAAGGTAAAAAAAATATGATGGGTTTACGTGAGACCAGTCTGTTTTCATGAGTCCCGTCGGAGACCCGTGAAACCACTTTTTTACTCTTGAAAACTTCACAGCAAAAACACTGTGAAGGTAAAAAAAAATCTGAACCTTCACAGCAAAAACACTGTGAAGGTTACCTTCATAGTAAAAACACTATGTAGGTTACTTTCATAGCAAAAATACTTTAAAGATTCATATTTTTTTACCTTCATAGTTTTTTTGCTGTGAAGTTTCAAATGTAAAACGGTTGTCTCACGTGTCTCACGGAAACAGGCTGGTCTCACGTGATCCCAAGTCTATATATATATATATATAGAGAGAGAGAGAGAGAGAGAAATAATCAAATAAAAACCATAAAAAAATTATAAATTTGTGAAAACCGATGTAAAATTTTTTTTTACATGATTTTTTTTTCATCAAAACTTATAATTTAAAATAGTGTTTCATATATGTTTGTGTTCACCTTATGAAATAATTACATGCAAAAATAATAATATGGATTCACCTCGTAAAACCAAAAATATGCATAAAAAATATTCATATGGTGAAACAAACACATGTGAAAGTTTCATGTTATGAAACAAATATACGTGAAATAATATTTTAAATCTTAACATTTGATGACAAAAAATATTTTTAAATCGGTTTTCACGAGTTTGTAACATTTTTGTGATTTTTATTTGATTTAACCCACATATATATAGGAGGTCCAAGTGAGAGTTTTTGGGTTTAAAGAAACAAATGAACAATTTCCTAGCCACATATGTATTTTAAGGAATTAAAAAATTAATTAATAATAATCTAATTAATTTGAGGGTATTATGGTTAAAATATTACTTTATGAATATTACTATTCATGATTTCTATTAGATTGTACATTAATTTTTAACAATTTAAATATTAAATATTTTTAAATAAATTTAATATCAAGATAAATATGAAATTTCTTTAAATAAATATAAGATCAAGAAAAAATATAAGAAACCAAACTCACTATCATATATGATTTTAAAAATTGAAAGTTTATTAATTTTAAAAATTGAAATATTAAATATCTTTAAAAAAAGTTTATTATTTTTAAAAATTTAAAAATTGAAAAAAGTTTATTATTTTTAAAAATTGAAGGTAATTTTTTTAACAAGAACTGTTGATGATTATGAATGTTTACTTTCTCAAATCATGTAAGAACACATGATTACAATGTCAATTATGTCAACAAAATCACATATGATTTCAATATCATGTATGATTTTGTACAAATGTTAATGTAAATTAATATGTGATTTTGTACAAATGTAAATGTAAAATCATATATAATATAATTATGATATAATATAATATAACATTTTAATATATTATCAATTGATTTTACAAATTTGTTTATTCATAATATATTATAAAGTAATAATATATTAAAATAGTATATTATTACTATTGAACCCTACCAATTTTACCCCTAAAACAATTTACCGTTTGATGGAAAATATATTTCAGCATCCATTAATTACTTCAATGTCATCCAATATAATATCAATTGATTTTACAAAATTTGTAGCTTAGAAACCATTTCTTTGTTTCTTTAAACAATGGGTGTTCTCGCATGATCCCTCCCCTATATATATATATATATATATATATATATATATATAAAGTTCTCATTTGAACCTTCCTCTATATATATATATATATATACTAGAAGGGTACTCGCGCAATGCAGCGAGATACATCTCAGTTTTAAGTTTCATTTCAAATTTTGTCTATTTTCTAATGGTTTTATGTGGTTTTAAGAAAACGATTTTAATGTTTCATTTAAAAGTTCTTTTTTATGTAATTTCTCTAATTCAAAATTTTTATCATAATTAAATTTAGGTTTAATAACGAATATAACTTTTTGTATAGATGATAATTAAGTATTCTGCTAGAACTCAATGATTATCTTAATTATATTTTAGATTTTTTATATTTAAAATTAGATGTTTATCTGTAGTTAGTTACACGGATTCAGAAATAAAGTTTTAATAAGTTGTACTTACGCATAATTTATTTATAATTTTGAAAATTAAGTAATTAGCATTAAATAGTAGTACATAAGGCTTAAAAAGTTGTTTTTAAGAGTTTTTGGCCAAATGCTTTATAATATAATATAATATATATATATATATAGAGAGAGAGAGAGAGAGAGATTCAAATGAGAATTTTGCATATTTAAAGGAACAAAGGTATTAGAACCACATATGATGTGGGTCCCACACAATATAAAATCATATCTGATTCAATATAAAATCATATCTGATTCAATGGTGGACCCCTGAATCAGATATGATTTTATATTGTGTGGATCCCACATCATATGTGGTCCGAAATATGTTCCTTTAAGGGGGTGTTTGGGATTGCTTATTTAAAACAAAAAGTGCTTTTTAAAAAGAATGTTTGGATTAGCTTATTCCGGTAGCACACTCCTACACTCCTAATAAGTCAATAAGTTAGGAGGTACCTACTTATTAAAAACTCCTTATTGGCGTTTTCCCACCGTGATAAGCACTTCAGTTTTTTGCTTCATCCAAACACTCCAATATGGATTTCTCCGGTACCACACTCCTAATAAGTCAATAAGTCATTTTCATAAGCAATCCCAAACACCCCCTAAATAGAGGGTGTTTTTGTATGATCTCTTCCCTATATATATACACACACACACACACATATATATCTATAGGGTCCTTCTTGTGTTAATCCAATAATTTGTGTTAACCATGTTAACTCACATCCAACCAATAAGAAAATTCTATTAATTATGGAATTAAATAAATTAATTATATTTAACAGGGGTAATTTCATATTTTAGTAATTGACATATATAATTTTATTTTAATTAATTTATTGTATAATTAATGCATTTATTAAATGTAGCATACTTAAGTATGGAAACATATCTCTAATTATCTTTACTGACAAAATCATTCGATTCAATTTTTCGATTCTGCAGAATTCATGAACGAATTTTGAATTCGACATAATGGTCCAGAGCAACAATGATCTTCCTAATCAACAAAGCCAAGATGAAGAAGTTTGTTATACGTTTCCGTCGTCCAACGAAATATATGTTTTTGAAGTAGTCGTTGATGTTCAGAACCCCGTCAATGGAGGCACCATAGAGCAATTTAACGATGATGAAAGCCAAGAACAGTCTCAATTCTTAAGGAAATTGTAACAACGTTTTCACTTTTATATGGTTGAACAGTTACACAATAAAGATACGAGAATTATGTATGAAGTTTGTTCACCTATGAAACTTGTTCAAATGTGAGAGAAACATGATTGAAGAAACTCAACAATTTCAGAAAATTATTGTCTTCTTCCAATTCACTTTTAATGCTTCTTCAAACAATATGGCGGATCTAGGTTCATAAGTGAACTGAGTTCATGATCGAACTGGTGATGAACTGTCAATACGTTCAATAATGATCAAATAAATTACGTATTCAAATTTGCTACCATTCACCGGTTTGAACAATTAAATTTTAGAAACATATATAAATAATCCAAGTTAGACTAAATGTTCAGTGATTAACTAATAATATGTTCAATAGTGATCAAATAAACTACAGATTCAAAAAGCTGGTTCACTAGTCAACAATCAAATTGCAGACGTATATGTAAATAGTCCTGATTAGACTACTGTATTTTATCAAACTCGTTCACTATTGAACAATCAAATTGCATATGCATATTAAATAGTCCTAATTAGACTACTGTATTTTATCAAACTCGTTCACTAGTGAACAATAAAATTTCTCTTTTTTCTGCATAATTGAGTTCTTTTTGTTCAATTATTTTTTTTGTTCGATTCAAACTATAATTGAATTTCCAGAAATTTTTATACACCAATAATCATCCCATCAAAATAGGAGTTGATTAACTTATTCAATGGTGATGAAGATAATTTAAGGAAGAAGATTGTTTCCAATTTTGAGTTGTAATAGTTTTTTACCTTATTACCCTTGTACACTGATGTTCATTCTTTCTCAAACCTAATTTTTCATGGTTTAATTCACTACTAAAATGTAAGGCTTTCACCTACGGACATTTCCCCTAGGAAATCCGTCGCTAAAGGGTGACCCGTCACAAAAGTTGGTGTCTAAATTGTTGGTGGGTAAATCAAATTAGTGACAGATTACCCAGGAAATTCCTGGGTAATCCGTTGGTATTTTCTTTAAAATATCGGATTTTGTCGGAACCATTAGTATTTCCTGGATGATCCGTGGTAATCACCCACGGAAATTTTCCTAGGTATTATTTCATGGGTGAAAGTCATTTTTTTTAGTGATTACAAAATTGCCACAACCATATCTCATCGATTGATTAAATAGATTAATGGTCCAAATTGGTTAACAAAGTTAATACAAATAAATGAGTTAACACTTTTTTTTTGAAGTATATAATATTTATATATGGCAATTGGAATAAACAAACAAACTCACACACCCTCCTCACCTATGGTGAGGTTTGAACCCCCGACCTCCTAGAAGACAAGGGACTCACATACCGCTAGGCCAAATGCCCTTTGGTAAATGAGTTAACACTTGAAGGGGCATATATATATATATATATAGATGGAGGTTCAGAGGGGAAACGCTAAAAAAAGAGAAAACTGAAGAACACCCTGAGAGCCCGCCATCTGGACGATATTTTTTTTTGCTATGCATCGATGCATATATATGCATTAGTGCATATGCACAAAGGCATACAACTGATTGGATCTATTTTTTTCTATGCATCAATGCATATATATATGCATTAGTGCATACCGTCCAGATGGAGGGCTCCCATAGTGTTCTTCAGTTTTCTCTTTTTTGGCGTTTTCCCCTGAACCTGACCCTATATATATATGTGTGTGTGTGTGTGTATGTGTATATATATATATATATAGAGAGAGAGAGAGAGAGGGGAAAGTTCAAATGCGAACTCAAATTTGGTTGTGAACGTGAGAACAAATTAGAGTGCGACACGTGTCTGAATTTGTATTATTCAGACTGAATAACGAAGAAAACATTCAGACTGAATAATACTATTATTCAGTCTGAATATTTTCTTCATTATTCAGTCTGAATATGACACGTGTCATGCTCTCATTTGTCTTCACGTTCACAACCAAATTTAAGTTCTCATTTGAACCCGACCCTATATATATATACATGTATATGTATATGTGTGTGTGTACGTGTGTGTTGTGTATGTTTGTGTGTACACCTGCGTGTATAAAAATACGACAATGTGCGATTATTTAAAAACTACAAACCTCATTGCAAGAGTTTGATGAAAATGCAAATCACAAGTCAATTGCATAGGTGGATTTTTATTATGTAGTGAATGTGGATAACCAAAAAACTTACCCGGTAAATAAAAGTGGAAACTGTTACTCGGTAGCTCTTATCGGGTATGAGACGGTTACTAAAAATCCATCTTTTTGATTGAGAATTTTACCCGATAAAAATGACACTCTTGCCGATATACTTTGAGTGTTTGTGGTCCGCTTTGGACGGTTTAACTCCTCAAATCACAAACCAAACCGTTATGGCGGTTTATAAAATTTTCAAACCGAGCGGTTTGGAAGCAAGTGACCAAACCGGATGACAAAAATCAGTATAGTCTGACCTGTTTAGGCGGTTTGAGCCTCTTATGGGCTTTAACCTAAAAAAATCTATATCTAAAATGGAATTTCTATCAATGTCGCATTATTAGAAAATCGTATACGAAATTATAAAAAAAACGTCTATCTCTATAATTACAAAAAAACATTGAACAAATGAAAAAAAAAAGTTAAACAAATCCATCAAAAATAGTTGGAATTTGAGACAGACATTGAGCAAAACGAACGACGGTTTGGAATTTGATTTTTGTAGGATTTCAAAATTTTGACAATCTAGAAATGAAAACTAAAAAAACATAACGTCTTTGACGAATCTTTATGACTGAACCATAAAAGTAAAATCTACAACATGAAAAATAAATATAATTAATATATTTTTTTGGCGGTCGGTTCGGTTTAGACCGCTCAAAAAAATGTCCAAACCGCAGACCGGACCGGATCGAGTGGTTTGACTATTTTTCAAATCAGACCGGACTGCTAGACTGCTCAAACCGCTAAAAACGGTCCGGTTTGACTTGATTCGACCGGTTTAAACGGTCCAACGTTTATTAAACAACCTTACGATAAACACTTACCCAATAGGTATCTGACAAATGACCCTTACTTTTAAATTAATTAGATAACATCCCTATATGGATTGACTTTTTATAACATTGGTTTGCTTTTCAATTAACTTTACGGTAAGAATATAAAACTTTCAAAACCTCAGGGACTGGGGCAGCCAAATCCACAAACTCCTTTTAAAAAATGCGCGGATCCCCGTATCGGATCCGACCCGATCTCGACTCGGGTATTTAAATACCTTGCACCGATTCTTTTCATCCCATCCAATCATTTTTTCCTCCTCCCAACCCTAGGTTTCCATCCGCGACTAACGCCGGCGACTATTCATTTTCCGATCGAACTCCGACTATACCGCGGCCCTCCATCTCCGGCCAAAACCCTAGGATCTATCCCTTTCTCGATCCACTCCGGCGACGGTTCTGTTTCTTATCGAACTCGACAACCACGAACAAACCCTAGGTTTCTATTCGCTCGCTATTGATTAACGCCGGCGACCCTTCATCAACGGAAACTCGATGACCTATTCTTCTGTAGATCCACTCCATTTACAGCTTTCATTCTGATCGAACGCCGGCGACTCTTGATTCCCGATCAAACTCCCACGAGACTACGGCGATTACCCTCTCTATCTCATATACCGGAACCCAAAGCTCTGCCCCCTTTCGATCCATTCCGGCCACGGCTGTTTTTCTCATTCGAACTCGACGATTCCGAAGAAACCCTAGGTTTTCATCCACAACCAACACCGGCGACACGCTTCATTTACGATGAAACTACAACCAGACGAGGGCAATTATCTCCAATCCCTCTCAATGCATTCCGTCGATGGCTCTCTTTCTCATTGAACTCGACGATGAACAGGCTTACGGTCTCCCTCGACTCTCTCCGACCGCCGATATCCACTGAACCAACTGCACTGTTCGATAGTATAGGTTTTAATGAATGAATACAGTAATCTTCATTTTGTCTTAGCCAAATCTAGTGTAATACCGTTGAGGTTGAGCCACAACACAACTAATTAAACCGCTACCGATCAGCTTTAGTTAGCGTTTGGTATGCATTGTACGTAGGGGTGACAATTTTGTACCAAACCAACCAAACCAACCAACATGTGTACCAACCGTACCAATTAAATTGGTACCGACTTAATTGGTACCAATTACAATCGGTTGGTAGTACCGTACCAAGTATGCAAACTTGGTTGGTACACGGTATAAGAAATCGCGTACCACGGTAGTACCATGTTACCGACTTTTATAATTATTTAATAGTTCTTGTATTTTTTATGTATTGAATATCAAACATTGTAACTTTACCTATTATGTTTGAACATTTGAATGTTTGAAAGTCTTATTCTTTGTAATTAAATCCCCTTATACATCAAACGTGTTACTTGAAAACTTAAAATGTCACTCAAAATCGGTACCAACATGTACCAACCGAAAAAAGTTGGTACCAATTATGTTGGTACCAAGTACAGTTGGTTGGTACACGGTATTAAAATTTACATACCAATTATAATTTGTTGGAACATGGTATTGGAGAATTTTTTTTGATACCGTACCAAGTCCACCCCTAACGGGTAACAGTCTGTATGCATGCCGTATGGGACCGTACGGGTGATAGTCTGTACTACGTTTGGTACAACTAATACAAGAAAATTGGATTGAATCCAACACAGTTAAAATCATTAGAATACCCATAAAATGTAGTTTACTTAGCTAGTGCGTCTGTAAAATGTGGCGGGATGTATATTATTATAACCCGAAAAAAAGAAGCTAACAATTAATATTTAGTTCAAAATTATTTAGTGCAAAAAAAAATGTTTTGGAAATATTTTGAATATATGGCTTAATTGATAAAAAAAAGAACATAAGGCCATTTACCAAACGGTTATATGAAAAGTGCTTATTGGATTAATTTATTTTACCGGATGAATGCAATAAAAACCAAAAATCTACCCCCACAATAGTCTTGCCAAAAGTTGTTGCATGGAATTTCATCTAGTTGTTTTTTCATATTAAGGGAAATTAAATCTACTTTATATTAAATCTACCTTCAAGTGATTGACTAAGGCCTTGTTTGTTTTTTCATATTAAGTTTTTAATCATCACTTATCTCTGATTCGATTAGATGTTTTATAACCATTTTGGAACTGAAATCAGACTTCAGATTTCGACACCTCTTAAAAAAACAAACGCCACCTAAAAGTTAGTTTTCAGTGCAAGAAAATTTGGTTGATACAATGGGCAGCTTCATTAGTTGCACCACTGGTTGGATAACGCAACATCGATCAAACATGTGTAAATTGAAGAGAAATATCTTGATTAGAATGGTCACTTCCACTACCAAATAGTATAATTTTAGCAAAAAATAGTTAATTAAAAATGAACATATATAATGTAATTTTAGCAATAAAACAAAGCAAATTTAAGTAGGAATGGCAATGGGGCTGGTTCAGGCCGGTTATTGGTATCTCCGTCTCCGAAACCAATAAGAAAAACCGTCCTCGTCCCCATACCGATCCGCGTCGGGTCCCCGTGGTTTCCCAGATATCTGTTGGGGACCCGTTAAGGAAAGAAATCACCGTTACCCGTTGGTTTTTACCAGAAACCGAACCCGAACAGAAAAAACGCCAAATTTTTAAATAAATATATATATATATGCGAAACAATATCTTAAATTATATGTTTTGATAAAAAAAAAAATCATGAAAAAAAATATTTTTATATCGGTTTTTACGAGTTTGTAACATTTTTGTGGTTTTTATTTGATTATTGTTCTATTTATATATTGTATATATTTAGGTCATTTTATGTTTTTGAATATTATATATACTATTGGGAGTTATCCGTTGCAAACCAATGAATATTTGCAAACTTTGCAAACCATTATATTATATTAAGAAACATTAAGATATTTATGGAAATTCATCATAATTTATTAAGAGGGTGTTTGGGATTGCTTATTTAAAACAACTTATAACTTTTCTACAAAAGTGCTTTTAAGCTTTTGATAAGTTAGAAGAGACCTACTTCTTAAAAATCTCCTGATCACCGGTTTTGCACCGGTATAAGTTGTTTTCCCAAACACTAAAAAGTGCTTATTACCGGTGTCACACCGAAATAAGTCAATAAGTTGTTTTTATAAGCAATCTCAAACACCCTCTAATTATTGGTTGAGATATATATGGAAGATGATTGGTTCATTAATCATGATCATAGTCTTGAATTAGGAAACAAAATTATTAAATTATGATAAATGTCCATACATATGTCAATGTTTCATAATATAATGGTTTGCAAAGTTTGTAAATATTCATCAGTTTGCAACGGATAATTAACTCCCTATATACTATTTATTATATATAATAAATAAATATATATATATACACACACACATACTATTGGGCTGGACCGGGCCGGTGAGTATCGTGCCTGTTCCCGTTAAGATCCCCGATCCACATTAAGATGTCTTCAAACCCGACCCGAATTGTTGGGTTTTGGGGTTTTTTTTTTCCATCCCGACCACCAAGGTTTGCTTTCACTTGTTTCTTTGCATATTCCTCAACTCCATAAGCTTCAACAGCCTGTATGACCTGATTCAATTCATTTCTAACAAGACTTTCTCAAATGGACCAAAAACATCTTTCATTTGGTTGCATACTTATATAGTTGAGATTCATTAACATTATGTACTCACCCAGTTGTTCATGCTCCTCTGTAAATTCCCTTGAGAAAAGAAACCAAGAATCTGCATCTGAATATGGACTGGACTGAATATGGACCAAGAATCTGCATCTGAATAAAGTCCCATTACACTATCAATTAGTAGGGTAAGTTATAAACTGATGTGAATTACTTATCTCAAATGTGAACTATAGTTATTCCCTGGATTCTTAAACGTGTGAACTACTTATCCTAAATGTCAATCTTTGGTTTAAGAGACTCTAAGAACATATTAATTGTGGTTTTGAGACTGTGACAACATACATTCACATTCACATTCACATCCATTCTTCATTCTCCTTTGCAAAAAAAAAATTAGAATGTGATCCTTAGATTAAAAACAATAACCATTCAAGAGTCGTTGATATATATATATATATATATATGGTCTTCAATTATAACTGGAGATTGAGTCGTTGTCTTGGGGAAATCAGAGAGAGGGAAGTGTCTCAAATGATGAAGCGTTACTTTGGAGAAGGAAGCGTCGGATGATGAAGCGTCTCTTTGGAGAGGGAAGCGTGCAAATTTTTTAAATCCCGACTTTCTGATTATTGCTATAATATGTTGTACATAAAGTATTATATGTTGTAGTTAAGAGATTTAAGAGTTTGTGCTAAAAAGATAGTACCTCTTGTAATAAAAGTTGTTTTTAAAACTTTATCAATTTTGCTTTATTAAGTAGTATAGATTATATAATATTTGTACAAAATTAAAAAGAAAAATATATATATATATACAATTATAAAGGGAGGTTCAAGGAAAAACGCTAAAAAAATAAAACTGAACAACACCCAGGGCGGACGGTTATACACAAATACATACAAACGATTGAAGCTGTTTTTTTTTTCTATGCACAAATGCATGTTTACCTACATTTATGCATACCGTCCAGATGAAGGGCTCCCAGAGCATTCTTCAGTTTTCTCTAATTTTTTTTGCGTTTTCCCTAAACCTGACCCTACAGTTATATTTATACTTTAGCTTTTCATTCATTCCCTTGTTTAAAAAAAGTTATAGTGCGTATGTTAATTTATTTTGCTAACCAAAAATAAAATTAATTAATAATTAATAGTATTAATAATTTATAATATTCTAGTGAAAATGGTTGGGCTTATAGGTTAACATGGTGGTTTTATGTTTAGTCTCATGTTACTAAATCTTTTTTTGGTGGAATAAAGAAACCCAAGTGTAGTCCCAGAAAATTAAGTATTTGTCTCATGTTGTCCATCCTATTTTTTGTTCCATGACATACCAAATATGAGACTATCCTAGTCTGCATGCTAAACGTACAAAACAATAAATTATAAGATTGTCAACGATATTGTTGTAACCTAGAAACTTATTTTTATTGAAGAGAAGGAAAGGAATGGGATGGAAAATGAAGAGAATGAAAATAATGATAAGTTTTCTCCTCTCCCAAGTGTGAGAAACTGAGAATGAGCATCTCCAACGGGTCACAATATAATATATCGTATTATTAACTCCTTGTTTTAATTATATTAGAAAAATATAATAATCAACTAATTTTTTCAGATTTTTTTTGGCCATTTTACATTTTTAGTAGTTAGTTTTGTCAAACATAATTTGTTAATCAGCTAACTTATCGACTATCAACTTAGTTTATCGGTCATCAGCTACCAACTAACTTATCCATAATCAATTAGTTTGCCAAACATCACCCTTAATAAATAGTGTTACATCAAATGTAAGTGACACTATTCATTACACTAAATTTAGTGGAAAATAAAAACCCTATTGGAGATATGAATAATGACATTTACACCAAATTTAGTGTCTGGTCTAAAATTTAGTGAACCCACCGGATATAAAAGGGAAGCAAGTATATTAAAACTACTAGAGTAAATTACACTTTTGGTCCTTGTGGTTGTCGTCTATTATCAACCTTCGTCCCTCTTTTGAACTAATTACAATTTTGTTCATAGTCGTTGTTATTTTTCTTCACTTTTGACCCCCAAAACTAACTTTTGTTAAATAGATCTGTTAACCCAAAGGCTATTTTCGTCTTTTTAGTATCTCCTTAATTTTCAATTACAAATAAGAAAATCTTTCATTATATTGAATATAAAATTATTAGAGTGAATTACACCGGTGGTCCCTGTGGTTTGTTGAAATTTTGGATTTGGTCCCTAAAACAAACTATCTACACTGGTGGTTCATAACTATTCATTTTCATTGCAACCATGGTCCCTCCACTTAACAAAGTTAGTTAGCAACCATTGGAAAAGACTAATCGGCCATTAAACATACTATAAGGATGAAAAGTATAATCTATTCTAAATTTTAATTTTATTCACCCTTTTTAATTTGTTATTAAAAAAATATTTTATTTATCTTATTTATTTATTTAATTATAAATTAAATTTATTAATTGTTTTATATATTTTTTTATATATACAGTTACACACTTGAGATTTATAATTTTTTAACGCTTGTGTTTTTTTATGAATTTATGTTGATTTTTTTGTAATTTTCTATAATTTTTAATTGTTTCGTATATTTTCTATAATAATTTCTTGATTTTCATTTTTTTAACTTTTTCTTATTAAAAAAATATTTTATATGTCCAATCACAAATCAATTTTTTTAAAATAAAATACATATTAAATAAAAATCTTTAAGTACATTTAATAATCTCATGCTAACCGAATTTTATTTTCAGTATTTTGCTTACATATTTTAAATATGCGAATTTATAACCATAAGGATGGTGCGTCCATGGTTTGAGTTTGAGCTCCAAAGATCAAAAGTACCTTGAGGAGAAAAATCCTCGTCTGGCCACGGATATTCAAATTTGGTGACTCCAGGCTACCTGCAAAGCGGGTGGTCGCTCTAGGATTAGTCGGCTTTTGCATAGCAAGTTGCATATCCAGATTAATAAAATAAATTATGTTAACTTATCTTAATTTCTTTTGTTTTTGAAAACTTGAGATTTTTTAACGCTAGTTTTTATGTGTGAATAAAATAGTTTTAAAATATATATAAAGTTTTTTATTTAATATGTATTTTATTTTATAAAATTTGATTTGTAGTTGGATATATAAAATATCTTTTAATCAGAAAAATTTATAGAAAAAAATTGAAAATTAGAAATTTGATTTATAACTGAATATATAAAAGATTTTTAATAAAAAAATTAAATAAATTGTGAATAAAGTTAAATTTTAGAGTTTATAATTGGATATATAAAAAAAATATAAAAAAAATATAAAAAAATATATAAATCAATTAATAAATTTGATTTATAATTGAATATATAAAATATTTTTAATAAAATAATTAAATAAAGGGTGAATAAAGTTGAATTTTAGAGTTTATAATTGGATATATAAAAAATATATAAAACAATTAAGAAATTTGATTTATAATTGAATATATAAAATATTTTTTTAATTTAAATAAAGTGTAGATTACACTTTTGGTCTCTAAAGTATGTTCAAAGATAGGTTAGTCCTTCCTAACGGTTGGTAACTAACCTTGTTAAGTGGAGGGATCATGGGTATAATGGAAATGAAAAGTTAAGGACCATCGGTATAGATAGTTTATTTTAGGGACCAAATCCAAAATTTGAGCAAACCACAGGGACCACCGGTGTAATTCACTCAAATTATTATTACTAATTTTCATTTTCATTTCTATAAACAAACAAGGATCATCATCCCCTTCAATCTTCATCACCTAACCCAGTTTACCATCGACTATCCTCTTTACGGTCTAAAACATTTGATCGAATAAATTTGATCTAAAGTTTGAAATTGATGTGGATTGGTTAAATATTATTAATTTCATGGCATCAATTAATGAGAATTTAGCTGTTCTATTTTTATTAAATTAAAAAAACGTGAAGTGTGATATTTTGGTTGAATAGCCAAATGAATAAATTTTCCTATTGATTTTGTATTTTAACAAAAGATATGGAACTTTTTATTTTTTATTTTTGTGAGTTTTTAGTTTTAAATAAAAATTCTTTGTCATGCCAGCATTTTAGTTTTATATCTAAAATGATAATAATGACATGAAATCTTAGTTGGCAAAACCTTTAGGCCATGTTAATGTTAGCATGTCAACAAGTAAACCAAACCCTTAAATAAACAAAAAGTTAGATTCAGATTCCAAGATGATGATTTTAACAGTTGGTTCTTAAAAATAGGAATCAGTTGAAAGCTGGTTCCATTTAGATATAATATTTTTCCTAAAAAGAACAAGTATTGTTTCTGAGCCCTTGTGTCATGCTCTAAATATAAGTACACGGTAACATGTGAATAAGACTCCTTGTACAGGTTAGTTCAACTGTCACTAAGATTTGAATCTTTAGAACTTTTCTTCATTAGTTTCCAATTCGAGTCTTGCAAAGTCACTTGAGATTTCCCTTGCGCTTTAAGGTCTCTAGAATTAGTTGGGATGCACGCAAGTTGGACCGAACAACCACATAATTACGTATGATATAAGAGTATTAAGTCTAAATATATTGTATCCGAGATTACAATATTGAAGACGTGAAGAGTCAAAGCCTAAAGTCAACATGAGATTATATTGTAGTTTACTTGTTGTATTGTGTAATGGTATAAATACCTTGTGTTAGTTAGTTTGTAGTTGACACTTTCATTGTAATACATCTGTAATCTAGAGAGAGAAACACATCAATATATATATATATGAATATTGAGATTCATTGATTGTGTTTTTGATAATTGTTATTGATTACATTGTTATCTGATCATTATGGATTCACAATTGGTATCAGAGCAAATGATCAAGAGATTTGAAGAAATTTGAAGATTTTTGTAGGGAATTTACATTATACTTTAACACACATGTATGGTAACTCTTACATAACAAAAAACCGTGTTATATCCATAAACATAAGTTTTCACCCCCAACAGCAGCAACCTTGTTGTCTCTTGTCACAATCATTGATGCTGGCTGTTAGGAGCAACAACAACCCAGTTGATGTTTATTGTTTGTTGTTTCCAGCCTCATGACTCTTCCTGATGTGAGTTTCTTCTTCACATTTTCTATGCCAGGGGCAATCAAGTCTAACTTCCGATCAAATATAGAGGCTTGACATGAGCTTTAGCACCCTTCCATATAATAGAGCTAAAAGGGTTGCTATTCCGAAGTAAAAACATGGTTCCAACCATTTCATGATTGAAAAAAAAAATCTTTTGGCTTAAGGGTAGATCAAATGGGTTGGTCATTTCTATTAGTTGTTTTAGTGTCAAGAATAGAAAGAAGATAATGTTAAAGCACAAGCCAGTACACCAAAGCTCCTTTGCAGGGTTGAGGAGGAAAGTCTTTGCTCACAGCCTTTTCCTTGGTCATTTAGCCAATAAGTGGTTAATGTGATTCAAATCCATGACCTTTCAATCAAATTGGGGCGAATTATCACTTGCTAAAAGGCTCACTCTAAAGAGAAAATAAGTAAAAGTTTGTATCCAAGAAAAGATTGAATTACCAAGGCATGTGTTTTGGGAAGTAATATAGGAGAACATAAAGGCATTGGTCGAAATCGCTCTTTCATAGATCCAGATTCGGGTCCATAACCAATTCTTTTGTCACTGCATAAATAGATGGTAGATTATAATGAGCATAAATAATGGCAGGTTGTGAAACTCGACAACCACCAATAGATGCTTGCTATGAATACAAGTTTTTTAGTTTCATGGAAAAACAGTACTGGAAAGCCTAAGGAGAGTGACAGGAAATTGAAAAACGTTGTTCAGCAAGTTCACTACGTTATCACACATACATGTTAACTTCAACAAGTCGAAAGCTACTATCTACTCCAGTAATACACAACACCAATGGATCATTTCCAGTAATACACAACACCAATAAAGTTGACCTAAATTGTAATTAGTTTAAAAGAGGGACAAAAGATGATATCGAGTGTCAATCACATAACTAAAAGTGTAATTTACTCTATATATATGATGAATATAAAATTAATTCATAATATATTTGTTTAGTTTTAAAGAAGGATAAAAAAAGACTAGAACACTCGTGAGTTAACTATCTTTGTTAACAACCGTTAGCTATAGGGACCAAAAGTGAAACAAAGTGGCAACCATATTAACAAAAAATGTAATTACTTTAAGATAGAGACGAGATTTGAATGATTAATGAGTGCCAAACAATAAGAACCAAAAGTGTAATTTACTCTTTATATAATTTCCTACTGATGAACTGTTTGAGTATATATAAAATCAACATTAGGTGAATTGATTTACCTTTAAAGTAAAAGAACAAGAAATTGAGATATATTTAACTACACAGTCGACCAAAGTTATTATTATAGTATGATTACAAGAACTAGCGGTATCAAAGACATGGGAGAAATATTGTGACCTACATTATCTATACTATGTTATAAAGCATCTGGTTTATATTCTTAAAAACAATTATAATGCATAAGTGTCAACTAATACAAGTTTGTTCAAATTTAAGACTAAAAATTACTTAATGCTTTATTACAAATTTCATTGCTTAACTCCATCGGGTCCACTATCCATAGGATAAAAAGATAGAGAAATAGACCCAATATGTTTCCCCATGTCTCTCTTTCTTTGTTCCTCGATTGAAAGCACGTAGTTGCTTTTTGTTTGAATGTGTTTAGTTTTTTCGTTCCAAAAACATCATGCAACATCTGATTCAATTATTGTGATAAGTGAGTGCCTAATTATTCAATTTAAGTGTTTGCAATTGAGTTTCTTTTTTTTTGTAGCATCATGCTATTTTCTCTCAATTCTCGCAAAATCCTCAGAATGAGATATTGACGAATGACCAGGTTATCTGAAAGTTGTTTTGGATCAAATATTTATATATTTGAAGCATGGCCAAACATATTTTCACATATGGAAGTTTTTTTTGGATCAAATATTTATATTTGAAGTATGTCAGTCCAAACATACTTTCACATAGCAGATTGAGTATTTGTTTCGATATCATTAAACACATGTAAAAAATGAATAGATGAAAACATCAACAACTTTTTTCAATCAAAACTGATTCACCACATCATCTGCCTTTTCCATTATCCAGGAAAGAAAACCAAGAGAAAAAGGGTAAAAAAAAGGATTCAAGGCTATATCACATGATTAGGATTAACAGGTTGAATTCGGATTTGAGAAAAAGGTAGAAGACATCAAAAAAATCAACCAAAAAAAAATTGAGAGAGAAAGTTAGAGAGAGACAAAATTTCAAGCAAAGGAGAATATAACTACTGAAAATGATCCATTTGTGTTGTGTATTACCGGAGAAGACAGAAGCTTTCGACTTGTTGAAGTTAACATTTATGTGTGATAACTTATTGAAATTGTTGAACAACTTTTTTCAGTTTCCTGTCACTCGGCTAAGGATTGCTACTTCTATTTCCATGAAACTAGAAAACTTGTATTGATAGCAAGCATCTATTGGGTGGTTGTTGAGTTTCACAACCTGCCATTATTTATGCTCATTATAATCTACCATCTATCTATCAAGTGACAAAAGAATTGGTTATGGAGCCGAATATGGATCCATGAAAGAGCGATTTCGACCAATGCCTTTATGTTCTTCTATATTACATCCTACAACACATGTCTTGGTATTATTTTCTCGAAAACAAAGTTTTACTTATTTTCTCTTTAGAGAAATCCTCTAAGCAAGTGATAATTCGAGATTGTTTGATCAAAAGGTCATGGATTTGAGTCATAGTAACCTCCTATTGGCTAAACGACCAAGAAAAAGGTTGTAAGCAAAGACTTTCATCCCCAACCCTGCGGAGGATCTTTGGTGTACCGGCTTGTGCTTTAACGTTATATTCTTTCTTTTCTTGACACTAATAGAAATAACCAACCCCTCTGATCTAGCCTTAAGCCGAAAGTTCTTTTTTTTCTATCATGAAATGGTTGGAACTCTGTTTATAATTCTGAATAGCAACCCTTTGAGCTCTACCACCATATGGAAGGGTGGTAAAGCTCATGTCAAGCCTCTATATTTTATCGAAAGTTAGACTTGATTGCCCCTGGCATAGAAAATAGGATGAAGAAACTCACATCAGGAAGACTCATGAGGGTGGAAACAACAAACATAAAGCCATAATTGGGCTCTTATTTTTGCTAATACCCACCATCAATGATAGTGACAAGAGGTAAAAACGTTGCCATTGGGGGTGAAGACATTTGTTTCTAGGTAGAACATGAATATTTGTTATGTATGAGTTACCATACATGTGTATTAAAGTATAATGTAAATTCCTCTATGGGTCGAGAGAGGACAAACAACAAAACAATATAAAGTAAGGCCTTTCTAATCTTTCACTCTGTTTTTTAACTAAAGCATATTGGTAGTTGTGAAACTGTCTATGGTTTCATGTGTCGTATAAAATTAAGCCAGATCTACCTAGTAATCTAGTATATTTTTCTCGGAAGTAGCACTAAGGGGATAAGATGTATGCTAACCTTATATATCACAAGGGATAGGGAGGGTGTTTTTGTGGAAGACCCCGACTTTTGAAAAAGCTTTTGTGTAAAAAGATTTAAAAAATTAAAGTGGTTGAGACATTCTTGGTACTAACTTTTGGATTATTTTTTTTTGCTAATTTTTTTCCTCTACTCCATGCATCCCCAAATATACATGGAGGGTTTTTATTATATGTAAATACATATGCTTCTGATTAGCCCTTAATTGAAGACATGGGTCTAAGGGGGTTATAACGGGCCAATTTTTCCTAAATGAGTATAATTTGATCAAAACAGCACTAAATGGTTTCGATATGAGCCAAATTATCCCTTAATGGTTCATTTAGGTCTTAGGGGGTATAATGGGAATATATTGTGGTTTCGAATAAAGGGTTATGTCCATATTTTAGTATTTAAGTATTAATTATAATCGTATTTGGTGTGAGCATGAGACTTGGTCTCACACTTGTGGGTTATGTCTATTTAAAGGTTTTAACACGAAAGTGGTGGATTTGGTGAAAAATGATCAATCTTCATTATAAATACATTGTAATTTGGAAATTGTTATTTAAATAATATTCTTTCTATCTTACTGTTTTATATAACTGGTGAAAACTGTTTTAACTTTGCGTTAACTCTAACACTTTTTCTTATCGACATGTATTATCAGGTCCTTCGAGTTATGATTCTAGTGACACTTTGGTGTGAGGAGTGGTAGTTAGAGGTTTGAAGAGGACTTGGCTTTGGAAGTAATCTTTGGTATAGTTGATTAGTTGAAGTTAGCATCTTTAATTGGGTTTTAGTAGCACCTGTCCCGTAATTTATCTTTGTGTAAATGTTGGATTTTATTTATTCGATGTATTAGTGGAAAATTGTATTTAGACGCATTTCCAAATTTAAGGGTGTTACAATTCCAATTCTTTTAAAAACATTTCATTTCATATAAAAACATTATGTGAACCACACTTTGGTTAAAGTTTTAACCAAGTTTCTTTGGTAAAAAGAGAGTGGTTAATGTCATTTAAAGCATTCATGCCATTTATTGCACAAGCATTAACGACCATTTTTGGTAAAAGAAAAACGTTAATGGTAAATGTTGGTAAAAGAAGAAAAGACGTCAATACGGTTTATTGCACAACGATTATTTTTGGTATTAAAATAAGCACTAATAGTAATTTTTGATACATTAATTAATGTAAAACCATTAATATTTTTCTTTATCAAAAGATCACCGTTAATGAGGTTATTTTTTAACTAAAATTGAAGTTTTAAATATAAACAAGAATATTTATTTTGTTGCGTGCGACGCTTAAATACAATCATCAAGTGTTTTTAAGGTTATAAATATTTATGGCAAATTAATAATCGAAAACGGCCATATAAATTGTACTAGATGAAAATACACATTTAATTTATATATATATATATATATATAGTCAGGTTCAAGGAAAACGCAAAAAAAATTGAATAATACACTAGAAGCTTTCCATCTGAAAGTTATATACAAATGCATACTAATAATTTGTAACATGCATTTGTGTATATGCACTAATCCATGTGTAATTATAGAAACATTAGTGCATAGAAAAAAATAGTTCCAATCGCTAGTATATATTTGTACATATCGTTCGGATGTAGGGGCTCACATGGTATTCTTTATTTTTTTAATCTTTTCCTTTAAACCTCTCTCTATATATACATATACGTTTGTGTGTTCTCTTCACTTAGTATTTGAGTTACAACTTACAAGTATGAGGAAAACTCTCTCGTTCCTATTGCTATTTTTAGTTTTCAATCTTCTCAAGCTTGGAGATGGTTGTTCGATAACGGTGGGATATATTATAGATATAATAACAGAAACGCCTCTCGATAATGTTGTGGTTCATTGTAAATCGAAAGATACAGATCTAGGAGTTCATGTGCTTAATTCTTCAAACCCTGAATATAATTGGTCTTTCTGCGAGAATTTTGGACAGACGACTCTTTATTTTTGTCATTTTTCCCGACAAACGGTTGAACAAACATTTAATGTCTTCAACTACACCATGTCTCAGGCGTGCGATCAGGGTTGGAAAGACGGAAATATGTGTAACTGGTCGGTCAAGCAAGATGGATTCTACTTCTTTGATAATAAACAAATGAACTGGCTCAAGCAATATAATTGGAATCAAAAGCAAATATATGTGAAAAACTAGTTAACGAGTATGTTCCTGAGAGTTAATTTTACATTAAATTTTGTATGAATAATAAGTCAATAATATTTGCAAACATCCTTTTAATTATTTGAAGAAGTGCAAAATTTAAATATACAATTGTTTTATTTTTCTTTCCGTTTTAATTCGTGTGGATGCCTTTTAAGATGTTCTTTTTATTAAAAGGCCAATAAATTTATCAAAAAAAACTTTTGTAAGGCGTAAAATCGATATAAATCAAACAACAAACAAGAACGGTTAATTTTAATTCCGGTATATCAAATTTAAGAGGTCCAGTGTGTTTTGAGCAACAAAGAATATTAAATTGATATTTGGATTATTTATATGGATATATAACAGCTACATTTATATCAAACATAATCCAATTGTTCTCATGAATATGCATAAATAGGACTCTAAACGAATTGAGCATTCAACAAATCGTTCAGCAGGAAATTCATTTATATCGTTTAATTTAATAAATTGAACATGAATGCATTTTTTAGTTAATATAGTTTTTTTTGAACCGGCGGTTTGTTAGAAAACAACCACCCCTCGCCAGCGACAGCCGACGGAGGGAGCCAAAAGAATCATACAACAAACAAGCAAGAGAACGGAGAAACGAACCCTACCAGACAACAACTATATGCAAGAAAAAGGAGAAATGTTCCATCTAATAACGAAATCACCAGGCTTCCTTCCCCTAAATTTATACCAAAGGAGATAGTATTGTCCACCACGGTCGAAGTATAGATAAGCTTCTTGTTAAACACCTTCTCGTTTCTCGCATTCCATAAGCACCAACGAAATCCGTAAATAATGGTAATCATAAGTTTGCGTTTCTTAGGACAATTACCCCATTTAGTCGCAAAATCAACTAATTCATTCACCCCGTCGAAACTAGGTAGGGCACACCGACACCACCGGAAAAGCTTTTCCCGTGCCAACACCGTATAATCACACGAGACAAGGATATGACCCGTCGTCTCCCGATGGTTATTACACCACTTACACATCTCGTCCTCAATCTGAACACCACGGTTACATAGGGGGGTGGCGGTAGGGATACGGTCCAAAACTGCTCTCCATACAAAACCCTACACTTTGGTTGGAACACTTTTGAACCAGCAGATTTTTTTTTCATTAGCCACCGTTATTTTTGAGTCTAACAAACTTCTGAGAGCCGCAACCGAGAACTCCCCATCTGCTCCAAGAGCGAAATTACACTTATACGGGGAATTATTAAGAACAATATCATGCAGTAAAGAAGTGATATTCATTAATTCTTGAGCCTCCTCTAAACTGTTAGGAGAAGATTTCCATTCCGACTTCAAGCCAGAAGCCGACACCCGATCAACGATGAGGCAAGATTTCTTCTTTTTGATTTTGTAAAGGTGCGGAAACATCAATCTGAGCTTGATCCCATTGTACCATCTGTCCTTCCAAAACAAAAATGATTTACCATTTCCAACTACAAGATTAAAAACCTCGTTCGGCCCCACACTTAGCGAGTGGAGATCGTCCTCAAATTTAGCAATAAGAGCCCAAATCCCGAGAATCGACTTTTTGGCCATGATATGTTTTCGTTTGGAATTGAGGTTATGTATGCCGCTAATGATCGAGGCACTATAGGAATCTGGTTCCTTTAAGACTTTGCACCACCACTTACCAATAAGATCTAAGTTGAGAGCTCTCAGGCTCCCAAAACCCAGACCACCGTTGTCTTTAAAAGCTATAACTTTCGACCAAGCGACCCAACTTATTTTGCTTTTATTGTCGTCACCCCCCATAAAAATCTTCTACGAATCTTCTCTAGCTTGTTTATAACCCCCATCGGAGCTCTAAATAGAGAAAAATAATAGAGGGGTATATAGACTACCGAGTACCGCTTTAGCAAGAGTGAGACGACCCCCAAAAGATAAGAATTTTCCTTTCCACTTCGATAATTTCGAATGAAATCGATCTATGATCGGTTCCAATTTTTAATTAGCCTCATGTTCGCACCTACCGGGACACCCAAGTAGTTAAACGGGAGATCCGCCGGTTCACAACCGAGATAAGCCGCTCCTCTGTTAAGATCACTCTGATCTATACCAATCCCGAACACTCTGGATTTATGGAAATTAGCTTTCAGTTCGGAGGCTATATTAAAACATATCAAGATCCGCCCAATATTGATGATATTGGTCAAGGACCATTCTCCTACAAATAACGCATCGTCCACGTAGAACAGGTGAGTGAGAAAACTACTTGTGTTCGAAATTTTTACCCTTTCGAAAAGCATCTTCTCGCTCGTGGTTTTTAAAGAAACGTTAAGTCCCTCCATGGTAATAATGAAGAGGAAGGGAGAAAGGGGATCACCTTGCCTTACTCCTTTGGAGATTTCAAACTCTTTGGTCGCGTACCCGTTAACAAGGATGGAGGATCTAGCTAAGGAAAGGCATCCCTAGATCCAACTCCTCTATCTTTCCCAGAAACCCATTTGCATCATTACTTTATCGAGATAATCCCAATTAATACAGTCAAAGGCTTTCTCAAAATCAACTTTGAGAAGAAAATTTTGTTTTTTGACTTTCTTCGCCCAATAGTACACTTCGTTAATGATAAGAGGACCATCAAGGATACTTCTACCTTCAATAAAAGTCGTCTGAGTTTCTCCGATTACCTTTCGAATAATCTTTTTAAGTCTAATAGCAAGAATCTTAGCTATTATCTTATAAAGGCATCCGATGAGGCTTATAGGACGGTAATCATTAAGAGAAAGCGGATCACTCTTCTTAGGGGCAAGAGCTATAAACGAAGAATTACATCCACGGGACAAAACACCACTGCTTTCGAATTATTTCACTGCCGCAATCAGATCGCTTCTAACCAAATCCCAGCGAAATTTTAAAATTTTAAAAGTGAAGTCGTCCGGTCCCGGAGCCTTATCCCCATCAAAATTCCACACTGCATCCTTAATTTCATCAACTGAAATGGTTTGTTCTAAGAAACTTCGATCCTGATCATTTAAAGATGAGAATGCGTTATTTATCAGCTCGACCGTTTCTTCCAATTTTTGTGAAATTTGTCCCGGAAAAAGCCCATGACCTCCTGTTTTATCACATCAGCGTCCGACACCCATTCCCCATTAAATATTGTCAACGATCAAAAGTGTCAGATTAGATCAAAACTTATCATTACCTACCAAACTAATGCGAAAAAACTTAATCAAAATCATACAATGGGATTGTATATCGAGTTCAAACAAATAATTGCATACGTTTGCATTTCATGTCACACCTAAAAAGATACAACAAGTGTCAGACATAGTCACATAGGCACCTACATTGGACATGGACATTCAACTGTACTACATAATGTGAGATGCGGTGTTGGGCACTACGCCACCGTCCACCATACAAACAAATCAAATAAGCTAGGTCCGACCCATACGCCTTCTAAATAAAATCACCCATCACACCATGGTCAGTTCTCACTGGAGCATAAAAATAAATCTTAAGATGATGTCATTTAGTGATCACACCGCCACGAACGGTGTCACGCCATTGATGCCACAATGATGTGCCTATGGTACCACCATAGGTGGTTAATAGCTCTGTATACTCTAACGCGTAAATTACGAAAGTATGTCACAACACATGTGATCACACTGAGTTGGATAATAAATAATACTAACTACAAAACAAAACAAAAACGTATTTGTCTATACAAAAATATTGGTCGTTCCGTTGAAAGCTTTATTTTCCCAAAAACAATTTATTGAACGATGTACGAATCGAAGCGAAGTTTAAATGGTACGAGTTTAGTAAACTGTAATAACCCAAAAATTTGTATTAGATAATTTTGGTTGGGCTCTAGATGTTCAGAGTGGGCTAGGGATTTTGTAGAAAAAGGCCTATGGTATAAATATATTGGCAATGGAAGGGATCTCCTCTAATTTCCTCCTCATTTATGAATCTAAAATTTCATAGTGTGTGTGTGAAATGTATTGGGAGAAAAAGAGGATTTTGAAGAGAACAAAGGGTTTTGGAGAAAAAGAAGGATGAATCTCAACAATTTGTGAAGGAATTGGAGCTTTCATTGTAGAATCTTCATCTCTAAGGTATATTCCATTCTCTTCTTGCTTGAAGCTTCCATTAATGGAGTTCTTAGTTGATTTTGGGTTGGGGGTCTTCTCTATTAATGTTCTAAAGTAAATTGTTGATGGGATTTTTGGTTACAATATTACTAGATGGTTTTAATAAATGATTTTCCATCTAGAAAATCCTCCATTGTTAGTGTTTCAAGCTCCATTAATGGATTTCTTCACTTGTTCTTCATTTGGGTTTTTCTTGGATTTGAATGATGGATTAATCTATTTTGGAGTAATTTTTAGTGTTTGGATTGTTATTAGATAAACCTCCAAGTAACTTTTAGTGTTTGGTTTTAAACCTTGGAAGTGTTGTAGGGAAATTTTTGTTGTTGTTCAAGGAAAGGGGTTGACCTGCACTTGGCAGAAAGATACGCGACTTACCCCATGGTTTCAAACCACGGGTCAAGCGACGTAACTCACTGTTGGGTGAGTTTTTGGTTTGGTCTGTTTCTCGTTTTGTGATAGATGCGAGGCATGGCTTAGGGGTTTATGTAACACCCCTAAAATTGGGAGTTAATTTAAACCAAATAAATGCGGAATAATACTAAATAATTAGACATCACCCATAGAAATGGGGAGGAGTAATAGAGTTTACAACAACAAATGGATATTAGATGACAACCTATTAATCTATACAATTATCAAATACAGATTAAGTTTGGGTGTCTCTGTATCCTCAAAATAAATCTTCTATGTAACTCTAACTGTACACACGAAGATGTACTCTAAAAAGGATGCCTCTACCGGCATCTAGCTCTACTCAATCCCTTGAAGCCCAACTAGCATGATCACCTGATATACATGACATTTTAAGAAAAAGTGTTAGGCTTAAAGTCTAGTGAGAACAAATAGTTCAAATATGGAAAGCCGGTAAATAAGTTAAAACGGTAGAATCAACATATAACCAAAAGCCTTTCCATTTATTCCTTTTTCTTTTGCGCGCAATTTACACCTAAAAGAAACGCAATTGAGGGAAACATACGGGAGCGACCCGATTCCTTGCACTCAAAGTGATAGGATCAAATATCCTAAATTAGGAAAGTTTTATAAAGAAGGAAAGAATTTAATATAATATTCTAAATTGTGTTTAATTCCTTATGTGCTTGGGCTTACCATGTAATAGACAAGTAGTATATAAAGAAGTCTAGGGTAGAGGATTCGTTAATGAGAGTCGTCTAAAGTACATTCACGTTTATAATCTTTAATGCTTTCATCAATAAAACATATGACTCAATGATTTCCGTATTATTCCTCTTTTCATCGGCATTCTAGGAGGATTTGGGTTTGACCCCTCTTGTGGCAGCGACAGGAGGAGTGACATTAGGAAAGGTCGGGAGGTCTTGATAGAACACGGGTGGAGGACCTTCTTTAATGGAACTCATGATTTTATCGGTGAAATCACTACGTTCAATGAAGTCGAGAAACCGGTGCTTCCACTAAGAGTATTCGTCCGGAAATAGAATCGGGGGTTTTGTGTCCGAACCGATCGACATTGCTTCGCGTGAAGTCATAGTACTTGACAAAGTGATCTCGATCAAGGAGTTTTGAAAAGAATTCTAAGAGTTCTGAAAAGAATTCTAAGAGTTTTGAAAAGTAAAATATCGATTTTGCCAGAAAAACAATCTTATCGACAATAAAGGACGCGACAAAAATTTATATCGGGTTACGAGAACTCGACAAGAAAACTTATCGGGTTGAGCAGACTCGAGAAGATTTTATATCAGGAAGATAAGAGCCGATAAGTATTTTTGTCGGGTAAAACGGTGGCGATAAGAAAACTTGTCAGGTCTGAAGAACGTGAGTTAAACCAAGATTCTGAAATTCCTTTTTATCTTTATTTTGAGTTAACGAAGCCTTCATTGACAAAAAAAGAACAAAGTCTTTTTAAGGAAGAGAAGATCTAAGTTCCCAAGTCCTCAATAATATCAAAAATAAAATAAAAGGCTTTACTTAATGTTTAAGCAGTGTACTTGAGAACTCTTAAACTAGAAAAGCTACAGAAGTCAGAGACCCTAAGTTTTCTAATAAAAGTGAAGCAAAAGTACAAAGGTTTAAACTAAAGTAAAAAAATCAAATTTTGTTAAAGTTTAAGACTTGTACTTGAGAATTCTTAAACTAGAAAAGCTGCAGAAGTCAGTGACCCTGAGTTTTCTAATAAAAGAGAAGCAAAAGTACAAAGAATTAAACTAAAAGAATTTGAATTAGAAACCGAATCTTGTCGGGTGATAAAGAGCCGATAAAAATTCTTATCGATAATAGACGATGCGATATAAAATACTTATCGATAATAAAGATACGATATAAATTCTTATCGATAATAAAGATGCGATATAAATTCTTATCGATAATAAAGATGCGATATAAATTCTTATCGATTCTAACAAATACGATATAAAAAGTTGTGTCGATAATCAAGAGTGCGATAAAAAATCTTGTCGATTCAGGCTTTGAAAGCTTGAATTCGATAAGTTTTTGAGCAGAGAAAGATTCGAGATTTTTACCTTGTTTTTCGAATTCGATCAGGATTAATCCAAAACTTCAGATCATGTGGCTCTGATACCAATGTTCATCTTCCTCCATGAGTACTTTTCCGGCCTCCTTTTGTTTAGCCAACATCAATTTGTAAGTGAAGTAGTTTGAGTCTTGGACTATTGGCTTTTTCCATTCACGGGCATAGTGGCCAGATTTTCCGCAGTTGTAGAACAGGCTCATTTCACCCTTGAATTTGTCTTCCGGTTTGGGTGGTGGACGAGATTCTTCTCTCCTTGGTTTAGGCTCAAACATAGCTTTGCGCTCATGATTCTTTGGTCCTAAAGCATATCTTTGTTGATTGGGATTTGAGCGACGAGAGAACTTTTGTTGGAACGATTTTGTGAGAAAAGCCAATTGTTGTTGAAATTTGGCAATTTCCGGATCATAGTCGAATTCTTCGTCCTCTAATTCGGGAATGATGTCTTGAGATGTGCTTTGGGATAAAGGAGAGCTTTCTTTTGCGACTAAGGCGATTGGATCGGAAGTCCTTTTTGTTTTATTGTTTGTCCCCATGGCTTCAAGTATATGGGTGCTTTGGTTGGGCAATCCCGACTGAGGTGCCCAGTCTTTCCACACTTATGACAGCTGCCGGAAAAAGAATTGCATGCTCCAAAGTGTTTGCTCCGACATTTAGCGCACCAATTAGCTTCCTTCCTAGAATCGGTCCTCCGATTGTTGTTGTTGGTGTTGTTGGTGTTGTTGTAGTTGTAACTCGACTTCTTGGAAGACGCCGCCTGCCCTTCCCACTTTCTCTTTTCTCCAACCATCGCTCTTTCTTCGACACCCAAGTTACGGGCATCCTCGTTATGTTGGGCTTCTTCGATCGCCTCTCTGCGAGTAGAGGGTCCTGAAATCCGGACCATTTCCATCATGTCGGCCGGCAACCCTATGATGTAGGCCTTCACCTTCTCTTTTTCATTCGGGGCCACATGCCCCACCAAACTTAGCTTTTCCACGAACAACCGAGTGTACTCCCTCATAGTCTTGCTCCCCTTCTTGAGAGCCCGAAACTCATCCACAATTCTGTCGACAACCCTTTCATTACAATACTCTTCCATGATCTTCGCCTTGAACATCTCCCATGTCAACATAGAGACGATCGCGGACCCAAGGGTAGCCGTGGTCACGTCCCACCATGTTAGGGCCTCGCCTCTTAGCATTTGCGAAGCACACTTCACCTTTTTCCTCTCTTCACAATCACTCGAGCTAAACGATTGCTCGATTTCTCGTAACCACCGGATACACTTTACCGGGTCATCCGAACCAGGAAACTCGGGTGGCTTGGTACACATGAAGCCCTTGTACGAGCTACTTCTTCCCACTCTTCTCACCTCTGCCACAGGTGTTTCTTCGATAACATGCACGACTCCATTCCCTCTAGAACCTCCCACTTGGTTCTCAGCAGTCATTTCATGCCTTCGATAACTGGCATCCCTTTCCTCAAACATCTTGAGGACTTCTTCATGCTGCTTAGTCATAAGAGAATTCACCGCCTGTAACAACCAAACCTGAAGTTCATCTTGAGAGCCCGCTTCCACCATTAGAGGGCCTCCCTCGTTAAGGTTAAGTGGCGGAATAGTAGTTAATCTGGGTTGGCCTACAACTGTACGAGCAGGGATTGGAGGTGGTTGAGTAACCTCCACTGCCGTTATAGGATCTAGGTTTGTAATACTGTTAGTCGCGCCTTCAGCTTCGTTCCGCGTTCGAGTACGCGTGTTCACCATCTTAATCTGTCAAGATGGTAGAGTAGGAGTAAGACAAAGCTAACATAAATATGTATAACACGTTCACCAATCATTGCAACAATAGTAAAATAACCATACTAAGAATACAATGCACCCAAAATAGCATTAGCTACGTGATATCTTGGATATATCATACACACAAGAATACCTATTAGCAAAGTCACATTTCATGATTAGCGCATTTCCGTCGACTCTAAAGGTCTCTTACCTCAAGAGTGTCTACCCATTCTCACAATCCATCACTTAAACTCTCAACTTAAGTCTAGGCATCTTATGTTCATACCTAGTTCGTTTAAACTAGAGCTCTGATAAGAACTTGTAACACCCCTAAAATTGGGAGTTAATTTAAACCAAATAAATGCGGAATAATACTAAATAATTAGACGTCACCCATAGAAATGGGGAGGAGTATTAGAGTTTATAACAACAAACGGATACTAGATGACAACCTATTAATCTATACAGTTATCAAATACAGATTAAGTTCAGGTGTCTCTATATCCTCAAAATAAATCTTCTATGTAACTCTAACTTTACACACGAAGATGTACTCCAAAAAGGATGCCTCTACCGGCATCTAGCTCCACTCAATCCGTTAAAGCCCCACTAGCACGATCACCTAATATACATGACATTTTAAGAAAAAGTGTTAGGCTTAAAGCCTAGTGTGAACAAACAGTTCAAATATGGAAAGCTGGTAAATAAGTTAAAACGGTAGAATCAACATCCAACCAAAATCCTTTCCATTTATTCCTTTTTCTTTTGCGCGCGATTTACACCTAAAAGAAACGCAATTGAGGGAAACATACGGGAGCGACCCGCAAACCGTACCGATAGAAATCAGTAAGTTCAAAAGCTCGAACGGATAGAAATCTTCGGGTTACGGATAAAGAGTTCAACCCTAAACGTTTTTATTACTCAATACCCAATCTGAGCAAGCTCAACCCAAACTAGGATCTTTCACTTGCCCCATCCCCAATATATAACCGACTATTGTGTCTATGGATCCATTACACTAGTCTAGACATTTCATACATTCATTCCAATGTACTAGTCAATTCTCAATACAAAATCTTTGTATGATAGTTCTTGTTCCAAAATTTTCTTTCCGAAAATTAGGTCAAGATACCTTTTAGTTCCGAACATCATCTTTCTTCACATTAAACTCATAAGAGTGTTTTAAAATCATTCCTTATACACATTTCATCATTTCAAAGAGAAACCCTAAATGACACATTTTGACCTAGTTTACCAAAATCCTTCAAGTATGGAAATACTTGTTTAAACATCATATAAAAGGTAAAATACATCATTTTGACATGTATAAAGTTTTAGAAAGGTAAGAATGAACTCACAAACTAGAGTTTGACAAAGCCCTAGAAAAGCCTATAAGATGGAGATGATGATGAAGAACACTTCAAAAAAGAGACTTGTAACTTGCACCCTTGATTTGCACTTGGATCCTCAACTTTTATGAAGTAAAAAATGTGATGAGATGCGGTAGATGAGAAAAATAAATGCTCCAAAATTGCCCTCAATGCAGTGGTCTCAAAAACGAGTTTGGTAACTGAGAAGTGAGAAAGAAGAGCTGAAAAACGCAATAAATAGGGCCTTCTGGACAACCCGGGCGATTATGCCCGGCGACTTTGACATGGCAGAATCGCCTGTCAAGGTCGCCTGAAGTGTACCGCAACACACAAGCCAAAAACGTTGAAATCGTGAACACGAGCGATTATGCCTTGGCACAGTCGCATGTCAGTGTCTCTAAAAATGTATTGTAACTCACCAGCTCAGACTCGAAATCAGATCACGGGTGATTGTGCCTTGGCACAATCGCATGTCAGTGTCGCCAAATGTGCCCCACACGCTTTTTCGTTTCCGATTTTCGCTCCAATCTTCCAATCCATCGTAACTCAGTACTAGACCCTTAAAACACTTCATCTAGCTACCATTAACATTATATGAGGACGCGAAACTCATTATCTTAAATACAAAAAAATTCCGGGTGTTACAGTTTATCTTAGGATTCTTGAGGGTGCATTTTAGGATGTTTTAAGGTGGTTTAACACCATTCTGGTGGCATCCAATTCAGGTGTTCGGTATGGAAGGATTTGCCGTTTTAGCGTATTGAGCGGTTTGTCGCGTCACAAATGAGTTCCCTTGTTAACCCTTTACTAAAAGCATTTGATTCTTTATTTGGTGTGGTAAATATTTTATAAATGTTTAATTTAAAGCATGATTCCTATATGCAAGTGTGTGCTGGGAAATGCTTATTTTACGGAAAGTGTGTACCCGACAAAAGGGATATGAATTTGTTTCATATACCCTTATTCAATTGGCAAGTGTGAGCCCCAATCAATTAGTCACAAGTGTGAGTGACTATTAGTGTGTTCTACTGTTGCAACAGGTATATTTATCCCGAAGTGTGAATGGGAGTCAGTTAATTTTTCATGACTAACCCCTTTCAAATATTATAACTATCATGCATTTTAACTGTGTTTTGAGGGAATTCACTAGGCCTTTGGTCTAACCCTCGCTTTTATAAAACTGAAAACTGAGAGGTGGTGGTACATCATTTTGAAGAGATGTTAACTATAAATGGAGTAAAAGAGGATTATGAATCGAAGTTGTTCTTAGAGTGTTAAAGTAGCCTTGAAGTTGGGTTATGAGGTAATGAGACAGTGCGTCATTATCAAGGGTGGGCTTGAGTCGTTATCGATGGGTGTGATGAAAGTCAAGAGTTTGGAGAATTAACTATAATGTTTGTTTAATTGTGTTTAGATATTACTATGCGTGGTTGGAAAAGGGCGTGGTATATCAAATTTGACGTATAGGTCATCAATTTGATATCATTAAGTAAGCATTGGCATCAGGTTGTTTCCTATTTGCGAAGTGTGATGTTATATGAATGTCAGTTGGAATATTCTTAGTGAGTTTGCAAGGTCAATGAGTGAAATTGATTTAAGTATTAGTGTGAATCCTTGTTTGGATATCTATTAGGGAGCTATTCAAGAGTGGTAATTATGATTGTTCGAGGTGTAGAAAATTTTTAGACTTCAATATGCTATCCTTGTTTTGGGCGACAAAAGACTTGAGTGATAAACAGTGATGGATTAACATTTTTATTTGGTTACGTCGTAATTTTAGATGATGAGTTTATTTTATTCCGTTGGGACATTAACGAAACGTCAATCGGTTAATAGTGCCAGATAGTAGGTTTACTGATTTGAATCAAAGTGTTGAGATATTTCTTGTGTGAAAAGGAATATTATTAGTTTGGTTAACTCCTTTTCGGAATCGAGAGGCATTTGGTGATTTGAAGCATTGGCATTGTTTCGTGAGGGCCAAGTATGGAAGCATAGTTAATTATCTTGATTGGGAACTTTGGTGAAATAGTTTAGCTAGACTTAGTCTCACAATTGTGAGTGTGTGGTTTTGGTAGTTTACTTTGTTGAATATTTGATGAGTGATAGTGGTTAGACATCGGTTATTCAGACTAGAGTGAGAAGGTGAAATTGGCATGTGGGAGTAAGTGATTTTGATGAAAGTAAGAAGTTGGTCGGGTGATAAAAAGAAATGGAGTTATGTCTAAGCATGTCATTTGTTGAGTATATTTATTTAAACCCTTCAAGAGGGTAAGGGTGTTTATGCTAGACCTAGCTAAGGTATTTAGTAACTTACGATTAGAGTTTGTTTTAAAGCTTGTATTGCTAGCAAGTCCTATTTGGAAAGTGTGTGTCTTATAATTTCGGGAAGGCAAATTAAAGTAGTTGGAAGTGGTGCTTTGAGAGAAAGACTACTGAAGTTGGATTAGTATTGCAGTGACAGCCATTCTTCGTGCACCTTGTATTTGATGATTGTGCTAAATAGAATGGCTTCTAGTGGGTGGTTGCTCCTTTTTTGAGGCGAATAAACTCGAAATTATTTTGGAGAAATTCTTCGATGGTTGGTTGACTCGATGGAAATTTTGAAGGGTGTGTTTTCAGGATTGGTTCATTTATGATAGGTAGACTATTCGGATGTTATATTGTGAAATTTTATATAAAGGCATTTCCTTACGTATGTAAGTGCGATAATAAAATTGTGGGTGATGCGTGTACAGTTCAGAGGAAAAGAGTGGTGTTGATAAATTAATGTTCAATATTGTGGTAGAGGTGCAATATTAATCGAGTTGGATTTAATTTGTGGCGATAGGTGTCCTAGAGAGTTGCATGTTGTTTGCTAAGAAACTCTTAGTTGAAAGTCTAAGTGGGAGGTGCAAGGATGACTTGCTGTTAAGTTGACAAATTGAGTAGATGTAATGTTTAGTTAGGGTTCGTGTCAGCGGAGGGGTGACCTTCATTAAAAGTACTTCCTATTCAAGGAATTAAGGTTGACTATAAATTCCAATAGAGACGCGTTGTTAAAACCGTGAATCCAAGTGTCTGGACAAAGCGGACAATATCTGGTACGGTTGGCCTGGATGTTACAGAAAGTGGTCAATATCTTGTTCCTGGTGTGAAATTTGGGTGGAGAATTTTGAAATTGAAGCTTGGTAATGATGTAACTTGTTGAGAAGTACTCCGGTAAAATAAAATGGTAACTAATCGATGTGTGATTATGAGGGTTATTGTGTGTCTGTAAATTTAATCAGAGTTACCAGTGAAAGTGAGACAATCTGTTGGTATTCGTATTGTTGTTTGAGAAATTGTTCCAAGAAGGAACAAAGGAAGCATATATAAAGGACAAAGAGGTTAGTATTGGGTTGGTCCGATGGAAGTCTACTAAAAGGTAATAACTTAGTAAGGTAGAAATTTGAGTGGTTTAGTTGATGGTTAGTTACACCCAGTAGTCGCTTGAATGAATTCCGGGACGGAATTCTTTTAAGGAGGAGAGGTTGTAATAACCCCAAAATTTGTATTAAATGATTTTGGTTGGGCTCTAGATGTTTCAAAGTGGGCTAGGGCTTTTGTACAAAAAGGCCCATGGTATATATATTGGCAATGGAAGGGATCTCCTCTAATTTTCTCCTAATTTATGAATCTGAAATTTCATAGTGTGTGTGTGTGTGTAAAACGTATAGGGAGAAAAAGTGGATTTTGAAGAGAACAAAGGGTTTTGGAGAAAAAGAATGATGAATCTCAACAATTTGTGAAGGAATTGGAGCTTTCATAGTAGAATCTTCATCCCCAAGGTATATTCCATTCTCTTCTTGCTTGAAGCTTCCGTTAATGGAGTTCTTAGTTGATTTTGGGTTGGGTTTCTTCTCTATTAATGTTCTAAAGTAAATTCTTGATGGGATTTTTTGTTACAATATTACTAGATGGTTTCAATAAATGATTTTCCATCTAGAAAATCCTCCATTGTTAGTGTTTCAAGCTCCATTCATGGATTTCTTGACTTGTTCTTCATTTGGGTTTTCTCAGATTTGAATAATGGATTAATCTATTTTGGACTAACTTTTAGTGTTTGGACTGTTATTGGATAAACCTCCAAGTATTGGGTTGGTGTTTGGTTGACTTTGGGTGTTCAAAATCAAGTTTTAAACCTTGGAAGTGTTTTAAGGAAATATTTTTGTTGTTGTTCAAGGAAAGGGGTTGACCTGCACCTGGCAGAAAGATACGCGACTTACCCTACGGTTTAAAACCACGGGACAAGCCACGTAACTCAATGTTGGGTGAGTTTTTGGTTTGGTTCGTTTCTCGTTTTGTGCTAGATGCGAGGCATGGCTTAGGGGTTTTTCTTAGGGATCTTGAGGGTTGGTTTTAGGATGTTTTAAGGTGGTTTAACACCATTATGATGACATCCAATTCAGGTGTTCGGTTTGGAAGGGATTAGCCGTTTTAGCGTGTTGAGTGGTTTGTCACGTCACAGGTGAGTTCCCTTGTTAACCCCTTACTAAAAGCATTTGATTCTTTATTTGGTGTGGTAAATATTTTATAAATGTTTAATTTGAAGCATGATTCCTATATGCAAGTGTGTGCTTGGAAATGCTTATTTTACGGGAAATGTGTACCCGACAAAAGGATATGAATTTGTTTCATATACCCTTATTCAATGGGCAAGTGTGAGCCCAGATCAATTAGTCACAAGTGTGAGTGACTATTAGTGTGTACTACCGTTGCAACAGGTATATTTATCCCGAAGTGTGAATGGAAGTCAGTTAATGTTTCATGACTAACCCCTTTCAAATATTATAACTATCATGCATTTTAACTGTGTTTTGAGGGAATTCACTAGGCCTTTGGTCTAACCCTCGCTTTTATAAAACTGAAACATTTTCAGGGAAGTATATGGTTGAGAGCTTTAGCAAAAGGGCAATGGGAAGGTGTGAGCGTTGGAGCTAGAAGTGCGGTGATACTCTTAGTTAAAGAGTCGCCTAGTTTTCACTTAAGTAATGTAATAATCTCAGTAGCTACTTTTGTTTCGCTGCAAATTCTTGAGATTAGTTAAACGTTGGGACCAATTGAATATTGTAATTGGTACTTTAGAGCAATGGCATGAATTATATTTATTTTAAGATCATGGTTGTTACATAAACCGTTAACATAACTTGGTGTATGAACTCTTAGGATGCATGAACTACAAAATGTTTAGAACCAAAAACATATGGCAAATGAAAAACGAACATAGACTAAGAATTTCACAGTCAAAACTTTTCTAAATCGAAACATATTTATTTCAGCACTTTATACATTTAAACATCCAACATTTTCTTATACTTCAAGAAGGTTTTAGAAAAATAGGCCAAAACAAAAGTTTTTAATAAATGTCTTTTCATTCCAAAGAATCAAGAATGAACTTAATCGGATTTAAAATAGATTTTACACAAAATTTTGAAAAAATTGCGCTATTCTCGTATAAAACGAGACCAGTTTCGGAAGACGAGGATTTTAACGAACTTAGATCGAAAATCAAAGTTTTGTCTTGCGATGACAATTTGTATAAGACTTCTCCAGGTTTTCAAAAACATATTGTACGCTTTAGTTCGATAAACGAGCGATTTGTTATGATTTTTACAAATGAAGTGACAATTTCAAAATAAAATTCAACATATTTAAAAGTAGAGTTTGATGTTTCTAACATATTCATATCTAATTTATCATATATAAAACCGATACAAAACTCATCTAGGAATATACATGATCAAGATCAATTAATCGAACTAAAACACAATCAACTTAGCGAAACAAGGAACACATTGTACACGAAATTGAACGAAAAGAATTGAAAGAAAAGAATGGAAATCATACACATATGTAATCAATCGAATTAATACAAAAGAGGGAATAAAGAATCCGTACCTTAAACCAAAAATAGATCTCTAAAAAGTCATGAACTTCCAATATGAATCCAACTTGAAACTTATAGATTATCGCTTGAAACTACAAAGACTTCAAAATAATTTTTTTTGTTTTTTCTTCCTTTCTTTTGGTTTCCTCCATAATTTAACTCCTCAAATCAGTAAGATGATAAAACTTAAAATCCTAATTTAATGGGATGTTGGGCGCAAACCGACACCAAACCGTTTTGGAACCGGAACCGGAAATGAGAGATTCTTAGGGCCGAGAACCGGACCATATAGGCAATACCAGTACCGGTGCCGGTGTCGGTCCCGGTTTTCCGGTCAAAAACCCGGTTGGAACCGATTGTTAGTCCATTTGCTTTTTCTTGAATTTAGTATTTTTTTTTCTTTTTAATCCATGGCATCACTATAGTAATCAATGCAATTCTGTTAGTGACAAATATTGAATGCGCATCGTGAATCGATGAGCCCCTAACATCCCAACAACTCAAATCGATTTCTATTGTTCTTCAAAGTTCGACTGTATAGATGTAAGTGTTTCATTTATTCTATGATGTAGGTGGATGAGATGTATTAGTAATTCATTTATTCTATTGATGAATTCGATAGGGGCCTAGCAAGATGATTAACACCGCAAGAGAAAAAAAGACAAACCTTTTTTTCTTATGGAACAGGTTATAGGGTGAATTTTTATATACATTTAAACAAAGAGAAACACTAGTACGTAAGAATGTGTTATAATCAATGACATCAATGTCGGTGTTTCTTATTATTTCTATTTTATTTGCAATAGTCATCTAGTCTCTCTTTATTAATTTGGTTTTACATGTTGACCTACGTGTAATATTACTTTTGTTCGTATTTTATCATGAAAATATGAAAACGGACACACATAAATGCATGTTACAATTTAGGGGTGAGCATTGGATTCGAACCGGCACCGAACCGGTTTGGAACCAGAACTGGAAATGAGAGATTCTTAGGACCGAGAACCGGACCATATAGGCAATAGCAGTGGCAGTGCCGGTGCCGATCCCGGTTTGGTTCCGGTTCGGGCCGGTTATTGTGGGTCAATTGCTCACCCCTATAATTTAAATATAAAACTAATGGCGTCGATTTTCATGTGGTATTGAGCTTATTCAAATTTCAATGTTTACCAGATTTGCTTATTGACAAATACAGTCCCTCTAGTTTTATAGGGTTTCATAATCAATATATTTGCTTATTAATACCCTATAAATTACGGGATATTAGAATATCTATTTATAAAATTACATGCTTTGAGTGCATTGGTCATTTATTTTGTAGTCATGTAATTTAGATTGTGTTGCATTGGATCCATAGGTACGTAAGTCAGTCTTGTGGTGTTGGTCTTGGGAGTTGGTAATGTTTGTGACTTATACTTCGGGTCCCTTACTTCATGATCGTAGTCCGTTCAATGTCATACTAGGAGAGTTGAGTCCGAAAGTGATGGCCTTTGTGACACACCAGGATCTCTGTCGCTAGTTGTAGGCAATGCCTTTAGGGTAGTCCTAAGCGTGTCGGGCCTTTTTGGAAAGCGTCTTTGGTAAGAATAACGCTAAGGTAAACTTTTCTTAATTGGTAACTTGTTGAGACGTCGTAGTGACACTCGCACTCAGAGAGTGGAGTGTTATGCGGCTAACGTTGTAAGAGTGACACACTCACGTCTGTTGTCACTCTTAATGTATACAGACCTCCCCTATTGTTTTAAATGTTACTTTTAAATAGTACATTATTTAGTTCACGTATCTCTTGGGTTTTGGTAAATGACCGTAATTCATGATTTCAAGATAACGGATCCCCTCCATATATTGAGGTTTCGAATAAAGGGTTATGTCCACAATTTAGTATTTGAGTATTAATTCTAATCGTATTTGGTGTGAGCGTGGGGTTTGGTCTCACACTTGTAGGTTATATCTATTTAAAGGTTTTAACACGAAAATGGTGGATTTGGGAAAAAGGATCAATCTTCATTATAAATACATTGTAATTTGGAAACTGTTATTTAAATAATATTCCTTCTATTTTACCGTTTTATATAACCGGTGAAATTTTTAACTCGTTAGGCGTTAAGGCTAACACTTTCTTATCGGCATGTGTTATCAGGTCCTTCGGGTTATGATTCTAGCGACACTTTAGTGTGAGGAGTGGTAGTTAGAGGATTGAAGAAGACTTAGCTTTGGAAGTTATCTTTGGTATCTTTGAAGTTAGCATCTGTAGTTGGGTTTTAGTAGCACCCGTCCCGTAATTTAGAATTGGTAAATATTGGTAAAAGAAAAAACATCAATACGGTTTATTGCACAACGATTATTTTTGGTATTAAAATAGGCACTAATAGTAATTTTTGATACATTAATTAATGTAAAACCATTAATATTTTTCTTTATCAAAAGATCACCGTTAATGAGGTTTTTTTTTTCTAAATTAAAGTTCTAAATAAAAATAAGAATATGTATTTTGTTGCGTTCGACGCTTAAATACAATCATCAAGTATTTTTAAGGTTATAAATATTTATGGCAAATTAATAATCGAAAACGGCCACATAAATTGTACTACATGAATATACACATTTAATACAGTTTAAAAGAAGACACAAAAAAAATTTGAATAACATATCCATCTGGATGGTAGGAATAAATGCATACCGGTAATTTTTAACATGAGTTTGTGCATATGCATTAAAGCATATGTAATTATAGAAGCATTGGTGCATAGAAAAAAAATATAGTTTCAATCGTTTGTATGCATCTGTGCATACCGTCCGGATTGAGGACTCCTAGAGTGTTTTTTTTTAGTATTTTCTTTTAAACTTCTCTCTCTATATATATACATGTATGTGTGTGTTCTCTTCACTCAGTATTTGAGTTACAACTTACAAGTATGAGGAAAACTCTCTCGTTCCTATTGATGTTTTTAGTTTTCAATCTTCTCAAGCCTGGAGATGGTTGTTCGGTAACAGTGGGATATATTGTAGATATAATAACAGAAACGTCTCTCGATAATGTTGTGGTTCATTGTAAATCGAAAGACACAGATCTTGGAGTTCATGTGCTTAATTCTTCAAACCCTGAATATAATTGGTCTTTCTGCGAGAATTTTGGACAAACGACTCTTTATTTTTGTCATTTTTCCCGACAAACGGTTGAACAAACATTTAATGTGTTCAACTACACCATGTCTCAGGCTTGTGATCAGGGTTGGAAAGACGAAAATATGTGTAACTGGTCGGTCAAGCAAGATGGATTCTACTTCTTTGATAACAAACAAATGAAGTGGCTCAAACAATATGATTGGAATCAAAAGCAAATGTATCTGAAACACTAGTTAATGAGTATGTTCCTGAGTGTTAATTTCACATTAAATTTTCTACGAATAATGTCAATAATATTTGCAAACATCCTTTTAATTATTTAAAGAAATTCAAGATTTAAATATACAATTATATTATTTTTCTTTCCTTTTTAATTTGTGTGGATGCCTTTTAAGATATTCTTTTTATTAAAAGGCCAATAACTTTATCAAAAACGAAAAAGAGAAACAAAGTTTTTGTAAGGCATAGAACCAATATAAATCAAAAAACAAACAACAACTATTAATTTTTATTCTGGTATATCAAATTTATGAGGTCCAGTGTGTTTTGATCGACAAAGAATATTAAATTCTTTTAAGATCTAGGAGTCCTTAATCCAGACGGTATGTACAGATGCAAACAAACGATTAAAACTATATTTTTTTTCTATGCACCAATGCTTCTATAATTACATATGTTTTAATGCATATGCACAAGCTCATGTTAAAAATTACCAGTATGCATTTATTCATACCCTCCAGATGGAAAGCTCCCAGTATGTCATTCAAAAAAAATTTGTGTTTCTTTTGAACTATATTAAATGTATATATTCATGTAGTACAATTTATGTGGCCGTTTTCGATTATTAATTTGTCATAATACCTTAAAAATACTTAATGATTGTATTTAAGCGTCGAACGCAACAAAATAAATATTCTTGTTTTTATTTAGAACTTTAATTTAGAAAAAAAAAACCTCATTAACGGTGATCTTTTAATAAAGAAAAATATTAATGGTTTTACATTAATGTATCAAAAATTACTATTAGTGCCTATTTTAATACCAAAAATAATCGTTGTGCAATAAACCGTATTGATGTTCTTTTCTTTTACCAACATTTACCAATTCTAAATTACGGGACGGGTGCTACTAAAACCCAACTACAGATGCTAACTTCAACGATACCAAAGATAACTTCCAAAGCTAAGTCCTCTTCAATCCTCTAACTACCACTCCTCACACCAAAGTGTCGCTAGAATCATAACCCGAAGGACCTGATAACACATGCCGATAAGAAAGTGTTAGCTTTAACGCCTAGCGAGTTAAAACTGTTTTCACCAGTTATATAAAACAGTAAAATAGAAGGAATATTATTTAAATAACAGTTTCTAAATTACAATGTATTTATAATGAAGATTGATCCTTTTTCCCAAATCCACCATTTTCGTGTTAAAACCTTTAAATAGAAATAACCCACAAGTGTGAGACCAAACCCCATGCTCACACCAAATACGATTAGAATTAATACTCAAAAACTAAATTGTGGACACAACCCTTTATTCGAAACCTCAATATATGGAGGGGGTCCGTTATCTTGAAATCATGAATTACGGTCATTTACCAAAACCCAAGAGATACGTGAACATAAATAATGTACTATTTAAAAGTAACATTTAAAACAATAGGGGAGGTCCGTATACATTAAGAGTGACAACACACGTGAGTGTGCCACTCATACAACGTTAGCCGCATAACACTCCACTCTCCGAGTGCGAGTGTCACTACGACGTCTCAACAAGTTACCAAATGAGCAAAGTTGACCTTAGCGTTATTCTTGCCAAAGAAGCTTTCCAAAAAGGCCCGACACAAAGGCCATCACTTTCAGACACAAAGGCCATCACTAGCGACGGAGGTCCTGGTGTGTCACAAAGGCCATCACTTTCAGACTCAACTCTCCTAGTACAACGTTGGAGGGACAACGATCATGAACTAAGGGACCCGAAGTATAAGTCACTGATATGTAGTGAGATTTCACTACATTAAGCACATATTTAATAATTATAGTTAATATATTTTTCTTACTTTATCCCAATTTGAGTCATTTTGTTATCTGATTTAATATCAATTTAATATCTGAGTCATTTTTGTTATCTGATTTAATATCTGAGTCAAAATGGAGAAAGTATGAAAGAGGGTGTTTTTTTCTCCATATTTGGAGATTTCCCCAAAAATGATGACCAAGAGAGATAAATTAATATTTTATTCATGATCCCATTTTCCCGCCCAAAAAATCAGTTAAAAGTTACCACTCCATAAAAACTTTATTGAAAATTATCATTTTATAAAAATTGTTAAAAATCACAATTATATATAAAGTCGTGTGAACCTTATTATTTTATGAATAAATCGTTGAAAATTATCATTTATAAAAATATGTTTAAAAGTTATCATTTTATAAAATTTTTGTTGAAAATAATATAAATATGTTTAAAAGTTAGTTAATGTATTAAATATTTAAATAATATAATTAATGGTGATTTCTCCAAAATGGAGATGTTGTTGGAGATGAATGCATATTTTTTTAGAGATTTTTATTTTTTAAGTCCCTATTTTGAAGAAACTTTAGATATGGTGTTGGAGATGCTCTACCATCTAATAAAACCTAATTACATAAATTTTAAGTTTACAATTTGTTGATGCTTTAATACAAGTTGTTGAAGCACAAAGTCTCATGGTTATCTCTTAACATCACTCGCACATTTTCATCTTATCACCAGATTTTCCATTTTAAAGGAACGATTTCATCTTCATCCCCTTCAATGTCTTTCGCGCTACTATCCTAAACCGCTTATCCTCCCCATCCTTAATCCCTAAAAGTAAGAAATTTAAATTTCATATATGATTCACCATTTTTTTCCTCTGGTCTATCAACAATTTCAGCTATCCGAAGTCGATCTGCTAACGAAGTAAGTTCCAATCTGTTTCCCCATCTTTAATTCGCTCATAGTATCTTAGTTACTATGATATTTATGTTAATTTCTTAACCATATTGATTTCTCCATGGCCTGTGGCTATTCCCCCATCAATCGTTCTCCAGGTTTGAACTTCTTTTTTCTTCAATGTTTTTTTTTCATGTTTGCCTCTATTAGATGATGGTTTTCTTGATCACACGTTTGTGTTAGTATTCAATAATGGTATTCAGTTGTTTTTTTGGGTTGCATTTGCAGCAGTGTCTTATCTCAATTCCTCTATTTTGATTTCAAATTTCATCTATATCCTCCTCTCTATTTCGATTTCAAACAGATCCATCCATATCTATTTCAACAGATCAACTGATTTAGATGGAGATACATCACATTCTCTACTCTATATATTTGAAGCAAGTTACGTTTCATCAAGATACAATGAAGGTAATATTGTTCAATTTCTAGGGTTTCTAATTACTGATTATGTGTTTGATTTTATATTGTTGTTGTTAATGTGACTGAGCTTGACCCAATATAAGGTTTGTTTCCTTCCGCATATAGTTTAATTTCTATGGTTTCTAATTACTAATTAAATTAAAGATGCTATGTTTTGTCTTAGTTAATCTAATTCGCTAATGTCTATATTTCAACTTCGAATTTCATTTGTCGATGATTGCTTTGTTGGATTGCTTCTGTTTTGATTTATTCTATTTTGATACTTCAACTTCGAATTTCATTTGTCAGTGATTGATTTGTTTGATTGCTTCCGTTTTGATCATGGTTAGGTTTTTTAATCACGTTATTTAGTTTGTTAACTTTATCAATCACTTGATTTCGAGTACTTTTAGATCAACTTTGTAATAACCCAAAATTTTTATGCTAATCTATGGGTTATTAAATTAAATCAGTTGGGCTTTGTTTAAGGTTTTAGTTTGGGCTAGGGCTTTAGAGATAATAGCACATGGTATATATGTGGTGATAGGGTTAAGCAAGGCAACATTCTCCTCATTTGATTCAATCAGTATTCTTTGTGTATGTGTGTGTGTGTGCGCGTGGAGAGCAAGAAAGGAGAAGAGAGAAGCTAACAATGTTTGGAGAAAAAGGCATTTGGAGATCATCCATTTCAGGTATATAACTTTATCTTCTTCATCTTCTGTGATGGTTGAGTCAATTTGAGTGATTCAAAGTTCGGTTTTATGGTTGGGATGTTGAATGATTGTGGAAAGTCATCAAATCAGTAAATATGTCATGTGTAGGGGTTATAGAGATGATTTCTTCATATTTAATGTTGTCTCTATTCCAACCGGGTTTGTATTCAAGGAGAAACTCCATGGATGAGATTTTAATCATCAATGTGGATGTTAATCCACAGATTCCATGGTTGGTTTGGGTTCTTTGATGTTTGGGGATGATTTATAAGTGTTTGGGATGCGTTTTGAGTCATAACCATGAAGGAAATCAATCTGGGTGTTGGTTTTGGGGTCTTCTTCACGAAATGGGTTTTTGCAGGCAAAACAGTGAACAAAGCGAGTCTTTGGCGAGTCTAGACTGGCTTAAGACTAGCTTTGTCGGCTGTTAGAAATTTCAGTTGTTATTTAAGTCTAGTTAGGGGCCGTGGCTTAGGTCCTTGTTTGAGGGGTTTTCAACTGAGTCTTTTGGGGTTACTTTGGGTTTGTAAACTCATGATTTGCTAACCTTAATCCAGGGTTCGGTTGGTGAATTTAGGCTTTTGGTTTGGGAGTTTTGACCGTTGAGCTTAGGACAAGGTTTGGGAGTGTGTTTTCTTAGTGGGGTGGGGATGTGGTCACTCTACGGTTTACATAGCTCAAGGGACTAGCAAGTGTGTAGCCAGTGTGTGAAGTCACAAGTGTGCGTGACTAGAGCTAGATGGTTGTTGTTTAACGCTACTCGAAAAGGACTGAAGTCTTTTATGACTGTAGGATGTGAGTGTCTATATTGATAAGAAATAACATCTCTTTGCAATGAATCCTTTGGGATCGGTCCATTGGGTGTGACTAATTATGCGGATTTGGTGTGAGTCATTACTTTGGAATCAGGTAGGATTCTTTTCTTCATGAAAAGAAATTTGTAAGTGCGGAAGAAGTTGTACATTAAATGTTTTAGCATGGCAAAATTGTGTGTTTATGCTAAACCATATTCTCTTTTGGCAATATAACAAATTTTGAAGTCGTAGTCGAGGAATTACGTGGATGCTTTGATATGGGATTCTTGAAGGAAGTTAAGTTGTTCAACTATTGGCAAAAATTATGGAGATGTGTGGTATAAGAACTCGAATGGGTGGAAAATGTTGAATAGTGTGTCGAACCATTATTGTGCGAGTTTTGGTCATTTAGTTGCAAAAGTTTTGAACTGCATTGTTTACAGTGTGTGGTATAAGAACTCGAATGGGTGCAAAATGTTGAATAGTGTGTCGAACCATTATTGTGCGAGTTTTGGTCATTTAGTTGCAAAAGTTTTGAACTGCATTGTTTACAGTGTGTGGTATAAGAACTCGAATGGGTGCAAAATGTTGAATAGTGTGTCGAACCATTATTGTGCGAGTTTTGGTCATTTAGTTGCAAAAGTTTTGAACTGCATTGTTTACAGTGTGATTTCGAACATCTTATATGTTTGTAGTGGGTTGTGAAAATGAAGAAAATTTATTACAAAGGTTAAAGGTGGGTGGTGACATGAGAGATCATGTGTTTCGGATTATGTAGTCGCCGAGGGGTGAATTCGAATTATACTCGATATATTATGTACTAGAGAATTGAGTATGTTGAGTAAGTGTTGAAATTATTTCAATCGTGGAGGAAATTTATGTTTGATTTGAAGTACAGTTAGTAACCGACTGATTTCCATGTCTTGCGGGAAAAGAGTTTGGTGTGTGCTAGTGTGTTGTCACGTTATTCCTCTAAGTGTTGATAAGTGTAAGAGATCTCCTCTAATGTTATTTGGGATCCGGGTACAACGAAAGTATAACTCAATGTTAAGTAGTGCTTGTCTTGGTTACAAGTGAAGTTGACACAATACCAAACTTATGGTAACCTATAACTGACGTATTGTTAAGTGGAGACAAAACTATATTGTGAGGAAACTTCGTACCAAAGTTTGAAAGATCCCTATTGGGACTTGCTGCAAAATAGATATTATGTGTCGACTTTCTAAATCGGTCCTTTTTGACAATTAAGTGTATTCGTTAAATTGGTGTTTTGGCTAATGATATTAGACCTAAATAATCAAAATATCTTTTGTGTTGGATGAGTTTCAGCAAATTAAGGAACCTCTTGATTAATTCGGGGTTTGATATCTTGCACTCACGCAATCGGTGGGGGATGAGACCTATTCTTGTCATTGGCTGAATGTTGATCAAGTTGCTATGGATTTTAGAGAATCGCAGGAAGAGCTTTGATCATGGATTGATTCAGTACCTAACGATAAGTATCATGCGATAATACAAGTGGTACCATGTGGAGTGTTGTCTAGATATGGACATAGAACTCCATTGTGTGTGAATAAAATGGCATGCAAATTTTTAGAAGATGTAGTTATGTTTGGTACCTTTGGAGGATGTCTGAATTACATTAAAAGTTGAACTTTGTGGGAGAACCGAGGCGAATATTGATCGAAAGATCAAGAGTTTGAGGAACAAAGAAATTCCACTTGTGAAAGTGCGGTGGCGATTTCACAAGAGACAAGAAGCTACATGGGAGTAGAGTCACAAATGAAGGAATTGTATCCATATCTCTTCAATGAAGGAATTCCGAGGACGGAATTCTGTTAAGGGGGGGGTGTTGTAATAACCCGAAATTTTTATGCTAATCTTTGGGTTATTAAATTAAATTAGTTGAGCTTTGTATAAGGTTTTAGTTGGGCTAGGGCTTTAAAGATAAAAGCCCATGATATATATGTGGTGATAGGGTGAAGCAAGGCAACATTCTCCTCATTTGATTCAATCAGTATTCTTTGTGTGTGTGTGGCTGCATGGAGAGCAAGAAAGGAGCTAGCAATGTTTAGAGAAAAAGACATTTAGAGATCATCCATTTCAGGTATATAACTTCATCTTCTGTTATGGTTGAGTCAATTTTTAGTGATTCAAAGTTTGGGTCTTATGGTTGGGATGTTGAATGATTGTGGGAAGTCATCAAATCAGTAAATATGTCATGTGTGGGGTTACACTACTAGAAAGTTGAGCATTTTCAACAGAAAATGTCGTTGAAAATTTTCTACGAATTTTAGAGGGATTATTGACAGAACATAAATTTTCTACGAATTTTCAACGAATTTCCGTTGAAAAAATCTCTCACAAACATTCATTTTCAACCAATTTTTTTTTGACGAGACATTCCGTTGAATTTTTTTTGGTTGAAAATGCATATTTGTGAAAGATTTTCAACAGAAATTCGTTGAAAATTCGTAGAAAATTCGTAGATTCCATGGTTGGTTTGGGTTCTTTGATGTTTGCGGATGATTTATAAGTGTTTAGGATGAGTTTTGAGTCATAACCATGAAGGAAATAAATTTGGGTGTTGCTTTTGGGGTCTTCTTCACGAAATGGGTTTTTGCAGGCAAAACAGTGAACAAAGCGGGTCTTTAGCGAGTCTTTGGCGGGTCTTTGGCGAGTCTAGACTGGCTTAAGACAATCTTTGTCAGCTGCTTGAAATTTTAGTTGTTATTTAAGTCTAGTTAGGGGTCGTGGCTTGGGCCCTTGTTTGAGGGGTTTTCAAGTGAGTCTTTTGGGGTTACTTTGGGTTTGTAAACTCATGATTTGGTAACCTTAATCCAGGGGTTCGGTTGGTGAATTTAGGCTTTCGGTTTGGGAGTTTTGAACGTTGAGCTTAGGACAAGGTGTGTCCATTTTAGGTGAGTTCCTTATCCCTTTTAAAAATGCAATGTGTGTAATTCAAATGCTTACTTGTTGATTATGGTCTTTTAATTTGCAAAACAACCATGATCACTTTTATAAGCTTTGGGGTCGATATGTGCACTATCTATTTTAATTGGAGTCATGTAGCAAGACCCTATTTATTATATCGTAGACCACTAGGGGTTTGTGGTTGTACGGATTTGGTCCTAAGGGACTGGTGTGTCGCTAGGGGTTTGCGATGGTGTTTGCCTTTGCCATATTTCTCCAATACGTATTTTGTTCCCGTTTAGGTAATGGGTTGAATTATTTGGATACTATTGCATGTTTTTAATGATTTATAAACTGCTGAAAATGTTAACTGCTTTTGTGGGAATTCACTAGGCATTTTCGTCTAACGCTCGCTTTTCAAAATAAAACATTTTCAGGCAGGTACGTTGCAGGGAAAAGGGTTAAAGGAAATAGCAAGATGTAGAGAGACTTTCGAAGAGTTTAGTTTCCACGTTAGATTAGCATTTCAGCTGTTGACTATAGACTTTCCGCTGCTTATATTTATTTTGGTTGAGACTTGTAATGAATTAATCCTTAGTTGGTTAATCTATTTGGTTGTTTAAACCTCGTTTTATATCCTTATTTGGTTTTATATCCTTATTGATCAGTTATTTTGTTTCAATTTCATATGTAGGTTCCTCCAAGAACCTCCTTTGAACCAACAAAGGAAAAGCATATGGTAACTAATTTCATTGGATGCTTTTCTCAAACACGTTAACGAGATTCAATCTCCAATTTACATAAAATAATATCAGCTAAGTTGTTATAATCATGGAATGCATCAAAACAGGTTCCGAGATCATTGGGGGAAACACATGAACTAAGAACAAATCAGTTAACCTAAATTAATAGTAAAGTTTTTTTGGTATGAATTTACTTTTTGTCAAGAAATTCTTTTTAACTTTTTTGTTTTTACATTTTTCCTTTTAAATTTAACATTTTGATATATTTATTTAATCGCAATTCACCTCATTGATAGTTTTGCGAATTCATACACACCGTAGACTCATGATTAAAGCAAAGTTATAAAATTAAACTTGTAAGTTTTATTTTGAATATTGAAAGGGTACTCGTGCATTACTCGTGCAGTGTAACTTGATACATTTCGATTTTAATGATTTGTTTATTATTTGTCTCTGTTGATGGTATATTACAAATTTATGTGGTTTTGACAAAACGTTAAGTTTTTTTATGTTTGAATAAAATATAAATACGAGGATCTCATAAAAATTTGGAAAAAAATATTTCGATATTAGCGTCAAATTAACTATTTGAAGGTTCTTTTTTTTAGTAATTTTTTTAATTAATTTTTTATAATTTAATAATATATTTTTTATATATATAATAATTAAGCATTCTATTAGAGCTCAATAATTATAAAAAAAAACTTACATATTTTATGTAAAAAATGGACTTTCATTGTTGTGTTAAAGTTTTTTTATCACTCAATCGACATCATATGTGGTAGAATTTGGCGATTGTTAGAGTGAAGTTCATTTGGAATAAAGAGATTAAATTAATTTTGATTTTAGCTGATGAAAACATAAATCAATCATATGCAACATTAAATCAAATTGTAGAAATTATTATTATTTGTAACTTATATTTGATTAAAAATATTTTTATGTAACAGAGAAACAAAATGGTACCAACTATCCAATATTGTTTACCGGAGTCATACAGAATTTTGGGGGTTTTTTTTTGTTAATCATGAGTTGCATCAAGTAAAAATCATTATTAAAAAAATCTAATAACAACCATGACGTGTGTTCAAAAAATCCGATAATTTCATAATTCTCTTTTCAAATTTCTGGTTACTCAACTATTATAAAATTTAAAGTTAATAATGATCATACATTTATATCTTTGGTTTACAAAAAAAAATGATAATCCGTTGTATTGTACGGATAGTCAATTAGTATATATATATATATAGAAAGGTTCAAATGAGAATTTTTTTGTTTAAAGAAAACAAATGAACAATTTCTAGCCATATATATATATATATATATATTAAAGAATTAAAAATTAATTAATAATAATCTAATTACTTTAAGGGTATTATGGTCAAAACATTATTTTATAAAATGTTACTATTCATGATTTCCATTAGATTTGTACAATCTTAATTTGTACTATTACTTTATGAATTATTTAAAATATACAATACTGATTAATTCTAAACAATTTAAATATTAAATATATTTAAATAAATATAAGATCAAGATAAATATTAAATATTTTTAAATAAATATAAGAAATCTTACTCGGTACCATATATGATTTTAAAAAATTGAAATATGAAATATCTTTAAAGGAAAAGTTTATTATTTTTAAAACTTTAAAAATTAAAAAAGTTATTATTTTTAAAATATCTTTAAAATTGAAGGTAATATCTTTAAAAAGTTTATTACAATGTCAATTATATTACCAAAATCACATATGATTTCAGTATCATATATGATTTTGTACAAATGTTAATGTAAAAATTCATATGTGATTTTGTACAAATGTAAATGTAAAATAATATGTGATCTTATACAAAGGTAAATGTAAAATCCTAGATGATATAATTATAATATAATATAACATTTGAATATATTATCAATTGATTTTACAAAATTTATATATTATAAAATAATAATATATTAGAATACTATATTATTACTATTGAACTCTATCAATTTTACCCCTAAAAGAAATAACTCTTGATGAAAAGCAACTATCAGCATTTATTGATTACTACAATGTCATCCAATATAATATCAATTATTTTTACAAATTATGTGGTTAAAAGATGGTTCCTTTATTTCTTTAAATAGGGGTGGGAGGTGTTCTCGTATAAACTCTTCCTTATATATATATATATATATATATAGGGGAAGGATCATACGAGAACCACCCATTTTTAAAGGAATAAAGGAATACTTTGTGGACCACATATGATGTGGGTCCCACATAATATTAAATCATTTCTGATTATTATGATTTAATATTAAATCATTTCTGATTTAATATTATGTGGGACTCGCATCATATGTGGTGCACAAGGTGTTCCTTTATTCCTTTAAATTTACAAAGTTCTCATTTGAACCTTCCTCTATATATATATATATATAAATAGGTAACCACCCTTTTTTAAAGTAATAAATGAACACCTTGTAAACAACATATGATGTGTATTCCATATAATATTAAATCATTACTGATATAATTATTTAATATTATGTGTAACCTACATTATATATGGTCCACAAAGTTTTTTTTTATTTCTTTAAATTTATAATGTTGTCATTTGAACTTTCCTATATATATATAGGGATGGTATCCGTTGTAAACTTATCAATATTTGCAAACTTGCAAACTCACATTTTTAATAGAAATAAGCCATGTGGATAATATTGTTTTAATATTTTATTAATTTTATTAATAGTTTATTAATTTGTTTTAATATTTTATTAATTTTATTAATAGTTTATAATTTAACCAATTTTAATTAATATTTATTAATTTCCTGCCATGAACACACTTTCCGACGATTTCGTCTTTTCCGACGAGTTTTCCGACAAGTTTCGCCATTCATGAATACACTTTCGTCATTCGTGAATACATTTTCAACATTCATGAATATCACTTGGTGTTTTATCATTGGGTTCACTACGAGTTTGCACAGTTTGTAAAAATCAATTAGTTTGTAACGGATACCACCGCTATATATATATATATATATATATATATATATATATATATATATATATATATATATGAGGCGTTAATCTTTGGGAATTGAATCCACCCTTAATTCAAGGAACCGTCTATTCAATTATTTTTTATCAATACTTTTTTATAGCGTAAAAATTATGTTTGTTATAATTTTTGATTTAGGTATATTACGATCGTTTTATTATATTAATTTATTATAAATTATTTATATACTATTATATATTTTTTATGTACATATTATATTTGTATATTATATATATATATATATTACTTATATATTATTTATTTATTTACATACTAGGGGAGGGATCGTACGAGAACCACCCCTCTTTAAAGAAACAAAGGGACACATTATGGACCACATATGATGTGGGTCCCACATAAAATTAAATCATTTCTGATTTAATATTAAATCATATTAAATCAGAAATGATTTAATATTATGTGGGACCCACATCATATGTGGTCCACAATGTATCCCTTTGTTCCCTTAAAAATCAAAAGTTCTCATTTGAACCTCTCCCTTACATACTATTATATTATGTACGTATTACATATTATTCACTTGATTTATATATATATATAGGGTCAGATTCAAGGGAAAACGCTAAAAAAAGAAAAAACTGAAGAACATCCTGGGAGGTCGCCATCTGGACGCTATGCATCAATGCATAAAGATGCATCAATGCATAATGCACAAATGCATTTGTGCATATGCACTAATGCATGTTTATGCATCGATGCATTAGTGCATATGCACAAATGCATGTTACCAGATGGCGGCCTCCCAGGGTGTTCTTCAGTTTTCTCTTTTTTTAGCATTTTCTCCTGAACCTCCCTATATATATTACTATTCTTCTATTATTATTATATTGATTTATTATAAGTTATTTACATATTGTTATATATACTCAATGCTCTAAAAAGCTCGCCACACAGGCGGCATGGCACGCTATGGCACCAAGGCTTGTGTTTTACGCCATGTTACGTCTGTGGCACATCATGACCTAATGCGTAATTTTTGTAATTCGATATTTGTTTTTTCTTTATGTTTTTAATATCGCATTTGCTAGTTTTTAATATATAACTTAAGTTAACTTGCTCATTACTATTAACTCATTGAGTAACAATACAAAACATATGTTTTTTATATATAATGTTGTATATGAATTTGAAATTTGACGCCGTAAGTCACGCCTTGAAAATGTCATGGCTTCGTTGTGGCTCCTAAGGCTTGAGGCTTGGCCTCACCACCACGCCACGCCTCACGCCATTTAGAACCTTGTATATACTAAAAGGGTATTCGTGTTATGCAACGAGATAAATCTCGATTTTAATGTTTCATTTCTTTTTTTAGTCACCATCGATGTTATAATACTTTTATGTGGTTTTGAGAAAGCGATTTTTAATATTTTATTTAAAAGTTTTTTTTAATGCAATTTCTTTAATTCAGTTTATTATTATATACATTAATTTATGTTTAATAATGAAATAATTTATTTTTGTTTTAATAATATAACTTTTCATAAAAACAATAATTAAGTATTCTGTTAGAACCAAGGTCAAAATGGGCGTGAGGCGTGGCGTGGCGTGGCGGCAAGATCAAACCCCAAGCCTTAGGAGCCACGACGAGGTTGCGGCATTTTCAAGGCGTGACTTATGGCGGCAAATCATTTTATCATATAAATTATTATACATGTAACATATATTTTCTACTATTACCCAATGATTAAATGATATTAAATGATTTAAATTAGATTATACATTAGAACATTGGTTAGAACTCGTTAATTATTTTAATTACATTTTAGATTTTTTATATTTAAAACGAGATGTTTATCTTATATTGATTATGTTTATGCGTAGTTAGTTACACGAATTCAAAAATGAAGTTTTAAAAGGTTGTACTTCTGCATAATGTATTTGAAATCTTGAATTTTAAGTAATATGCATCACTAAACAGTACTACATGCAAAAAATATGGTTTTTAAAAGTTTTTGCCAAATGCTTTATAATATAGTATATATATATATATACAGGGTTGGGTTCACGTGAGACAGGCATGTTTCCGTGAGACCCGTCGGAGACCCATGAAACCATTTTTTTACTCTTGAAAACTTCACATCAAAAACACTGTGAATGTAAAAAAATCTGAACGTTCACAGCAAAAACACTGTGAAGGTTACCTTCACAGCAAAAACACTATGTAGGTTACTTTAATAGCAAAAATATTTTAAAGATTCATATTTTTTTACCTTCATAGTGTTTTTGTTGTGAAGTTTCAAGTGTAAAAGGGTTGTCTCATGGAAACAGACTGGTCTCACATGATCCCTAGTCTATATGTACATATGTACATATATACATAATTCATTTATTTACAAATTATATTTATATATTATTAAATATTGATATTATTATATACATCTTATATATATTATTTACATACTATTATCTATATACATATTACATATTATTCATCTCTTAGATCTAGTGACTTGGAATCACGTAAGACTAGACGGTTTTCGTGAGACTCGTGAGACAACTTTTTTACATTTGAAATTTCACACAAACCACTGTGAAAGTAACCTTCAAAATGTTTTTTCTGTGAAGGTTCGGATTTTTTTTTACCTTCACAGTGTTTTGCTGTGAAGTTTCAAAGGTAAAAATGTGGTCTCACGGGTCTCACGAAAACATGTTGGTCTCACGTGAACCCAACCCTAGACGTAGTTGTTAGAATTCATCAGCATTTGTGTAACAACCACGATTCTAAAACAAATGTATAACATACTATTACTTTAAAAACGAAGTCGTAACCGAACATAAATGGTCCCAAGTATACTTCATCTCAAATGTTTGCAGCGGAAAATAAAACTAGCTACTGAGATTATTACAATCATCTACTATCTAGGCTACTATATCAACGCACAGTGCCTCATTTCTATCACCTGGGCTCACAGCTTTCCCTTGCCCTTACCCGAACACTCTACCATATGCTTCCCTGAAAGGTTTTCGGTTTTATAAAAGAGTGGATTAGACCGAAAGGTCTAGCGAATTCCCATAAACGATCAGTTAATATATGCATGAGAGTTATAAGAGGAAAATGGTTAGTCATGAATATTAACTCACACTTATCTACACACTTATGTACCTGTTGCAACAGTAATTATTAATGTCAACACACCATGACTAACATGATCACATACACCGTGATCACTAGGAAGGACACACACCGTCCAATAAAAATGAATTAAACATTTCAATGTAAACATTCAATTTAAAGGTTTAGCACACGAGTGAACTCACTTGAATTGTCAAGCCACCTAGCTCACTTTCCAACTATGAATACACCAACCGAACACCTGATTTAGATCAATTAACTATAATTTAATGACCTAATTATATTTCCATAAATCCTACTAATAAACCCCTTAGGCTAGGACACCATTTAACCCACTTAATTACCCTTTAAGCAAAAACTCAAAAATGCTGAAATAGGGAGTTACGCGGCTTGCCATGCGACTTGAGGCCGCGGGCCAGGTCGCCTAACTCACTATTCGACCTGCACAAAACTGCTCGAACAAAAAAAACTCCAAAACACCATTTCTAACCATTTCCAGCCATCAAACAGTCATATAACTTGACCAAACTTGTACCAAAACCAATCCCAACAATAAATGAACCATTTAATCTAATCCAACCATTGATTCCATGGATTAACATTCCCAAAAATACCCAAATTCCTTTCATGGAGGTTTGTTGATTGATTTTAGCTCAAGGAATGAAATATGATGCATAATACATAGAATAGACTTCAACACCAACACTATAAACCCAACAAACACTGATTTGAGGGTTTAATCAATCATACAACCAACTAAACCATAAAACCCCAATCCCTTATTCATCTATTAGACTCAACAAGTAGAAGAGATCGAGAAGATGAATATTTATACCTCAGATGGTTGATTGATTCTTTATCCTTCTTGAAATCCTTCCCTCTTCTCCTTTCTTCTCCAAAATCGCACCAAGAACACACACTCTTTGCATACACTTAATTTCAGCCGTATTCTCCAAGAAATGAGGGTTTCGTCCCTTTTTATTTGATCATCTATCCCCAAATGACAACCTTAGTTCCTGAACTTTAGGAAGTTAGACTCCATCCGACCAAACTAAGTTTATTCCTACAAAATTGGGTCCGGGGTATTACAATTTGCTTACTTGAATGAAATAAGCTATCGGGAACTAACGAGACATAAATATTTCTTCAACAATAATTATAATGCACATTCATATATTAATCAATTTCCAGAAATGGTTTACCCATACATCAGGCAAGTACATGATGTGAGAGGTAGAAATTGTGGATTCCGAGCAATAATTGTTCACCTCGGTTTTTGTAACACCAGTAAAATTGTTACTTCTAAATATTATGGATTGGAATCATATTGGAACAATTAAGTATAATGTAGTTGAGTTTTGAGGTTTATAAAATCATTTGGTAACTTGGGTTTTGGAAATTGAAGTCTGGACTCGAAAAAAGGACCCTGATGGGCGCAATTTTCGTCCTGCGCGACCTGGGATCATGGCGCAGGCGCAGGTCGTGTAACACACTGTTTGTCGGCCCCTACACCACTTAGAGTTGCCGGTGCAGGCCGCGGGATTATCTGAATTCGCACAGTGAGACCCTAAAATCGGGATTTTGGCCATATTTCTCCTCAATACACTTCTCACTCAGTTTTCTTTACAAAAATTTCTCCAAGACCGATTTTGGGAGCATTTACTCCTCAAATCTACCCAACCTAAAGCACTAACTTCTCTTTAAGACTAGAGTTTCAAGTTTAAAGCTTCAAGATCTTGGTGTCACTCACCTTCTCTTTCAAGTGTTCAACATCTTCATCAAATTCCTTGGGTTTATATGGTTTCCTATAAATCCCGAGCATTGTGAGTTCATTGTATGTTTTTACAAAACTATATATATGTTAAAATGATGCATTTTACTTCCTAGAAATTTATATTTTAAGTATTTGCATATTTTGGTGATTTTGTCAAATTACGCCAATGTTGGGTAAATTGGGGATTTTGTGTATATTGATAAAATGAGTATGAATGATGGTTTTAAACGCTTGGGATAGGCTACTTCAAAGTATTATTGGATTTAAATACCAAAATCATCGTGTTTCACATTTGGGATATTATTGGCATAATGGGACTACATTTTTTGACGAGCTACAAAGTTTTGGTGTTGGACAATAATTAATATATCTAGATAGATATATTTAATTATAGGGAAAATTGTATCAAAATGGAACCAACTTTCACCTTATTCCTGTTTTGGGGAACTTACTTTAAATATCATCATTTTGGGTCTGAAACAAACTTTATATTTATTTAAAGGCCTCTTTCACCGGTTTAACAGATAATTAGTTACCTCAGCTGATGTGGCAAATTTATTTATTTATAAAAATGTGACATGGAATATAAAAATACCATGTCATCCATAATAAATTGATATATATGTACATGTCATCAAACAAATAAAAACAAAAGAAACCCCACTCTCCCACTCACCCTTCTTCCCCAAGACACCATGGACGCATCTCCGGCCTCCTTTCCCTCATTCAAAATTCAAAAACCATTAAAAACTAGCATATTCCTGTGATTTTTACTTATCAAATTAGAAGCATAAGACAACTCCAAATTCCAATATTGAGTTTATGGAGTTTTGCAGAATTAAAATATTGAGTTTATGGAATGAAACCTGCACTTTTAGAAGAAGAAAAAAAATAGGAACTTGAGTCCACTTTGTTCTTCTCCTCTCTAGTCGCCCCTCTCACCGTCATTGTTGCACTGTTGCTTCCTCGATATTGGTTTCATTTTTCAAACACGATGAAGGTTTTACGGAAGATTTTGTTACAAAGCTAGTCTCCCACATCGGTTGATTTGGTGGAGATTTAGTTGTAGAGATGATGAACAAGGGAGATGGAGGTGCAGAGGTCAAGGTTGTGGGGCGACGACAGCGGCTTTAGTTGTAGGGTTTTGGGTTCTTTTTTGTTTTGTCGGGGTTTCACGTAGTTTCAACAGTTCTCTCACTTCCAGGATGAATTCTCCAGTTGCTACTAACCAGCAGCAGGTTGATGGATCATTACCCTGATGACATAAGATAAGTAAAAGGTTTCTGTATTTCGCATGAGGGGAAGATAAAAGAAAGAAAAAGAATAACAAGAAAAAAAGATAGAATCGAACAACCGTACGGGCATGCATCTTTTATGCATTGCATACGGCTCTACAATAAAATTGACCCTTACCTTCCATCAAAGAAAGAAAAAAATAGGATCGATCAGACCCCGATAGGTAAATGATCAACTTACCGCCATTACCGACTGAGGAATTCAAAAATACTAATGATGGCTCCGTTATTCTTTTTAGTTGTTTAGTTTTATATTTTATTAATTTATTTTATGTATATTATGAATATTTTATATATTAAAAAGAGTTGCTTTAAATGTATTAAGTTTTTTATTTAACTAAAAGTATATGATTTTTTTGTTTGGATTAAATGACTAAATTTTTTAATTACTAATTATTTATAATCTAATGTTAAAGTTTAGTTGTTAAATTAAAAAATCATGTAACATGTGATAATATTAGTGCCATGTCATTATTTTTTTTATTTTTTATTTAAATTATAAATGTGACATGGTATATTAGTTGGCATTAACATAGCCATGTCATCTTTAGCATGTCAAAAAGTTTAACCAGGCCCTTAAATATATGTAAAGTTTGGTTGAAGCCCCAAAATGATGATTTTAAAAGTTGGTTCCTCAAAATAGGAAAAAGATGAAAGTTGGTTCCATTATGATGCAATTTTTCCTTAATTAGATGACTAAAATGTAATGGATCTATAGGCATATAAATCAATTTTTATAGATGTTGATTGAGAATGATTATTTCTACATTATACTTAGACGCGGGAATTATAGCATTGGGGGCTCAAACTATAGACCGTGGGTGGTTGATCTTGATGAACGTCTGTCATGTAGTATTTAATCTAAAACTAGAGAGCGTGTCTTAGATATTGGGGGACTCAAATTATAGACTGTGGGTGGTTGATCTCGATGACCAATTTACTTTGATTGAAGCTCTATAACGTTGAAAGCTAGCTTACTTATATGTTCCACCATTATCAATGTGATGTGGGCTTGGACGTGGAGGACCGGGCCTTGATGTTCTTGGAGGCTTATAATCGGGCCACCTAACGGAGTTTTGAACCCCAAAAAAGCTGTTTAAGTGGACCTTATGGACGTTTTAGTGTTTTATTTTTGTCATTTTGGGTTTGTTTTGTTGGGCTTTTATGTTTGGCCCATTATCTTTTTTAGGTCCGTTTTATTTTTACCTTCATATTTAAACATTTCTTATGTAATACGGATGAACGCTTCTTGATTTTAGAGACTTTTGGTTTTCTTCCCAAATTTTGAGTTCCCTGTTGAATTCGATATTTGACGCCTACGATTCGGAATGCGTCGAACGAATCAATGAATCTTAAAAGAGGTTGTCCACGGTATTCGTAGAATCAACGTGGTAATCTAGTTTTCCATTTACTCGCTGCATCACAATGGTAAAACGGGACTCCCCTGTTATTCTCGTATGTTTTACACCCTCCTAAGGGCAAATGTCAGTTAATTCATAAATATCATTATTTAAAGATGTTGGTCCCTAAGGAATCTACAAGAGTGTATAAGTATCACACAATTTGTAGAAGGCAGGAAGAGGGGGGGGGGGGGGGGAATACAAACGCACAAACGTTTTTAGGTTTTAAATGGGTTTATTGATGATAAACGAATTTACAGATTGTTGCGGAAGTAATAATAAGTAATAAGACCTATTTTAAACAATCTAAGAAACACAAAGTGATGCACAAGACAAGAAGAGAAAAGAAGATAGGTTCAAGAATAAAAAGTGGTTGCATGCATAAAAAGAAGATGGATTCTTCATTTATTTATACCCAATGCATTTAATGCATGTCAGAAGGTACTATCCACGTGTCAAACATCTATTGGGGAACTTGTCATTTGTCCATAGAATTGACTTGCTTTTAGCCGTTTGCGAACATTTGACCTTTATAGTTGGTAAGCACATGGAGAGCAATAAAGCAACAAGTACATGTATTATCTCTAACAGATCAGGGTCGTCATTTTGTGTATATAGGATAAGAACAAAACTTAATCTCGTTGAGCAAGATTCATTTGATCGCGGATGTTAAGGCTTCACTGAGAGGTCTTTAGTCATCACTGAATCTAGTTAGATTTCACAATTTAAGTAGACAGACTTGTTATCACTGAATGCCGCTTCAGATCACGAACTGTTAGTCTCTATATTCAGCTAATTCTTCGACTTCGCTTAAGGTTTCGTTGGTGTGAAAGGCTCAAGGAATCGACTGACAATTAAGTCAACAAAAATCAATAAACATATTTAATTTATGTTTATGTGACATATGTCCCTAAAGCACGATTTACCCAAAAAAACGTTATAAACTGAAATAAACCCATTTTTCAATCATAAACATATTATGCATATTTTCACATGCCTCGTAAAAATATAATATGTTTTTTCCTAACAGTTTATAAAGTTAACTACGTCAAATACATATAAATATATAGAGGGAGGTTCAGAGGAAAACGTTAAAAAGAGAGAAAACTGAAGGACACCTTGAGATCCCTCCATCCGGATGGTATGCACAAATGCATACAAACTATTGAAGCTGTTTTTTTTCTATGTATTAGTGCATATATATGCATGTTACAAATCACCAGTATGCATTTGTGCATACCATCCAGATAGAGGGCTCATAGGATGTTTTTTAGTTTTCTCTTTTTTTTGGCGTTTTCTCCTGAACCTTGACCTATATATATATATATATATATATATATATGTATATGTAGGGTCCGTTTCAAGAGCAACCTTGGTATTTCTTGCAAGCTCTACAACCCTCATCTTGACCACATGTTACAATGATCAACGGTTAGGCATTCTCGATGGTAATTTTGGTAATATTTAAAATCTTTATAATTTAGAACTAATTAAAAGAAGCGAACGGGGACATAAGCGTCAATTAACATTCATCATCAAAATTGTCATCTATATCTTCTCCAACCTAAATCGATTAATTCCTAACTAATTTAGTGCCTTAATTCTCTGGCGACGATAAGGAAGGTATCCAAAAATCACATTCATCTTCATCGTCTTTTATAGCCATCTATATTCATATTCATCATCTTCATATTCATATTCATATGCATATTTATATTCATATTCATATTCATCAAAATTGCCATCTATATTCACATTCATCTTCGTCATCTTTTATAGCCATCTATATTCATATTCTTCATCTTCATCTTCATCTTCATCTTCATCTTCATCTTCATATTCATGTTCATATTCATCAAAATTGCCATCTATATCTTTTATAGCAATCTTCGTCTTCATCTTCATTACTCTTTTTGCTTTGTTCTTCATTGAATGATGATGTTGTGTGGTCTCCTTCATTCATGGACGACGACATCTCGGTATTTTGTTGATTCTTCGTTAACAAACTGGATGCAACTATGTAAACCCTAATTCTGGATGAAGGAAGACGAGGGTTGTAGAATTATTCAAATTATTCATGAGAATCTTTTGGTTTTAATATGAGATTATGTAAACCCCAATTCTTCATTTTTCCGTATTCATCTTCATCTTCATCTTTTACGAATTCATCTTCATGTTTCCGTATTCATCTTCATCTTCATGTTTCTGACGTACATCTGGGTTCATGTTTACGTATTCATCTTCATCTTCTGTGGACGGTTGATTCATCTTCATCTTCATGGTTTGGAGAATTGTTTGGAGATGAAATCTGGGTTCATGGTTTGGAGAAATCTTGAATATGGATGATAATTGATATTGGAGATAAATATGGAATATACTTGTTTTTTATTCATGCAATCCCTATAATCTTGTATTTACCAAATCGTAATATTATATTCATTTAATTATTTAATTTAATTAATTATAGAATGACGATTCTATCCTTATGGGTTAATATATATTATTAAATAATATGTTATTATTAATCATTTTGAACGGTACAGATTTGGGTTGCAAAGTTTGCAATTGATACCTCCCCTATATATGTATGTATATATACTAGACGCGTAGCCGTTGCAATGCAGCGAAATTTAAATATTTTATCAACATTAACTATAGAATTATCGAACTCTTTCAAGATATCAAATTGTCTATTGTTATGCAGGGGATGAGCTAGGATTTTTGATGAGGGTGGTCCTTTTATTTCAACCATATTTTTTGCAAGATCACTTTTAGATTGTGTCCAATCCCTAGAGGTGGTAGGTCCTAACATTGATATAATCTCACAAGTCACGATATGTGAAACTCCTTTACTAAAATTGTTCTCAAATAGAATATATATATATATATAGAGAGAGAGAGAGAGAGAGAGAGAATATGCAAGGAGCCGGCAATTTACAAGAAGTGCGATAAGGGCTAAATCACATGTGATTTTAGAGCAAAATTACAAGTGATACAACTTGTCTAGAAAATACGATTAATCAACGCGACCAAGGTCGGGTGAAAACTCGCACGTGCAAAGGCCGGTGTATCACATATGATTCTGCTCTGAAATCACATGTTATTCTGCTTTTCTCGTAAGTTGATGGATATATAAACACGAAATAGTTATTTAAACATATAATAGATCAAGATAAGCAACTTCATGTTAAACTTAGTAAAATAATTTTCTAATTTCATAAAACATAACTATATGTATATTGTAATATTTTATAAACTAAAATATCTAATTTCTATAACAACTATAAACAAAATCATAAAAGAGAGAGTGACAAAGTGGGTATGAACTATGGAGTTCATCACTCCTAAGAATAATAATGGCTTTTCATTATATAATAATACTTTTTAAAGGGTGAGGGTGATCTTAGGATAACATTGACTTCGCCCATGTCGTTACGTATAAATTGTAAGTTTTAAAAATAAATTGCTACGTATTTATGTTATTTGAAAATATGATTAAGTTCAAAAATATTTATTATTGGGCCCATTTCGAAGATATTGACAAGACGATTATAATGGTATAATTTGTAAAAAAAGGAAACATAATTTTTTAATGTAATTTGGTTCATATACAATTATTTATGTTAATGTGATATGGTGTAAAATGAAAAATAAAATAGTCAGGGATAAGAATGAAATTTAAAAACTAATTATAGTATAGATAAAAGTGTAAAATATAATTCTTTTAAAAATAATTGTTATATATATTCATGTATATAATAATAAAATTAAATCAAAAAATATTCAATATTGAGCTCACTTTGAAGATATTGACGACACGATTATAATGGTATCATTTACTACAAAAGAAAATGGGTTTTAATGCATTTTAGCTAATTTAAGATTATATATGTTAAAATGGAAAAGTTATGAAATGAAAATTAAAGTATAATGGGATATAAACTAAATTAAATAACAAAGCTTAAGGTATAAAATGTAATTTAAAAAAGGAAAAGTCTAAAAAAACCCAACGAACTATCGGATTTTGAATGATCAAGTCCTTCAATTATTTTTTTGAATGAAAAAAACTCTTAAACTCTCTGAAACCGGTTAAATACATCCTTGTAACCTGTAAAAACACGTTAATGTTATAAAATTTTGGAAAAAGTCTAGAAAAACCCAACAAACTATCTGCTTTTGAATTATTAAGTCCTTGGAGTTTTTTAACGAATAAATCCTGATTTTTTTCCTAAATCTTTTTACCAAATTAATTTTTGAACTTTCTTTGAACAAATAAATCCCAAACTTTTTTTGAAAAAAAATAAAATCATAAACTTGATTTGAACAAATAATGCGCAATTTTTTTGAGCAAAAATATATATAATTTTTCTCACCGACAATAAAGTACGATAAATCAATTAAAAATAGATAAGTCATACCATTTTCAATACTAATTACAAAACATATAAAAGTTTCGCTTAAAACATAAATTAAACTTTTCAGTAACTTAATTTTTTTTATGTATCTATTTATGCTTTAGAAATGACTTTTATTTTATATATTTCATAATTAGTAATGGAAATGGTATAATTTTTCTCCATTTAATTGGTTTATCGTACTTTGTTGTCGGTGAGAGAAATTATATATTTTTTTGTTTATGATTTGTTCAAAAAAAATTCCACATTTATTTGTTCAAAATTAAGTTAATAATATTTCTTCAAAAAAAGTTTGAGATTTATTCGATCAAAAAAACTTCAAAAATTATTTTGGCAAAAAGATTTAGGAAAAAAATTCAAGAGTTATTCACTAAAAAAATCAAAAACTTAATCATTAAAAATCAGATAGTTTGTTGGGTTTTTCTAGACAAATCTCAGCATTTAGAAAATATCAAAAACCGTATAATCAACCGAACATCATAAAGATGTAAAAGGGGTCACTAAAACCAAATTGTGTCACGAAGACACTTCATCCTCACGGGTTGATCAAACCACGTGAGTCTCGTGGGGTAGCAGTACGGGCACACTCACCGTCTAATCCCCTACCATGAATAATTCACAACCCTACTCGTGTAACTAGGATCGATCCATTTGCCCCCGATAACCATTACTTGGCCAGACTCCTTACGTGTCCATTCTAAGTGATGACGCCACGATTGTATAGCCACCGTGGAAGCATCTCAGCCTTGGTGCCCCCAATGACCGAGTATTCAACCAAAACCAAAAACGAAAGTCATAGGTCTACAACATATGCGACCTCATGGAAACAAGTTCTAAAATCCAATCAACCATGAAGGTTTTTAATTTTTCATCAATGCTTTTTTCTAATCAAAAGAAAGAAATCTTATACAATTGTTACACAAATACTCCTTAACGGAGTAATTATATCACATGATAACTCCGGACCAAAACAATTCCAAGATTTCAATAGGAAAGTTACCATTTCACTTAAGTGATAGATCATACATGGTGTACCATGTTCAAGGAGTAGACGCGCATATTCAAATACGTGTCCAAGTATCAAAGGAAGATAGAAATCCGTACCTTTAACTCAAAACGATTAATCCACTTGGTTGCTCAAGTTCCGATAAAGAGAAGATCCTATTAAGATAACAAAACATTTAGAAGTTGTACCTACTAAACTCATACTAATCTAAGTCTAATACCCTTTAGAAACTTATTTATAACCTAACTTTAAGTACTAACATGTCCTAGAATGCTTACACGACAAAACTAGAGGTCAACCAATTTGTGAAATAAACAAACACTCAAAATGGGCTGCACAAATCAGCACTGTTGTGCTGCTATGTTTGACTTATTTTTCATACTTAAAAGCCAAAATAGGTTCTGAGGTCCAAAACAAAGTTGTAAATCCATGTCTTATGCTTCAAATGGATTTGGATTTACCCCAATTGGAGTAACGATGAGTTAGATATAAGTTTTCTAAAAACAGTGCGCAGATCCTGTTTTTCACAGGACCAGCTGCAAAAACACACTGTTTAGAGCGTCTTAGAGCCATAATTTGATCACGGCTAAAACTATAAAGCTGTAAATAAATGAAAGATCTTAATAACTGGAAAATTTCAGCTTATTTGGAGTTATAGCTGATTTTATACGAATTTAACAAAATGAAGGCAGAAAGCTGGAAAAAATTCACAAAGTTAAGAATTTCTTTAAAGCTTTTCATCAAACACCTTATGGGCAATAATCTTTGGACTTCAAAAACCATGTAAATGGTTCCTCTACTTTGCCCATTTTTGATACCACAAGCTAACCAAATACTAACTTCAATAAACATAACCAATTCAAGATTCTTACAAAATCCACCATTAAAGATTTCAAGGCTTAAAACAACTTTGACTATACTTGCAAATCTCAACAATTTAGCATCAACTATGAAGTTTATATTACCTTGCTTGAATTGATTTCAACTTCAAAACCTTAAATAGATATGACTCCTTCAATTCCTTAACCTAACCACATATCACCATCATCAATTTCCTACATAACATGAAACACTTATTAATTAATGAAGAAAACTTGCTTACCTTAACCTCCTACAACTCTCTTCTCATAATCCTTCATGAATTATTGGCTAATTGATCTTGAGAAAGAATTGAAGATGATCACCTCAAGGTTTATTTGAGAGAAAGTTTTAGGAAATGAAAAGGACAAGGTTCTAATTAAGATGTAAGTGAGGGTATAACATCAATTATGATATTGTTAATAAGGGTTCAAGTATACACTTAATTACAATTTACACCCTAGCTAGCCATTATCTAACAATTTAAGTCCAAACAAAGTTTGGATAATACACTATTAGTCCCTTATACATGGGTTTTAACTAATGGAGGTCAAAGTACTACTTTTTAAGCTTAGAGTGAAAACTCTACAAACAAGACGTACAAAAGGTTTATTATTAATGTCTAACTTATTGAGTTTAAGTTTATAAGGAGCGAAGGTAACGAAAATGAAGGTATTATATTTGTTCTCATGTTCACAACCAAATTTGAGTTCTTATTTGAACTCTCCCCTATATATATAATATATAATATAATATATATATATAATATAATATAATATATATATAATATAATATATATATATAATATATAATATAATATATATAGCCAGGTTCAAGAGAAAACGTCAAAAAAAACTGAATAACACACTGGGAGCTCTTCATCTGGACGGTATGCACAAATGTATACTGGTAATTTGTAACATGTATTTGTGCATATGCACTAATACATATATAATTATAGAAGCATTGGTGCATAGAAAAAAAAATAGTTTCAATCGTTTGTATGTAGTTGTGCATACCGTCCGAATGGAAGACTCTCAAGGTGTTCTTTATTTTTTTAATATTTTCCTTTAAACTTCTCTCTATATATACATATATGTGTGTGTGTTCTCTTCACTTAGTATTTGCGTTAAAACTTACAAGTATGAGGAAAACTCTCTCGTTCCTTTTGATATTTTTAGTTTTCAATCTTCTCAAGCCTGGAGATGGTTGTTCGATAACGGTGGGATACATTATAGATATAATAACAGAAATCTCTCTCGATAATGTTGTGGTTCATTGTAAATCGAAAGATACAGATTTGGGAGTTCATGTGCTTAATTCTTCAAACCCTGAATATAATTGGTCTTTCTGCGAGAATTTTGGACAGACGACTCTTTATTTTTGTCATTTTTCCCGACAAACGGTTGAACAAACATTTAATGTGTTCAACACCACCATGTTTCAGGCGTGCGATCAGGGTTGGAAAGACGAAAATATGTGTAACTGGTCGGTCAAGGAGGATGGATTCTACTTCTTTGATAACAAACAAATGAAGTGGCTGAAGCAATATGATTGGAATCAAAAGCAAATGTATCTGTAAAACTAGTTAATGAGTATGTTCCTAAACGTTAATTTTACATTAATTTTTGTATGAATAATAAGTCAATAATATTTGCAAACATCCTTTTAATTATTTGAAGAAATGCAAGATTTAAATATACAATTGTTTTGTTTTTCTTTCCTTTTTAACTCGTGTGGATGCTATGTTCTTTATTAAAAGGCAAATAAATTTATCAAAAACAAAACTTTTGTAAGGTGTAGAACTAATACAAATCAAACAACAAACAAGAACGGTTAATTTTTGTTCTGGTATGTCAAATTTATGAGGTCCAGTGTGTTTTGATCGACAAAAAATATTAAATTGATATTTGGATTATTTATATGAATATATAACAGTTATATCTATATCAAACTTAATCCAATTGTTCTCATGAATATGCGTAAATAGGACCATAAACGAACCGAACGTTCAACAAATCAATCAGCAGGAACTCATTTATGTCGTTTAATTTAATAAATGAACAAACATAGACACTTTTTTAGTTCATTTAGTTAAATGAACGAATATAAATAATGATCTTGTTCTTGTTTCCACGTTCATGAACGTTCATTTATTTATATATATGAATGTAATTATTTAGGATGTTGCTATTTACACACCCTTAATAGATGGTGCTGAATGCTGGGAATTGAACCCAAACTTCATTCAACAAACCATCGATTCAATTATTTTTTATTTATTTTATTTTATTTACTATTTTTTTATATTATAGAGAAATGTTTGTTATAATTTTTGATTTATATATATTACGATTTTTTTATTGTTATATTATTTTATTATAAATTATTGACATAGTATTATATATATATATATATATGTTATTTATTTATTTGCATATTATATTTATATACTGTTAAATTCTTATAATTTATTATAAATTATTGACATACTATTATATATATATATATATTATTTATTTATTTACATATTATATTTATATATTTATATATTCTTATATTTATATTATTATATATTATTTACATACTAATTATATATGTACATATTACATATTATTCACTTGATTTATATATATATATATATATTACTATTTTTGTATTATTATTGGTTTAACATTTTCTAAGAATGTTAATCCTAACATAATTTCTAATATATCGTTTTCGTTTTCATCTTCTATTAATAATCTTAAGGGGATTGTTTCTTGTCCAATCTTAGTATAGTTTCTATTAGTTCGCTTATTTCATGAAGTTCCCCATTAAAATTTGTATATTAATGGGGTTCATCTAATTTATACTTTTGTAATTGTTTACACAATTTATGGTTTATATAATTTCCATTTGCTCCTGTATCTATTAATATATTTATAGGAGAGAACTTTGTCCCATCAAAGTATTTTCCAATAATTTTATAGTTTTTTAAATTATCTTCCTTAGGTATCATTATGGGATTAAATTTTTCTGAATTTGATAATCTTTTGAGACTAATTACTTTTGTGTTCGAAAATGATAATCTGGGGTTTACAAAATTGCAAGTTAATAGTGGTTTATGTTGTAAATCCATATTTATAGGTCTAGAATCTATTTCTTCTATTTTTGGTAAATTAGGTACTTGTACATGGTATAAATCATTAAATAGTAAAAGAAAATATATAGTACTTTTTATGTTAAAGCAATCTTAATGATGAGTATTTGATATAGCATAAAATATAGCATATTTTATCGAATATGGTCTGTTTTGTGTTTTAAAGAAATCTCTTCTTTTGAACTTTTGTAATAGGTTTAAAGTCTTATCAAAATCTTTATCTTGTATGTGGTAGGAAATTCTTGGATAAATATTAAATTTTAATTTTCCATATTGTAAATTTCATTTTAATATGCCTAAACATGCTTCTTCCCTATCTCTAATTCTATTATCCATTATAGCGAGCTCTATAGGGGAATCTATTCCTTCTTTGAAGGTTGATTTTATAATTATCTGTAATGGCTCCTATATGTATCCATCCTAAAGTATTTCTAACTTCAGGTTTTACTCTTACTAATTTATTTTGTATATTTTTTTAGATAATAAAGGTATCATGACTTTATTAGAGGTTATATCTATATCTAACGTTCTTTCTTGGATGTTTAATCCATAAAATAAGTGATGGTTCTAGGTTTTATCCCTAATCTTTGTAAAATATTTATTTTAAATCCAGAATAGTTAGATAAAGAAAAGTGTTCTCCTTGTATCTGTTTTAATCTTTTCTTGTCTATCAGAATCTCTTGTCTGTATTCTCCTCTTTGTTCGTCTTGATCATCTATTGTAGAATTAGAAGTACTTGTAGATCCTACTTGTAATTTATTCATCTTCAGAAGAAGTATATTCTGTATCAGTTAATATAAATATACTTTCATCGGAATCTACTTCTCGAAAATCATTAATTTGAATAAAATCTCCATCATTTATCATTTTTTCGATATCTTCGTCAATTTCAAACATTTTAATGTTTTTTCCAAAAAATTTAGGGCATTTATTAGCATAATGTCCAATCTCTTTTAAAAGTAGGTTTATGAGTCCTACTATATCTTCTTTTCTTATAATAATTTGTCTTTCTCTTTTTGAAATATCTCCTTTTATATTGACTCCTTCTTTTATACTTCTCTTTTATCTTTCCATAATAGTAAGAATTATCACATCCTATCATTAGGGGCATTTTTGGTTTATCACAATATAAAGATATTCTTTTCTTTAATCCTTTTGTCATTTTAGCTAAAATAGCATCTCCACACCATTCACTCAATTTATCTCTAACATGTGTTATTCTTTTTCCTAAAGTATCATTAAATCCTGGATCATAAGTATTTATCAATTTTTGTCCCCATGGGTCAGGGATCTTGGCAAAGAATAATGGTAAATAACTACCTGTATCTGGAACTTGATTATATATGTCATAATAATAATCTTGAAAAACACATATGTATCTATCTATTTCACAAATATCACATAATTGTAATCTTAACAAGGCGGTAGAATATTTTTTGACTGTGGCTGGATCTTTTAATATATTTCCTTCCCCACAGAATTCTAATCTAAAAGCTTCTACAGCTCTCATTATTATCTTTGCTGTTATATTATCTGTTTCAAATATGGCTTTTTTAATCTCCGGATTTAGATTTTGCCAAAATCTAAAAGAGCTATTTAAAAGTGTTCTTTCTAGAAAACTTACTATTGTTTCAATATCCATTTATTTACAGAAACTGCTATTCTAAAAGTTGTTTCCCATTTATCAATAGCTTCTTCGGTATTACTTATGCAATCCAAATCTAAGTATATCCCAAATGGATTAATCGGTTAATTTTTCATACTTTCATAAGGTTTATAATTTTCTTGTTTTCTTATTGTAGTCATCATAGCTGCATATCCTTAAGTGGGTCTATTAAATTCCCTTCTTATAGGTATTTTTCTGCTAGTGCTGGGAATGTCATTTACACTAGGTATCCAATTTTCTTGCGTTTTTTCAGGTTTTATATCTTCTTGTTTCATTTCTGGCTTTAGGTTTACAAAATTATCTTTAATTTCCATTTCACCTATTTGGGTTATTAAATTATCTATATTTGATCGTATCTCTCTTTCTATGTCAGAGTCTGAGTTCATCATTTTTAATTTCCACGGTATCCTTCTGGTATTTTCATGTTAAGGAATTGTTGTATCATTTGGTCTTTACTAGAATAATTTATTTCTCTATTTTGACTATTTGTAACACCCTAAAAATTTGATGCAAAATTTAAACCAGAACGAAATGCGGAATAATATAAAAATCACCCAATAAGTGGGGATAGAATATGGGAGTTTACATCTAAACATGGATATTAAAATAACAACCTAATAATCTATGCTATTTAGACTATAGATTACAGTTGGGTGTTACTAATATCCTCAAAAGAATATTCTATTGCTCCAACTATGTATATGCTCTATGAGCATATCTCCAAAAAGGTGTCATCTCTCTCTCTCGACACATCAACCCGCTCTTCTCTAAAGAGCCCCGTCAATCTGTTTACCTACTAAACCACATTTAAAATCAAGTGTTAGGCTTACGCCTAGTGAGAACAAACACGGATAAGGCAGTTAAAACATTTAAAAGATAAGATACAGTGCGTTTATCCCATTCAACTTCACTTGAAATAACTTACTCTTGATGAGCAAGGATCTTTTAAAAGCACCCGGGAGAGACCCGGTGTTCCATCCTTATTGACGGATACTAGAAGTAGGTAACTACACGATGTTTGAGCTAACTGTAAGAGCCAATGGCAACCGATCAATGACCGATTATGCACCTTAGTACACCGCCCCCGATGACTTCTTACGAAAGCCCGCGCAATGGTCAATGGAAACCGGTCTATAACCGATTATGCACCTTAGTACACGGCCCCCGATGACCCCAAATTGAGCATGCATAGAGTCAATGGCATCCGGTAATGATCCGGCATTATACCCAACGGTAAGAGGCCCCCGATGACTTCTATGCTACCAAAAAGGGACAACAATCCCGCTTTAAACCGACTATATGCCTATGGATCCATTACATACTAGTCCTACGACCGAATACATCAAGGGGACATATCGCTAGTTTTCCAACCTTGAAAACCCTTTCAATAAACCATTTCCTTTTTAAATCCAAGTTTTACCAAAAACTAGGTCAAACCATTTTGAGTTTCAAAACCAAAGATTATTTCATTTTATAACATTTCCAAGTATTTTAAACCATTAAAGATGCTCATCCCATCATCTACAACAAAATACTCCAAAACCTCATTTTGACCTAAAACCTCCAAACTTACCCAAATACACAACTACTTGAAAATAAGCTTAAGAATCAGTAAAATGCTACATTTACAACAAGTATTTCAGTTTATAAGTTTAGATTTAAACTCACAAGGCTAGAGTTAGGAGAACCCTAGAAAAGCTCCTACGAGGATGGAGGTGATCAAGAAATCTGAAAGGAAGCAAGAACACCACTACTTGAAGCTTTAAATGCTAGAACCACTCTTAAATCTTCAACTTGAAAGGAGAAATCAATGAGCTTGGATGAGGTAGGTGGAAGAAAATGAAACCCTAAAATCGCCTTCAATGCTTTTCTCCCGTTACTGAGTTTTGATATCTGATAAATGAGAAATGGAGCTGAAAAATCGCACTTAAAAGTGGTCCAGGACCACCCGGGCGATCTTGCCCTGCGATCATGACCAGGCATGATCGCCTGGCATGATCGCACAACCCGTACCGCGAGTTTCGTGCTTAAAATCGATTTTTTTTGGCTATCTGGTTTTCTTGCGATCTTGCCTCGCGATCATGACATGTCAAGATAGCATGTCATGATCGCAAAGTAGGTACCGAAACTCAATTCGGTTCAGGTTTTCGCTTTTTTCTTCCAGATCAATGTAACCCAACATTATACACTTGAATCCTTCCATTTGCCCAAAAATAATAATATTACAATGCTAATTTACATAGCCTTTCGCTAAATTTCCGGGTGTTACACTATTTGTTTTTATCAAAGTTTCTAATTTATTTAATTCTGAAAGTATCTTTTCCCCATAAAAATAATAGTTTTTTGTATTTCTATTAGATCCTTATCCATTTTTAAGGGATTTTCAGTTTCATTTAGATGTATAAAATCTTCCATTAAGGTGAATTATATTCCCAATCTGAATCATTTACTATATAATCTGAGTCTGTCCACTCATATTTATCATACATAAAATCTTCATCAGAGATATAATCTTCAAAATCATTTTCAAAATCATCGTAATTAATCGTGTTTATATTATTTCTTTCAATCAAAGGTTGATGATTATACAAACTTGTTGGAAGAAAAAAAGTTTGTCTGTAATCTATTACTCTATCTATAACGCCTCCCTCAAGCTAATCCTGGGTGGCTCTGATACCAATTTCAGAGTGAGGACCCAAAGCGAAGGCAGATAAAGGGTCAAATTTGTGCAAAAGAGGGTCATAATATCCTTCTAACCAATATAAAATATAATCAAGTAAAACATTGACCATGTTATTATCGAGTTGATATATTATAAGATTAAAAAAATCTGGATGAAGTAAATTTAAAAGGTTATTATCTATGGTTATCGTAAAAGTAATTATTAAAACCATCTTTTATTATTAATATCAAGCTTGTTTATAAAAGTTTTTGATTAATTTGAAAATTTTCCCTATGATTTCTAAAAACATCAAACAGTTAATTATATTTCAAGATTACAAAAATAAAGGGTCCAACATGCTTCCGTACCTTTTTTCTCCTTTGACCGTAGTTTCACCGGGTTGTACTACGAGACTTTTAACAGACGTTCCAGCCCCAACCTGTCTTTAGGAACAGGTAACTTCTCTGTAGCTCCTTCAGCAATACCCAGCACAACCTAGTTTTGTTTCCTACGTTAGGTGTATGGAAAAATAAGTATGGATTTGGTTGAAGGTTTTATTTATGTAATAAAGAAATAATTATAACTATCTAATGAGGCTTAGAATATCATAAGGAAAGTAGAGGCTTTTATTTCATGATTATAGAAAAACACATACAAAAGTGAAAGGTAGGATCGATGATCCTTCTTTTTCCTTCCTAACTCCTATTTATACATAGATTTTATCATTGCCTCCCTTATCTGATCTCCTTCTCTATCTTTTTTCATCTTCTTGTAAATTGAGGTCTTGGAACTTATCATGCCTTGTAGTTTGGAGTCTCCATGGTGTTTTTTTTTATTGGAAAGTCTTGGAGGCATCTAGGGAATGCATTTTTGGCCTATCTTCCACTTTGTCTCTTATGGGTAGCAAGAGCCACGTTTTTTATACATGTGGTGGGTCCCACATGTTCTCTAGTCTTCAACAATATCCGATTTTTATTTAACTTTTAAGATATATCTTTCTTTTTTGTTTTATTCGTCATTAGATGCTAGGTGGACACTTGTATCTTCATTTGTCTCTATTCATTTATCTGGTGAGCAGGATCAACATCTTCCTCTTTTATGTCCCCTAAAGTTACATATCCGACGTTGAGCTAGTGGGCTCGATTTGATGACACATTTATCTAGCAGCTCTATCTTTGTTCTTAAATAATTTTCTGCTACTTTAGGGGTTGATTTAGCAGAAGATATCATTACCCAAGAGTATATCTTGTTTCCGACGTAAGTGCGAAATCCTCTTTTGAAACTGGCCTCCATCCCTTGTAGAATGATTCAGATGCCTAGTGCTATTCTATAATATATGTCATTTCCACAAAAATTTTGAAATTTTGCTTTCTTATTTGTTATAGAAATTGAAAAGGCTTCTGATTTGGCTAACTGAATAAAATGATAAGCTGGATATCTTTTGTCTTCATAAAAATCAGGTCCTGATGATAAAAAATTTTAAACCAGTATATCTTTTGGGGTTATCGTCGGGTTATTAAGATAACAATCTTTGACCCCCATCATTATCTAGTGCGGTAATTCAGAAATTTCAGAAAAATCAGGAAAACTTAAATATATCGAGTTTATGGCACCAAAATCGTACCAATGTTTAACCTCATGAGCAGATGATTCTTGTAAGTAATTAATTATGGGGTAATTTCCAGAAAAATCTACATATCTTAAATCTGTTCCTGAAAGACTATACAAATCTTTCATCACTGATGTTTGTCCTTCAACATATGTTTGAAGAACTGGAATATCAATTAACATTTCTTTTTCTTTAAAAATCATTTTTTCCTTAAAAATCGTGTTTTCGAAAAGTGGCCTAAAAGACAAAGTTTCTTCCGTTGTCTTTTGACTATTGTCAAAAGTTTGATCCATCATTTGTTCTTCAGAAGAAGAAGGAATATTTGTTTCAACTTTTATTAAAGTCCTTATTTTAAAAGTATCAGTTTTGCAATTTATTATACCAGCTTCTATTATCTGACTTGATCTTAATAATAAATCTCGAACCTGTATAGTATTGCCCGGTAGATTGGCAATATCAATGATATCAGAGACTGTATCTTTAATCGTCTCTATCTCTTTATCCATTAAAGAGAGGACTTTATCAACTTCTTCAACCATCTTTTCCATCTCTGGTTAAAAAATCTGCTAAGACATTTTTATCAGATTTTATAATTTCTATATCAAAATTATACTCAGATAAAAGAGTTTGTCATCTAATTAGTCTTTTATATTATGGTTTAGAGGGCAAATTATTTCTGATAAATGCTTTGACCTGGGTATTAACTGTTCTTAATAAAAAGTTTTTTGGCAATAAAAAATAATAAAATATTTGACAACTTTTTACCACAGCTAATAACTCTTTTTCGTTTATATGGTATCGTTTTTGTGTATCAGTAAATGTACCGGAACAATATTTGCAAATACTTTCTCCAATTATTTCTTGCCCTGAATAATCTATCTTCTTAAGAACACCACTCCAATAATTTTCAGAAGCATCTGTTTCAAAAATTAAATTGTCACTTTCCTTTGGTAATTGTAATATTAGTAAAGATTTACAATATTCTTTTATTTTTTCTACTCAATTTTCCAATCCTTTGTTAAAACTAAAAAATTTATCCTTTTTGAGTAAATCTTGAAAATGTTTTCTTAATGCTGCTAAATCTTTAATAAAATCAGAAGCATAATTAAGTATTCCTAAAAAACTTTTAACTTGTTTTTTACCTATTAATTTATTAGGAAACGAGTTTATCTTTTCTAGGATATGGCTTTGAAGTTCTATCTCTTTGCCATCAATTTTCATTCCTAAGAACTCTATCTGATTTTGTATCAATTTTGTTTTCTTCTCAGACAAGGCTAACCCATTTTTTATACATAACTTTATAAATATATCTAAATGTTAAATGTGATTCTATATCATCGGATAATATCAAGATATCATCAACATATACGAAAATAAAATCATAATCTTTAAAAATACTATCCATTTTTCTTTGAAATATTTGAGAAGCATTTTTTAATCTAAATGGCATAACCAACTATTCATATTGTCCTTGAGGTGTTGAAAATGTTGTATACAAAATACTATCAGGATGCATTTTTATCTGTCAAAATCCACTTTTACAATCAAATTTTGAAAATATCTTTTTATTGGTAGTCCAATTTATTAGGCTTTCCTTATGAGGTAAAAAGTATCCATCAAATACAATATTATCATTTAAATTTTTTATAATTTATCACCATTCTAGCTTTTCCCCTAGCCATTTCTGCATGTTTTCCGACTAGAGATGGCAAAAAACCAGGCTCGGGCCGGGCCGGGCCTCAGTCGGTCCCGGGCCGGGCCTCAGTCGGTCCCGGGCCTCAACAGTAATTTTTGGACCGGGCTTTTTGGGACCGGTCCCGGTCCTAACGATTTCAAACCAGCCCGTTTAGTGTGTTTTCGTAACCGGTCTCGAAAACCGGTCCCGGTCCCGGGCCCAAAGCGGTCCCAAACCGGGCCTTCAATAAAAAATTATTTTTTATAAAAACATTAATTCTATTTATTAATTTAATATATTATATATGTAATCATTATATATATGCAATTGAGTCACTCAAATACACCTTAAAACATGTTTTATTGTAATTTTATAATTGATTTTCAAACAAATACACTTAAAAAATACGTTTATTATAGTTTTATATTTGGTTTTTAGTCAAATACATTTAAAAATACGTTTTATTATAAATTGTAATTAGTTTTCAATCAAATACACTTAGAAACTAAGAAATACATATAAAAAAAATATATAAAAATACAATTTTTTTGTAAAAATCGGGCCGGTCCCAATCGGGGTCCCATAACCGGTCCCATGACCAGTCCCGGGCCGGGCCGGGCCGGTCCTACAAATCGCTCCAAAAGTGTAACCGGTCCCGGTTTTCGGTCCTATAACCGGTCCTTACCAGTCCCGGGCCGGGCCGGGCTTTTATCGGTCCCGGTCCTCCGTCGGTCCCGGGCCGGGCCAGGCCCATTTGGCCATCTCTATTTCTGACCATAAATGTTGGAGAACTATGAGGACTATTGCTGTAACACCCATAAAATTGGGAGTTAATTTAAAACAAAAGAATTGCGGAATAACAACAACTACGCAAGACATTACCCATAAAGATGGGGAGGAGGTTAGAGTGAGTTTACAACTTCTACAGGAATATTAAATGACAACCTAGTAATCTATACAATTGAGATACAGATTAAGTTCGGGTGTCACTAAAATCCTCAACATAATCTTCTATGTAACTCCATTTATACACACGAGGTGCACTTCCAAGAATGCCACTACCGGCACCTAGCTTCTCTCATCCCATCAAGCCCCATCCGCTTGATCACCTGATATACATGTCATTTTAAGAAAAAGTGTTAGGCTTAAAAGCCTAGTGAGAACAAACAGTTCAAAATATAGAAAAGTCATTTAAACTTCGAAAACGGTAAATAAACATATAACCGAAAGCTTTTCTCAAAACATCTCTTTTTCTTTACTTCTGCGATTTACACCTGAAAGATACGCTTTACTTCTCTTGGGGGAAACTTCTACGGGAATGACCCGTCATCACATTAATCCTCACGAGTTCAACCCCAAACCGGGATCTATTACAAGTGCCCTCCCCAAGTACTTCTGACTATATGTGCCTATGGATCCATTACACTAGTCTATCATCTTAATACAATTGTTTCCAATGTATTACTTCTCTCCACAAAACCTGTAAAGTATAACATCTTAATACACTTGTTTCCAAGGTATTACTTCTCTTCACAAAACCTGTGAAGTATAACATCTTGCTTCCCAAAACCTTCCTTCCAAAAATTAGGTCAAATAATCATTTAGGTTTATACATCATATTTCTCATCAAAAACCCATAAGGGTGTTTTAAAACCGTTCTTCGTACTCATTTCATCATTTCAAAGAAAAACCATAAATGACACATTTTGACCTAGTTTTTACCAAAACCTTCAAAGTATAGAAAATACTTATTTTAAACATCACATTAAGGCAAAATACTTCATTTTGACATGTATAAAGTTTTAAAGGTAAGAATGAACTCACAAGCTAGAGTTTGACAAAACCCTAGAAAATCTCTAAGATGAAGATGGAGGTGATCAAGAAATCTGAACAGATGAGAGGCACCACCACTTGAAGCTTTTTAACCCCAAAGCTCTACTTGATCTCTCCTCTTTAATGGAGAAATAAATGCTTGCAAGGAGGTTGGTGAAGAAAGTGGAACCCTAAAAATCGCCTCTGCCCTTTGCTCCCAACACTGATAATTCGTAACTGATAAAATGAGAAAAGGAAGCTGAAAATCGCACCTTATTGCACTCTGGAACACACGGGCGACTATGCCCTAGGCGACTATGACATGTCATAGTCGCGAGTCATAGTCGCGAGATTTGTACCGAAAGTCTGATAAATTTTGGCTGGTTTTCCCTTCTCCGCGACAATGCCTTGCTACAATGACATGGGCATTGTAGCCTGTCATTGTCGCCGAAAGTGTACCGAAAGTCAAAATTCACCCGACTTCCGTTCCTTTCCCCCAATCCATTACAACCCAAAATTATACACTTGAAACCTTCCATTTGTCCATAAATAAAATATTACAATGCTAAATTACATAACCTTTCGTGCTAAATTTCCGGGTGTTACAATTGCTTATCCTAATTACTTTAAAATCTAATAGTTCTTTAATTTGTTTTATAAACTCTTTTTGGTCTTCAGGGCTGTATCTCATGGGTTTAACTCTAATTTCTTTTTCTTTATCTTTCATTTCTAACTTAGCTGTAATATGATTCGGTTTTTATCCCAACATTGTAACGGAATTTATGTATAACATTGTTTCAATCTTTGTTTAATATCGTCGATATCGGAATCAAACTTTCTTAGATTTACTTGGTAATCTAATATTCTTTCGTCTAAAATTGTAATAGGTTGGTATTTTAATAATGGTGTTCCTTTTGGAAAAATCGGTTTTGAACTATTACCTATAACACCACGTTGGGCTGTGTGTTTTTTAAAGAGAATAGGCAAGTTTTTGCCATATGCTCTTTTCTTATATATTATTTACATACTATTATATATATACTAGAAAAATATCCGTGCTATGCAGCAAGATACATCTCAATGTTCATGTTTCATTTCATTTTTTTATCTCTATCGATGTTACAATAGTTTTATGTGGTTTTGAGAAAGCGATTTTTAATGTTTTATTTAAAAGTTATTTTCTTAATGCAATTTCTTTAATTCACTTTATTATTATATACATTAATTTTTGTTTGATAACGGAATAACTTATTTTTGCTTTGATAATATAACTTTTTATAGAAACAATAAGTATCTAGAACTCATTAATTATATTTTAGATTTTTTATATTTAAAACGAGATATTGTTTATCTTATCTATACTATATTATAAAGCATTTGATAAAAACTCTTAAAAATCATTTTTGATGCATGTAGTACTATTTATTGATTCATATTACTTACAATTCAAGATTACAAGTAATTATGCGTAAGTACAACTTATTAAAGTTTTATTCATGAATTCGTGTAACTAACTACATATAAACACAATCAAATATAGGTTAAACATTTTATTTTAAATATAAAAAATTTAGAATATATTTAGGATAATCATTGAGTTTAACAAAATACTTAGTCATTATTTTTATAAAAAATTATACTATTAAACCAAAAATAAATTACTTCGTTATTAAATCTAAATTAAAATATTAAAAAAAACAAAATTAAAGAAATTACATAAAAAAAAGCTTTTAAATAAAACATTAAAAATTGTTTTTTCAAAAACACATAAAATCGTTATAACATCAATAGAGACAAAAAAATAAAATGAAACATTAAAATAGATATGTATCTCACTGCATTACACGAGTACCTTTCTAGTATTGGATTATGTTTACATGTAGTTAGTTACACGAATTAAAAAATGAAGTGTTAAAAAGTTGAAATTACGCATATTTTATTTGTAATCTTGAATTTAAGTAATATACATCAATAAACAGTAGTACAAACGCATAAAAAAGGTTTCTAAGAGTTTTTACCAAATGTTTTATAGAGGGGGGTTCATACGAGTACGGTACCAATTTACAAGAATACGAGGACAATCCTCAGCCAATCATTTTGTACATGAAATTTTTCATGTACAAAATCATATGTGATTTTGTAAGCATCAAAAAGGACACGCGCGACTTTTTTCATGGGCAAGTCGCCGCTAATCATATATGATTTTGTACGTGAATCATATGTGATTTTGTATATGAATCATATATGATTTTGTACATGAAAAGTTTCATGTCCGAAATGATTGACTGAGAATTGTCCTTGTATTCTCGTAAATTGTTACCGTCCTCGCATGAACCTCTTTCTATATATATATATATATATATATATATAGAAAGAGGTTCATGCGAGGACGGTAACAATTTACGAGAATACAAGGACAATTCTCAGCCAATCATTTGGTATATGAAAATTTTCATTACAGAATCACACATGATTCACGTACAAAATCATATATGATTAGCTCATATATGATTTTGTATGTGAATCATATATGATTTTGTACATGAAAAATTTCATGTACAAAATGATTGGCCGAGGATTGTCCTCGTATTCTCGTAAGTTGGTATCGTCCTCGTATGAACCCGTCTCTCTCTCTCTCTCTCTCTCTCTCTATATATATATATATATATATAGGGGTGGGTTCAAATGTGAACCTATCTTTGATTGTGAACATGAGGATGAATCACAATCATCCATTTTAGATCAGATCAAAAGATAAGGGATAAAATTCACGGTGGCATTTTTGTAAATAAGTGGAAAACTCAGGTCATGACTTAAATCATAAATACAACCTGACGATTCAAATCAGAACCAGACATCATCATCTTCCCCAAATTTCTTCATCATCTTCCCCATATTTGTTCAAATCAGAACCAAGCATCATCATCTCCCAAAATTTCTTCATCATCTTCCCCAAATTTCTTCATCATCTTCCCCAAATTTCTTCATCATCTTCACAAAATTTCTTCATCATCTTCACCATATTTCTTTATCATCTTCCCCAAAAGAAATTTCACTTCCGCCTCCAAATTTCTTCATCATCATTACCAAAATAAATTTTCGCACAAGTTTGTTTTTGCTTTGTGTTCCTCCTTAGAATCACAAGTCTTTTAAGATCCATATTCTTTTTCTTGATGAAGTATAAGAAGGTTTTTCAAATGTTTTTTTCCCTTTAATATGATCGTTCATCATTTTATCAGATGAAGCTTCTTTGAAACACATTTGCTTGAATTCTTGTTTATCAAAACCTTTGGTTCCATTTTAGGTTATATTTAGTCTGAATATAAGCTACAATTTTGGGTTTGTATACTTGTAGTTTATATTCAGACTGAATATATTCTATAAATAGGTGTTTGAATAATTGTAGCTTATATTCAGACTGAATATAAGCTACAATTTGGGGTTTGTATACCTGTAGCTTATATTCAGACTGAATATAAGCTACCTGTAGCTTACATTCAGACTGAATATAAGCTACAATTTGGGGTTTGAATAATTGTAGCTTATATTCAGTCTGAATATAAGCTACAATTTGGGATTTGTATACTTGTAGCTTATATTCAGACTGAATATAAGCTACAATTTGGGGTTTGAATAATTGTAGCTTATATTCAGACTGAATATAAGCTACAATTTGGGGTTTGAATAATTGTAGCTTATATTCAGACTGAATATAAGCTATAATTTGGGGTTTGTATACCTGTAGCTTATATTCAGACTGAATATAAGCTACAATTTGGGGTTTGAATAATTGTAGCGTATATTCAATCTGAATATAAGCTACAATTTGGGTTTGTATACTTGTAGCTTATATTCAGACTGAATATAAGCTACAATTTGGGTTTAAATAACTGCAGCTTATATTCAGACTGAATATAAGCTACAATTTGGGGTTTGAATAACTGTAGCTTATATTCAGACTGAATATAAGTTACAATTTGAGGTTTGAATAATTGTAGCCTATTTTCAGACTGAATATAAGCTACAATTTGGGGTTTGTATACCTGTAGCTTATATTCAGACTGAATATAAGCTACAATTTGGGGTTTGAATAATTGTACAATTTGGGTTTGTATACTTGTAGCTTATATTCAGACTGAATATAAGCTACAATTTGGGGTTTGAATAATTGTAGCTTATATTCGGACTGAATATAAGCTACAATTTGGGGTTTGAATAACTGTAGCTTATATTCAGACTGAATATAAGTTACAATTTGAGGTTTGAATAATTGTAGCCTATTTTCAGACTGAATATAAGCTACAATTTGGGGTTTGTATACCTGTAGCTTATATTCAGACTGAATATAAGCTACAATTTGGGGTTTGAATAATTGTACAATTTGGGTTTGTATACTTGTAGCTTATATTCAGACTGAATATAAGCTACAATTTGGGGTTTGAATAATTGTAGCTTATATTCAGACTGAATATAAGCTACAATTTGGGGTTTGTATACATGTAGCTTATATTCATACTGAGTATAAGCTACAATTTGTGGTTTGTATACCTGTAGCTTATATTCAGACTGAATATAAGCTACAATTTGGGGTTTGAATAATTGTAGCTTATATTCAGTCTGAATATAAGCTACAATTTGGGTTTGTATACTTGTAGCTTATATTCAGACTGAATATAAGCTACAATTTGGGGTTTGAATAATTGTTGCTTATATTCAAACTAAATATAAGCTACAATTTGGGGTTTGTATACCTGTGTGTTTATATTCAGACTGAATATAAGCTACAATTTGGGGTTTTAATAATTGTAGTTTATATTCAGTCTGAATATAAGCTACAATTTGTGGTTTGACTAATTGTAGCTTATATTCAGACTGAATATAAGCTACAATTTGGGGTTTGTATACTTGTAGCTTATATTCAGACTGAATATAAGCTACAATTTGGAGTTTGAATAATCGTAGCTTATATTCAGACTGAATATAAGCTACAATTTGGGTTTAAATAACTGCAGCTTATATTCAGACTGAATATAAGCTACAATTTGGGGTTTGAATAACTGTAGCTTATATTCAGACTGAATATAAGGTACAATTTGAGGTTTGAATAATTGTAGCCTATTTTCAGACTGAATATAAGCTACAATTTGGGGTTTGAATAATTGTAGTTTATATTCACACTGAATATAAGTTACAATTTGGGGTTTGAATAATTGTAGCTTATATTCAGACTGAATATAAGTTACAATTTGGGTTTGAATAATTGTAGCTTATATTCAGACTGAATATAAGCTACAATTTGGGGTTTGTATACATGTAGCTTATATTCATACTGAATATAAGCTACAATTTGTGGTTTGTATACCTGTAGCTTACATTCAGACTGAATATAAGCTACAATTTGGGGTTTGTATACCTGTAGCTTATATTCAGACTGAATATAAGTTACAATTTGGGGTTTGAATTATTGTAGCTTATATTCAGTCTGAATATAAGCTACAATTTGGGTTTGTATACTTGTAGCTTATATTCAGACTGAATATAAGCTACAATTTGGGGTTTGAATAATTGTAGCTTATATTCAGACTGAATATATGCTACAATTTGGGGTTTGAATAATTGTAGCTTATATTCAGATTGAATATAAGCTACAATTTGGGGTTTGCATACTTGTAGCTTATATTCAGACTGAATATAAGCTACAATTTGGGGTTTGCACAGTTGTAGCTTATATTCAGACTGAATATAAGCTACAATTTGGGGTTTGAATAATTGTAGCTTATATTCAGACTGAATATAAGCTACAATTTGGGGTTTGTATACTTGTAGCTTATATTAACACTGAATATAACTGAATATAAGCTACAATTATTCAAACCCTAAATTGTAGCTTATATTCAGTCTGAATATAAGCTACAAGTATACAAACCCCAAATTGTAGCTTATATTCAATCTGAATATAAGCTACAATTACTCAAACCCTAAATTGTAGCTTATATTCAGTCTGAATATAAGTTACAGTATACAAACCCCAAATTGTAGGTTATATTCAGTCTGAATATAAGCTACAATTATTCAAACACCTAAATACAACCTGACGATTCAAATCAGAACCAGACATCATCATCTTCCCAAAATTTATTCATCATCTTCCCCATATTTGTTCAAATCAGAACCAGGCATCATCATCTTCCCCAAATTTCTTCATCATCTTCCCCAAATTTCTTCACACCATCTCCTTCGAACCTTAGATTTCGTCAACTCAGACAAAGAAGAAAGGTAAGAAGGAGAACCCCCACACCTGCAACTTTTTTCTTTTCTGCTTATTTTCTTCTTTGTGCCTCCATCGTCCCTGGATTTCATTTCTTTGACCATGAATTTCGATTGATGAACACAATTTTGGATTTCGATTTTGTCTTTTTCTTACGATTTTGGATTTTGATTTCCAGATTCGATTGAGAACTGGAGATTTTTACTCAAAAATTTAATTCAGATAAAAACTTCCAAAATTACCCCTCAAGCCATGTTTAAAGATTAGCTTGAATATGGCTTAGATGAAGGACTGAGATTCATCCTCATGTTCACAATCAAAGATAGGTTCACATTTGAACTTTCCTCTTTCTCTCTCTCTCTCTCTATATATATATATATATATATATATATTTATTCGTTTATTTACAAATTATATTTATATATTATTAAATACTTATATTGATATTAATATATATATATATAACTTATATATTATTTGCATACTATCATCTATATACATATCACATATTGTTCAACTCTTAGATCTAGTGACTTAGAATCACCTGAGACAACTTTTTTACACTTGAAATTTCACAAAAACACCGTGAAAGTAACCTTCAAAGTGTTTTTACTGTAAAGGTTCGGATTTTTTTACCATCACAGTTTTTTGCTGTGAAGTTTCAAAGGTAAAAATGTGGTCTCACGAAAACAGGTTGGTCTCACGTGAACCCAACCATAGACATAGTTATCAGAATTCATCAACATTTGTTGACTTGAATGAAATGAGTTATCGAGAACTAGTGACTAGCGAGACACAAATCTTTCTTCAACAATAATTATAATGCACATCAATATATTAATCATTTCCAGAATGGTTTGTGAGAGGTGATGGAAATTGTGGATTTCGAGCAATAGTTATCCACCTCAGATTCCGAGCAATAGTTGTCCACCTCGGTTTTTGAAATCTGAACTCGAAAAAAGGACCCTACTGGGCAGAATTTTCGTGCCGTGCGACCTGGGGTCACGACGCATGTAACACCTAAAATTTAGAGCATATTTAAACCAAATGTAAATGCGGAATTAAATAAAAATCACTCAATTAGTGGGGAATGAGTATGAGAGTTTACAATATGATACGAATACTAAAACAACAACCTATTAATCTATATAACTAAGAACATAGATTATGCTCGGGTGTTGCTAATATCTCCAAAATAAATTATTCTAATATCTCCAATAATTACACTCTAAAGTGTATTTCCCAAAAAGAGTGTCTTCACCGGCATTTCACTCCGCTCCTCTCTAAGAAGCCCCCTTAGCCCGATCATCTACTAAACAACATTTAAGATCAAGTGTTAGGCTTACGCCTAGTGAGAACAAACAGTTAAATGGATAAAGCAGTAAAACATTTTAAATAAAGATGCGACACACTTTATCCAATTTAACTTTACTTGAAAACTTACTCTTGATGAGCAAGAGTATTTTTACAACTATCGGAGGAGACTGTAACACCCCTAAAATGGGAGTTAATTTAAACCAAATAAAAATGCGGAATAAACTTCAATGACATAAACATCACCCATAAAAATGGGGAAAAGTAAAGGAGTTTACAGCTTCAATTGGATACTACACGACAAGCTACTAATCTATACAGTAAAATACAGATTGAGTTCGGGTGTCTCTAAATCCTCAAATATACTTATTTGTAACTCCATCTATACACCTAAGTGTACTTCAAAAGGGATGCATCTATCGGCATCTAACTCCACTAAACCCTTCAAGACCCTACTAGCATCATCACCTGATATACATGTCATTTTAAGAAAAAATGTTAGGCTTAAAACCTAGTGAGAATAAACAATTCAAATATGGAAAGCTAGTAAATCTTCGAAAACGGTAAATAAACATTTAACCAAAAGCTTTTCCAAAAATCCTTTTTTCTTTTCTTTCGCGATTTAACACCTAACAGATACACTTTCCAAAAATCCTTTTTCTTTTCTTTCGCGATTCACACCTAAAGGATACGCTTTTCTTCCTTTGAGGGAAACATCCACGGGAGCGACCCGCCATCGCACCAACCTCAACCCCAAACCGGGATCTTGGTTAGTGAAAATAAGCACGACCAGATATCAATCTTCGGTTATACTTAGTGATAAGTTCAACCCCAAACTAGGATATATTACTTATCACTCTTGCGAACAAGCTCAACCCCAAACCGGGATATGTCACTTTCTCCCTTCCTTAAATACTTCCGACTATTGTGCCTATTGATCCATTTACACTAGTCTAACTTCCTAATACATTTGTTTCTGATGTATTAACTTCCCTTCACAAAACTTTGTGAAGTAATTTACCATGCTTCCAAAACCTTCCTTCCCAAAATTAGGTCAAAATAACATTTAGGTTTATACATCATCTTTCTCGTCAAAAAACGCATAAGAGTGTTTTTAAAACCATTCTTCGTACTCATTTCATCATTTTAAAGAAAAACCATAAATGACACATTTTGACCTAGTACCAAAATCTTCCAACTACAGAGAAATACTTATTTAAACATCATATAGAGGTAAAATACATCATTTTGACAGGTAAAGTTTTAGAAAGGTAAGAATGAACTCACGAGCTAGATTTAGGCTAAATCTAGGTTTTTATCACAATACCGAGCTTCATTAGGTGAAGGCTTCAGATCCACAATTTTCCGCCTATAAAACCTTCATCTAGATCATAAACAAACCCAACATACACCAAAATCAAAACCAACTCCAAAACATAGAACAAAACCCTAGATATGGTGTAAAAACTCTACAATCTCACCTATCGGCATGAGGGAACCACATATATTTGAGAAATCTCGAATCCTCCATGCTTCCATGTTGAAAAGCTCTAAAATACGAAACCATAGCAACTTGAATCGCTCAAAACGGAGCTGTGGTGAAGAAGTTATGGCCAAATGAAGATTTTCTCGTTTTTTCGGTCTTTTTGTGCAGGTCAGGGAGTCACGCGGGTTTTCCAGCGAGTCTCAAGCGATTTTGGGATCCGGGCGAGTTTCAAGCGAGTCTTAAGTTGCCAAGGACTCACCCAAGCTCCTGTTGTCTCCTCAAACAGTGGACAAAGCGAGTTTCAAGCGGGTCTCAGCCGCCGAAGACTCGCCCAACTCTCTGTTTTCACCCGAAAACCCCTTGTTTTTTCGTTTAGTTGCATACCTTCAACCTTCCTCATATTACAACTAAGAAATCAAGAAAACTAACTTTAGGATATCAAATTTGACTACCTAAATTAGATTTATACCCGAATAATGTTCAATCTACAAAATAAGTCTTTTCCAACGTTTTAGGTTTTTTCGTAGAATTTTCCGGATGTTACAGAGACCCAAAATTACCATTAGTTGTGGTGGGACACGAAGGTAGACCACAAACCAATGTTACGGGGCGATACAAAGAATAGCACGCAAATTCCACAATGCATATTCAAGACATCTACCAAATTCCATTACGATAGCCGGTTGTGCACATGCCCTCACCTCAAGAATCGCACGCAAATTCCACAATGCAAATTCCGGGTGAGTGAAAGGATAGTCAGGAAATAACACGCAAATTCCACAATGTCAATTTCCAATTTAAAAGTGTAATTTAGGCTATCCTTCACAATAAATAAGTTTAGACTCTTATGCCTATGGATCCATAACTGGCTAGTCTATAAATCAAATACATCAAACAAGACGTATTGATGGTTTTCCAAACACTGAAAACCTTTAAATAACCATTTCTCTTGAAATGTGCATTTTACCGAAAATTAGGTCAAACCATTTTGGTACCAAAAACCAAAGATAACTTCATCTTAAAACATTTTTAAGTATTTTAAACCATTTGTGATGCTCATTTCATCACCTACAACAAAATACCCAAATTTCTCATTTTGACCTAAAAACTCCAAACTTAACCTAAATACATAAATACTTGAAATCATAAACTTAGAATCAGTAAAATACAACATTTATACCAAGTATTTGAGTGTATAAAGTTTGTATCTGAACTCACAAGCTAGATTTAGGCTAACTCTAGGTTTTATCCCAACATTTGTAACCAGTTATGAGATTATGACAGGCTATTATTCCACTATCATAATCGTCGGGCATTATAGCCTGGACCATTCCGAGGTGTTTTCCCATTTTTCACCCGTTTTGATCCCGTTTCTCGTCTAGTAAATGATACCCAATATAATTAACTTCAAAATACTTAACTTATTGATTCTAAGGGTGGAACACGAAGAGGACTCGGGATTCCACTTTACCAAGGGCCCGGTTAATACATTGTGCCATTGTCACTATAGCATGGCACAATTGTTGGGACCACCAACTACTTGGTACCACCGGTGCTATTGTGACAGATGTCATAACCGCATGGCACAATAGTCGAGACGACCATACTCTAAGTACCATCGGTGGTATTGTGACATATGTCATAACCGCATGGCAGAACTGCTCAAACTCCGAAACTATCATTTGGTTATTGAGTCGCTCGGTTCAACATTTTCTTCAACTGGGACGAAAATCGGGGCATTACAACGCAGGTCGCATAACACATTGTTTGCCAGCCCCTGCACCACTTGGAGTAGCAATGCAGGCCGCGAGAGTATCTGAATTCGCACATAAGACCCTAAAATCGGGATTTTGGCCATATTTCTCCTCAACACACTTTCTCACTTGGTTCTCTCCAAAATTTTCTCCTAAACCGATTTTGGGGGCATTTACTCCTCAAATCTACCCAACTAAATCACTAACTTCTCTTTAAGACTAGAGTTTCAAGATTAAAGCTTCAAGATCTTGGTGTCACTCACCTTCTCTTTCAAGTGTTCAACATCTTCATCAAATTCCTTGGGTTTCTATGGTTTCCTATAAATCGTGAGCATTGTGAGTTCATTCTATGTTTTTATAAAACTATATACATGTTAAAATGATGCATTTTACTTCCTACAAGTTTATATTTTAAGTATTTGCATATTTTGGTTATTTTGTCAAATTACGCCAATGTTGGGCAAATTAGGGATTTTGTGTATATTGGTAAAATGAGTATGAATGATGGTTTTAAACACTTGGGAAAGGCTTATTTCAAATTATTATTGGATTTAAAAACCAAAATCATCGTGTTTCACATTGGGATTTTATTGGCATAATGGGACTACATTTTTTGACGAGCTACGAAGTTTTAGTGTTGGGTAATAATTAATATATCTAGATAGATATATTTAATTATATGACTAGAAGGTAATGGATCTATAGGCATATAAGTCAATTTTTATAGATGTTGATTGAGAATGATTATTTCTACATTATACTTAAACGCGGGAATTGAAGCATTGGGGGCCGTGGGTGATTGATCTTGATGACCGTCTGTCATGTAGTATTTAATCTCTAACTAGAGAGCGTGTCTTAGATATTTGGGGACTCGAATTATAGACTGTGGGTGGTTGATCTCGATGACCAATTTACTTTGATTGAAGCTCTATAACGTTGAAAACTAGCTTACTTATTTGTTCCACCATTATCAATGGTAAAACGGGACTCCTCTGTTATTCTCGTACATTTTACACCCTCCCAAGGGAAAATGTGAGCTAATTCATAAATATCATTATTTAAATATGTAGGTCCCTAAGGAGTCTACAAAAGTGTATAAGTATCACACAATTTGTAGAAGGCGTGGGGAGGGAGGTGAATACAAAAGCACAAACTTTTTAGGTTTTAAATGGGTTTATTGATGATAAACAAATTTACAGATTGTTGCGGAAGTAATAATAAGTAATAACACCTATTCTAAACAATCTAAGAAACACAAAGTGATGCACAAGATAAGAAGAGAAAATAAGATAGGTTCAAGAAGAGAAAGTGGATGCATGCATAGAAAAAAGATGGATTTTTTCATCTATTTATATCCAATGCATTTAATGCATGTCAGAAGGTATTATCCACATGTCAAACATCTATTGGAGAACTTGTCATTTGTCCAAAGAGATGACTTGCTTTTAGCCGTTTGCGAACATTTGACCTTTAGAGTTGGCAAGCACATGGAGATCAATAAAGCAACAACTACATGTACTATCTCTGACAGGCCAGGGGGTCGTCATTTTGTGCATATAGGATAAGAACAAAACTTAATCTTGTTGAGCAAGATTCATTTGATCGCGGATGCTAAGGCTTCACTGAGAGGTATTCAGTCATCACCGAATCTAGTTAGATTTAACACTTTGAGTAGACGGACTTGTTATCACTGAGTGTCGCTTCAGATTACGAACTGTCAGTCTCTATCCTCAGCTAATTCTTCGACTTCGATGAAGGTTTCGTTGGTGTTAAAGGCTCAACAAATCAAATGAATAATAAGTAAGAGTCAACAAAAATAAATAAACATATTTAATTCATGTTTATGCGACATATGTCCCAAAAGCAAGATTTACCCAAAAGTCGTTATAAATTGAAATAAACCTTTTTTTCAAATCATAAACATATTTATGCATATTTTCAGATGACTCATAAAAATACAATATGTTTTTTTTCCCAAATAGTTTATAAAGTTAACTACGTCAAATACATATACATATACATATATAGAGGGAGGTTCAGCGCGAAATGTTAAAAAGATAGAAAACTGAAAAACACCCTGAGACTCCTCGATCTGCATGGTATGCACAAATTCATACAAGCTATTGAAGCATTTTTTTTTCTATGTACCAGTGCATATAAGTACATATCCACAAATGCATATTACAAATTGCTAGTATGCATTTGTGGCTTTGTGCATATCGTCCAGATGGAGGGATCATATAGTGTTTTTCAGTTCTCTCTTTTTTTGGCCTTTTTCCCTGAACCTGACCCTATATATATATAGGCGGGTTCATGCGAGGACGGTAACAATTTACGAGAATGCAAGGACAATCCTCAGCTAATTATTTTGTACATGAAATTTTTTTCATGTACAAAATCATATGTAATTTTGTACTGGCATCAATAATGACACGCGCGACTTTTGTTGCGGGACAAGTTTCGGCTAATCATATATGATTTTGTATGTGAATCATATGTGATTTTGTACATGAATCATATGTGATTTTGTACATGAAAAATTTCATGTACAAAATGATTGGCTGAGGATTGTCCTCGCATTCTCGTAAATTGTTACCATCCTTACATGAACCTCTTTCTATATATATATATATATATAGAGAGAGAGAGAGAGGGGAAAGTTCAAATGAGAACTCAAATTTGATTGTAAACGTGAGGAAAAACGAGAGCGACACATATATGAATGTAGATTATTCGGACTGAATAATCAAAGAAATATTCAAACTGAATAAATACTATATTCAGTTTGAATATTTCTTTGATTATTCAGTCTGAATATGACACGTGTCGCGCTCTCATTTGTCCTCACGTTCACAACCAAATTTGAGTTCTCATTTGAACATGCGCCTACACACACACATGTATATACGGGGACCTTCTTTTGGGAACCTTAATTATTATGAGAACCATGAGGTCCATTCTTAGCCACCCACTCTATTTAAATTAGGAATTTAGTAATTTTGGTAATTTTAAATTATAAAATTAAATAAAGGGCATTATAGGTATTTGTAAATTTTTTCTCTCTTCTCTTCTCTCTCCTCCCCCTCTTTCCCGGCCACCTCTCTATTTTCTCTCATTTTTCCACCGAATTGAACACAGTGCAAAGGTTGTGCACAATATGTGAACACAGGTTGTTCACAATGTGCATTTTGCTTGTGAACACTTCAAACGACGATTTCTGTAGTGGGATAAGAATGTGTACAACGTGCATACCACATAACAAAGGTTGTTCACAATATGCACTTTGTTTGTGAACGTTGTAAATGACGATGAACACTTTGTAAGTTGTAACTCTAACATATGTGCACCTGGTAAAAAAATCTCAATGAACACATTGTGATACATGGGTTTTGATCATACCAAAAGGATGATACAGTGAGATATCACTCCACTGGCCAAACCCTTTGTTTCCTATATGTTTCCTCTACTCCTATCCCTCTCCTCCAGTCTAACCCTAATTTTCTCGTCGCCACCATCTTCTCCGACGACCAACCCATGTTACCGCCACCATCGTCGATAACCGACCAACAGCACTGTGGCCATCACCTCAACCACACCAAGTGCAGATTTGCTTCAACCATCCCACGAAATTCCATCATCTCCGCTATCCACACCTAACTCAGCAACAATCGGCGTAGTTTCTCGGCCATCTCCTTCACCATTAGATGCAACACTTGGAATTACAAGTGACGGTGTAGAAGAAAAGGGATGTCATTAATTTGAAAATACCTAATTAGTTTAGTGGGATCCTACAATTTAGGGCGAGGCGTATTAGAGGGGTTATCAATTTTGAATTTAATATTTATTATTATGTGTTGTCTTTTTTTTTGGGCCGACGGAGTTAAGGTTAGCTGTTAGCTTTGTACTTGGGCACGTTAGAGCGGGTCAGGTACTCCTGGTGGCCCGCAATCGCCTCCCTTTCCAACACCATAATTCTCCGAAATTCGCCTGAGGAAAAAGTCTCTTGCAAGGCTCGAACTTGAGACCTACAAGGGCAAAACCCCCCAAGGTTTTTCCTTGGTGGCCAACTGAGCTTGTCAATATGTTAATGTCTAATTTACCCTTTCATATTTATTTAATAAAAATAATAATTATCTAAAATGAGTGGTTTAGAAGGGTTCTCAAGTCCTCACAAAAGATGAGGTTCTCAAAAGATTATCTCTCTCTCTCTCTCTATATATATATATATATATATATATTGGTTGGGTTCACGTAAGACCAACCTGTTTTCGTGAGATCTATGAGACCAAATTTTTACAATTGAAACTTCACAGCAAATCACTATAAAAGTAAAAAAAAAAATCGAACCTTCACAACAAAAACACTATGAATTTTACATTCATAGTGTTTTGCTGTGGAGTTTCAAGTGTAAAAAAGTGATCTCACGAAAACATCGAATTTTTTTACCTTTACATCGGTTTGCTGTAAAGTTTCAAGTGTAAAAATGTGGTCTCACAGATCTCACGAAAAAAAGTTGGTCTCACGTGATCCCAAGTCATATATATATATATATATATATATATCATCAAATAATTCTATTTTTGAGATAAATTATTTAAAAGGCTTAAACTTATAATTTATTTAACATATAAATTAAAGATCTCTAAAATATGCATTTTCAATATATGTAACCCAAAAATAAAAAATATGTAAATTTCAACAAATATCTAACACATTTGATAAATATTAAGTAAAATATAATAACACTTTAAAATACATATTTTGGCATGTACATAGTTTTCACAAACAACTTGAACTCACCTTGCTATTTAACTAGCTATAGGGTTTATCCCAAACTTGAGCTCCCTTAGATGTACGCTTTAGATACACAAGGTTCTCCCACAAAACCGATATCTAATATACCAGCAACTCAAAATACACTAAGGGGCTGTTTGTTTAGGTCTGAATGGTGCCATCCAGAGGTATGTCTGAATCGTGTAGAGGGAGGGTGTTGTTTGGCAAAAAAAATGATCTCTGAAGTGTAACAAAAGCCTCTAGATGGTACCTCCCCTAACCCCTTGCGAAATCATTCAGAGTCTGGGGTTTTCCCCATTTGCCCTTCAACAATGGTCCTCCCACTTCTCAAACTATATCCTTCCCACACTGATTTCTTCCCGTCGCTGGTCGTCCCCCGTCGTCGCGGTCATCGCCGATCGTTCCCTTCTATTGCCGATCGTCCCCGTCGTCGCGGTCATCGCCGATCGTCCCCTTCTATCGCCGATCGTCCCCTTCTATCTTTATCTGTTCTTCCCTACTCATAAAGTCTCATCTGTTGACTTCACTCACCCAAATCTTACGCCACCTTCCATTTTCAATTAAAAACCCATTTCACACTTCTAGAACCAGAACCAGATCATCCCACCAACTCAATCAAGTGCCAAAAGACTTTTCTATGTGTCTCTTGTTCTTCTATTGCGATTAAGCTATTCTTTTCTATTTTGGGGGATTTTGCTGTGAGCTCATCTTTTAGTGGATGATTCCTATTTGACCTGATTTAAAGGTGAGCTCTTTAGTTTTATCTTCTCACTTTTCTTTTTCTTTTCTGTTCTTTTTTGTTTTGGTATCATAGATTTCTAATTGCTTATCTGTGTTTGAATATAACTAAAACCTAAATGTGTATTTGTGTTTAATTGTTTGATTTTGAGTTTAATTTTTTGAACTGGAACTTGAGTTCAACAAAAAACAATTAGAAGGGTAAAATGGTCATTTGTTCTTATTCAGATTGTCCATTCAGAGCACCTACCAAACAATCATTTTTCATTCTGCACTGTATCATACAGAGCCTCTATACCATCCAGACTTCTGTACCATCCAGCTCTATACCATCCAACAACTACCAAACAGCCTCTAATATTAACCTCAAAACACGCTAACATTAACTTCAACATGGATCTAAGACTAAAACCTTGAACATAGGCAAAATCCATCAAAACTTACCTCAAGAGATCATATGAAAATCCCCACTAAGACTCTCAAACCTTATGGTTAAAAATTTTAAGTTCCGCCAAGTCACAAATCCGGATCTAAAAAGTGAGAAAGGAAAAAGATGAAAAAGGATTGCTAGGTTTTCAAGAGAGAGAGAGAGAGAGAGATGAGAAGAGAGTTTAAAAAAAATAGAAGAAAGATAAGAAAGTGGGTGGGGTTAAGGGAGCTGAAAATCAGTGGCTTTCTATGAATTATAAACTAAATATGCCTATATATTTATATATAACTATATAGAGGTGACTTTAAATAAGAACTTAAATTTGGTTGTGAATGTAAGGACAAATGAAAACGTGTCATGTGTTATATTCAGACTGAATAATCTATATTCAGACACGTATTGTACGCTCATTTGTCCTCACTCCTCACGTTCACAATTAAATTTGAGTTCGTATTTGAACTTTCCTCTAACTAATATATGTATAAGTATTTATATACGTTTTATATATAATATAAAAATTACGTAAATATGATATATCTTAAATTAAATGGGACTCGTGATAAAAGATATTAATCCATTCGCCTAACAAAATTTCAGGTGTTACATTTCATGTTTTTCGTTTTATCTTATTGTTTCCTTCGACTATGGGTGGGGTCTTTATTTGATTGTTGCATCTTGTTGCTTCTCTCCCTCCCTAACTATGTAATTTTTATTGCTCTTTCTAAATATAATTTGTTGCTTTTCATAAAATATAATAATATAGTGCACGACCGTCGTTACCATTGCCTTCACTCCACCACCACGGTCTTCGTTAGGAGTGAGTATAACCGGGTATCCGGTCATTTTCTATGGAACCGGAACCGACGGTTCCTGGAAATCCGGAACCGAAACCGCTAACACCTGTTCCTTATACTTTGGAATCGGAACCGATGGGAACCGGTTCCGGTACCGGGTACCTGGTTTTAACTTTTTTTTAAAATTTTTTACATTGCATACGATAAAAATGTCATTATAAACTACAAAATACTGACTTAAAGAAATAAATACAACAAATGATTAAAACTAATTCGATAAAAACTAATTATTACATAAACAAACTTGAAAGTTTGAGCTTTTATTTATTATTTATAAATTTATAAAATATTTTTTTATCTTAAAGTGGCGGGTAGCGGGTACCCAACGGGTAACGGTTCCAAAAAAACGAGAACCGGAACCGCAACCAGTCCTGATCGGTTCCGTATTTTAGGAACCAGAACCAATCACATCGGTTCCGGTTCTGGAACCGGCAGTTTCGAAGCGGTTCCGATTCCAAAGGCAGGTACCTGGTTCCGATGCTCACCCCTAGTCTCCGTCACCATCATCGTCACCATATCCACCACCAACCGCCACGCCCACCACTACCATGCATATCACTACCGCCTCCACCCACCACCACTATTATATTCAACAAACCAAACAAACATATTCAAATTTCTTTAACAAGTTTCAGTTCAATTCTTGCCAACCAAACGCTAATTAAACCCGATTAAATTTTTTCCAATTATTTAACATTCCAGTTCTTTTAACATATTTCATATTTCTATAAATTTCAAACCCCACCTAGTATTTATATTATTTTTAAAACTGTGTCAACATTTTATATTTGGGCCAGATGAAATATTTGATTAGTAGAATAATGACACAAATCCAAACCCCTTGGCCCAAATAAGAACAGTTAAAAAGCAATATATCGTTGGATCCAATCTGAAACCGGCCCATAAATTTGCAGCATGATTTTGGCGGGAAATCCATATGTATGGAAACTCTTTTTGCTACCAAAACTACTAATCAGATACGAAAACCTCACCAAATTGAAGATTCTTCTCTCACGTAATCAAATTCTTGTGTTAAGATCATGAAGAAAGAAGAAGTTCAGCTGACAACAGCGAAGCGAGCATACAGGAACGCATCAGAGGAAGGGAATCGACAGGAAGAGGCACGATGGGCGAACGTAATTGGAGATATATTGAAGAACAGAGGAGAATACGTTGAGGCTTTGAGATGGTTTCGACTCGATTACGAGGTTTCAATTAAGTATTTACCTGAGAAACAGTTGCTTCCCACTTGTCAATCCCTTGGTGAAGTTTATCTTCGTCTTGAGCATTTCAAAGATGCCCTAATTTATCAGGTACTTCTTCACATTGTCTAAAGTTTACATTTACTTTTCTCATATACTCGTTCTGTTTATAGTTTTTTATATATTCTAGTTTCCATTGGTGGTGGAGAAAATTTCTGGAACTCTTGATTGTTAGGCTAAACTGTATATTCGGCCTTAATTCAAATATTGAAATTTGTTTTGGTTTTGAAGCTGTTGTATTGTTGGATTACGGTTTCATCATGCTCAATTTAGTTTAGATGTCCTCCGAGGATGTTACTTAGTATGGTTAAGCTTTATACTGAAAGTTTGGTAGGGGTGCAAGGGGAAATAGCCAAATAATAGCATTGAAGTTGATAAAATTTTTGGTTCCTTCATATACAATCTTTAATTTGAGGTTACTTGGTGCTTAGCAACACCGGACATTTAACCTTATGTGAATCTGCTGGACTGGGTCTTAAATCCATTGGTGTGGAGTTGGGTTCAAGGTGTTTGAACTTACGATACATAAAATACGAGTTGGCATCGTCAACGCATTAGTGATCTCATTTTACAACAGCATCAAAGGGAAGCTTTTGATAAATTGGGCAGGAAGAAGGGATCAATATGGATTTTTGTATTTCAGCTTGGGCCAAGAATGTGATTAACCCTAATAGCAAATATGAGAAACTCGATGGCAGAAAAACTAAGATGTATAAATAGTGATGCAAGTTGTTTGCTTTCTTGAAATCTCATGATTGTAAGGGAAAGTAGTACTTTCTGTCACTGCCTTCATTTCATTGGCACCATCATGCTCAATTTAAGTTGCACTTCGACCATTCATTTTATGTATATGTGGATAGTCTGCTTGAGCTGCCCCATGATGTTTTAAGTGGATAAAAGGTCTAATAGATGACAAAAGCATGCTATATCTTAGATGTGAAATGAAGGTGGTGAAATGGGCACTGAATTGAGCAGAAAGGGGACCAAACTTGATCCACTGTTATAGAATAGATACCAGAGTTTTAGCATGGTTCCAAAATTGCAATTTGATCTAGCTGTAAATTAATACTCCTATATTTTCATGATTTTTGTATCCCATGATTATTTTGTTGGCAGAAAAAGCATTTGGAGCTTGCAAAGGATACAAATGATCTGGTTGAGCAGCAAAGGGCGAGCACCCAACTTGGTCGGACATACCATGAAATGTTTTTAAAATCTGATAATGATCAAACCTCTCTTCGGAATGCCAAGAAATATTTTATTTCTGCCATGAAGCTTGCTCAAACTCTCAAGGAAAACCCACAATCTAACAAGTATACTTTTCTAAAGGAATACATTGATTGCCACAATAACATAGGAATGGTTGAAATGGATCTTGATAACTTAGAAGAAGCTGAAAAAGTTCTCACCAAGGGTTTACAAATTTGTGATGAAGAAGAGGTAGTTGAGAACGATGATGGACGCACTAGGCTCCATCACAACCTTGGTAATGTTTACATGGAACTAAGGAGATGGAATAAAGCTCGAAAGCACATTGAGAAGGACATTGTGATTTGTAAGAATATTGGCCATTGCCAAGGAGAAGCAAAGGGATATATCAACCTTGGTGAACTACATTACAGGGTACAGAAATATGAAGAGGCCAATCTTTGTTATCAAAAGGCAATGAATTTGGCAAAATCTATGGATGATGAGCATGCTTTGGCTAATCAAATTGACCAGAATATAGAAGTTGTAAAAGAAGCAACTAAGGTAATGGAGGACTTAAAGAAAGAAGAGCAGAATCTGAAGAAGTTGACAAGAAACATAGTTATGGCTAGAGGCACTTCAAGTGAAAGGAAGTGCTTGCTACAGCAGAATGCATCCCTTGATCGTCTTATTGAGAAATCAAGCATCATTTTTGCATGGAAGAAGGTATGTTTTAAAGTACTTTTTTTGTATGGAATTGTGGCTATGCACTTTATCAGAAAAAAAATAAAAATGATGCTAAATTGTCATCATACACCATGTATTATGAGCAAAATGAACTGGCTCCAACTTTTTAAGTAACCAAAATATTCAGATACAAGCTCACTTCTTAACATCTAATTTTATATTATTTAAGGCTTCCTTAAGTATAAAGAATTCAAATAACTTGTACACTTAGTGCGACTAATCAGATATAGAAATTTGAATTTCTACAACATTTTAATAACCATAAGTAATTTATTTGGGATTTTCACAACTCTAATGAGTTCAAGCAACTTAATAGGCTCTTCAAGTTAAATCAAACTACATAATTGGAACTGCAGCTACTGCTATTTTTACTGCCCCTACTACTAGAACAACTACTGCTTATATATACGTATATGTAGTTTATGCCTGCATCAGTAGCTTATTATACAGTTTAATCTTCTATACAGTGCTTATATCTTTCACAACAATGTTCAAGTTTAAGTCAATCCACTAATGTATCAATTGTTCAATTTTGTATTTTAGTTGTTGGCGCTTGTGTGAGAATGTAACTTAATTATGTATCTTAAATATTGGAAATTATTTGATAGCATTGTGAGTTTGCCAAAAAGAAGAAAAAAGTAGCAAGTGAACTTTGTGACAAAGAAAAGCTGGGTGATTCATATTTAGTTATTGGTGAGTCTTACCAAAAGCTCCGGAACTTCAACAAAGCCCAGAAATGGTACTCTAAAAGTTGGGAGACATACAAGTCAATTGGCAACATGGAGGTATGTGCAACTTATTTTATGAATCTGATTGTTGTGCACAAATTTTTAAGATGCAAAAGTATCAAAGAATTTTATCCAATAAATTTGCAAAATTTCTATTTTTCAGCTTCCACAGATTATGAGTTAAACAAAGTACATGTTTTGAAAGAGGCTGAACATCTGATGCCGTTTGCGAAACTAATGGCATATAGATGGTTTTTCACAACTTGATTTTTATGTTGGTACACTTCTGGTTTCTTACTTAGCAGCTGTTTGTTTACCTCTTAACAGTTCCATTAAGAGGCAGCCTCTGAATTGTTAAGAGGTGAATCATGTTTGACAAAAAATAAGTCTGCCTCTTAATGGTTCCAAAACCCTCTGAATCATTTTGTATCATGGACCTCCCTTAACCCTTAAGAGCCCTAATTACATCATAAACAATTACCAAACAATTATATTTCATTTTGCACTATATCATAAGAGGCTCTTAGTCATTCTGACCACTTAATCATTCAGCAACTGCCAAACAGTCCCTTAGAAATGTTGTTATTGCAGGGGCAAGCGTTAGCAAAGATCAATCTTGGAGATGTTTTGGATTCCGTTGGTAAATGGGCAAATGCTTTGGATGCGTTTAGTGAAGGCTACAGGCAAGTGTTTCTATTATTATTGTGATCTTTATATTTCACTGATATTATTGTTTATAATAATCACATGATTTTTAATTATCTGAAATAAAAAAAAATTCTTAGCTAACATATTTTAAATAGCCCATTTAAACCAATACTTGGTTAGTTGGTACCATTTTCTGATCACTGATGTTACTAGGTGGTGTTTGATAATACTGATGTGCAAAAAATTGAGGTTACAAAGTAGTCAATAACTTTTTTTGATGTTTCATATTTCATTTGGGTTGCACGGTATAAATTACAAGTAAGAAATGATGGAATGAATTAACCAAAAGCCAGAAATGAAGTGTTACAATTCAGTCATAGATATCAATTATACAGCATGTGGAGCTCTTCATTGCTATGAGTTTGCATTAAACTTAAAGACTATATTTAAAGGAATGCGAAAGTAACATAAGGCCTTTCACGAACTATAAAATGATGGATTCCTTATATACTGGACTGTTCTTTATAGAGGTTGATATGAACTAAATATCTCGTCTTAATTTGAATGGATTGGGATTAATCAGTGCTTAATACTGTTCTCTTTTGTTGCAGCATTGCTCGTCAAGCTAACCTAGTTTCTGCCCAGCTGTCTGCACTGGAGAATATGCATTATAGTTACATGATCAGATTTGATAATGTTGAAGAGGCCAGGTAATGGAACACTATTAGCTACTTACGAAAATTTTCATGTCTTTTAATATTTTTGATCTTACAAAGACAGTTTCTCTTAGAAACAGGCCCACCTTGGCTTGTTCAAGTGATTGGGACTTCATGACAACTTAGAGGTCATGAGTTTATATCGAGCTCGAGCTTAATAATTCTCGAGCTTGAGTCGATCTCGAACACAAAATAGAACTCATTTAACCAAACGAGTTGAGCTTTATAACACTAATGTTCGACTTGGCTCGTTCGAAAACTCAATTCAATTTTTCGAGTCGAGCCGAGCCGAGCCATTCGAGCATACCCATTTTTCGAGCCAAACATGCTCATATATTTATTAATCATACAATAAACATATAAAAATTATTGAGTTCAAGCCTATAAACGAGCTAATCGATCGCGAGTTCGAATCCATAAACGAGCATCGAGCTCGAGCACAATAACTCAAAAAATATTCGAGCTCGAGCCCTACATTGAAAAGTTTATCAAGCTCGAGCCCAATATTAATTTTTTGAGCCCGGCTCGATTAACCTACTACTCGACTCAGCTCGGCTCGTTTACACCCCTAGGGGCACGGGTGCCTCAAAGGTTTTCTGGGTGTTTCTAGAAATTTGTTCTAGGAACAGGCAGGAACATGTTTTTTTAAAGATTTCTAGATTGATTTTGAGAACTGGAGTTACTATCATAAGGTGGAAGTTCTTGGTCCAATGCAACTTCATCACTGTATATACCGTATAAAGTATCTAGTAGTTGAGATGAAGCTGATTAATCATTGCTCACTGAGCTATTTTGTTCTCTATAGGAGGTTACAATCACAAATAGACGAATTAAAGCAGTCAAACAGTGATCGTGAACCTTTAAATGTTCCAAGAGACTGCTGCTCTGAGACTGATACAGAGGGAGATGATATATCATTAATAAAGTCTGATATGAACTATTCACCAAGATTGAATGATCCAAATTCATATGGAATCGAGGATTCAGCAGATGACGAGGTCCCTTTGGTATCATTTTTTCGTTCAAATGGACATCAATCCAAATCAAAAGGTTCTCAATCAACAAAACATTGTACTTCTGCCAAATCACTGGAAACCTCATCCAGAAGCATGTCTAGGTCTACATGTAGTCAGACAGCTAGTCGGAAACGGGGTCGCCTAGTCCTTTCTGATGAAGAAGATGAAAATAAGGAAGTGTGGTGTCCGCGAGGACGAATTCATGAATCCCCAGAAGAACATGTTGCCACTTCTAATGAATGTGAGTGACTATCGGTTATCATGACATATATATATATAGAGAGAGAGAGAGAGGAAAGTTCAAATGCGAACTCAAATTTGGTTGTGAACGTGAGGACAAATGAGAGCGCGACACGTGTCTGAATGTAGATTATTCAGACTGAATAATCAAAGAAATATTCAGACTGAATAAATACTATATTCAGTCTGAATATTTCTTCGATTATTCAGTCTGAATATGACACGTGTCGTGCTCTCATTTGTCCTCACGTTCACAACCAAATTTGAGTTCTCATTTGAACCCGCCCCTATATATATATCACTTGAAATTGAGTGCCAAAAAACTGACTTTTTTGTTTGATGAATTGCAGTCAAGGGTAGATGTGATCTAACTAGTCATGTTCATGATTATCAGGTAAGACGTCTTTTGGTCCATTGTAGGTTGTTTTTGGTTATTAGTGTTGGTTGTTGATGCTTGTTTGGTGGTTTTGGCAACACTTGCAGGATATTTCACCAGTTGCCTCTAAATGTGCAATTAGTGCTTCTACTCATGTACATCTGGAAGAAAGCACTTCTTCCCACAAGGGCAGGAGTTCAAAACTAGCCTCATCAACTGCAGACGATTTCAGATGCTCAAGAGACAATGAAGCGGTTAATGCTTCCCATTTTGGTGTGAATGGTCTCAAGTGTGATGATGGTGTTTCTGAAAATACTTGTAAACAAAATGGTCAGGCTGTCCCCATTTTTGGTGCTTGCGATGATGAATATTGTGTAAGTATAAGTTAATTCTCACGGTAATGTCCATATTCATATTGCTATAGTATTTACAATAGCATATCTCTTAGGTTATAGTGTGTTGCTTAAGTTATCTACTTTATGATACAGCACGTATATATAAGATTATGAGTCATAATTTATTTGGCTTATTCAAGGGGTTACTCATTACCCATGTTGTCAATGCAGCGTAGGTTAAACTATATATTTCTTGAATATTTGTTGATTTATTCACATTTGGCTTGGTTTTCGAACCAATGGCTGTCAAAGGGTTGGAAGTTTGCTGCTTGAATTTGTTGTTGTGAACTTGCCATAGGCAAGTGGCTGTGGTTAATATATGGCACACCTACTAATTGGAAAATTGCTTGAGGATTGAGCTGGGTTTTTTTTTTGCAGAAACATATGATATTCAAAGTTGAAGATGACTTTGTGCACATAGAACCACGCTCATGTAAATTTGGGGATAAGCTTTGCATGGAACAAATAAAAGTTGAAGTAGCCTGCCTATACTTCTTAAAACTCATTAAGGAGAATAGGTCTAGAGGTATACTCTTATTGGTTATAAATAACCTTGCTTTCATTCTGTTTTTCTTCATTGATCATACATGTCTTAATGTGAACCAATCACTTGCATAATTGTAAAGTTGATTCTAGGCTTCTTGCTACAAACAAAAGATGGATGACATGGTGAGAGGAACTTGGTTTTCAGGCAACCTCAACAAATTGAGAAATCATCTCCAATATGTTAGAACAAGTTATAAGTGTCAAAAACAGCAAGCAATGAAAGATAAATCTGGCCACAGAAACAGAACAAGCAAACAAAGGAACCCAAACAACTTTTACGTGGATTATAGACTTCTAGCTAGAAAACAAACAATGATATAGATAATCTAGCCTGCCGGCACTTGCTAATATCACACAAGTAAGCTTGTTTTATAAGACTTGAAACAAAAAATGGGTACAGCATGTCAGTGTCACTTGATTGATTGCAAAGATTTGAAATAACCTTTTTTCCTACATAATATCGCCTAGTTTGACAACATTTTTGTTTTCTGTTTTTGCGTTTACATGGTTAGAAAGATATAAAGGCACTTGACAAAGGTTTGCAGCGTTTTAAGAAAACCAAAATTAGTTTATAGAATTATGTAAAAATGGAATTAGAAATTGTAAACTTGATGTTGATGTTTTCATGGTTTACAAAAAAAACACAAGTAGACTATCTTGGTGAATTTGAGCTTTCAAACTGCGTAAAACATGATTTATATTTAGTTAAAAATTTTCATCTATTTTATTAGAAGACAGTCTTGCCAAGTGGATTTAATTATTTTCTCAAACAAAAACCCCCTTTGCATTAACAAAGAAAAATCTAAAATAGAAAATTAAAGTGGGCATGGCTTATTTGAGGATTACACCCTATTGCAATAATATGCTAGGAAAAAGGGTGCTATAATGAGTTAGTATGATGGATTCATAATTTGCAATGAGACAGGGAATCTAAATGCTGTTTAGACCAAATGCAATAAAGCTATATGAAGGATTTTAATGCTGCTCTGATGCTCCATGTTATATTTTGATGAATTGACAGCCTATTCTGAAAGGTCACCATTGTGTATGTTATTTTACACAATATTGTTCAACTGATGCAAATAGGGTTAATTATTAATGCTATGGAGATTTTAAAAAGTGCATTAGAATCTAATAGTCTCAGATTATGTGGCACCAAGGAGATGTTTGTTTTAGCTGAGGAAGCCTCTTAATTGGCCAGGCTGTCACCCAGTACGACTCTTTGTTTTGTACTTCTATTGAAGTGCCTTCAGAAGCATAACAAGTAGATTTTTCCCTTTTGTGCTAATTTTGTAAGAGGGAAAACATATTTGGATAAAATTCTTTGGTATTTCTTCATATTCCTAAATACCCAACTCTGAACCCAAATGATCTCAGTGTATTCTTAATTCCTAGTTTGTCTTCACTGTAGATAAAATGCACATTTGTATGTGTACACAGTTAATTATCAAACAATCTTCACAAGTCAAATTCAGCATTTAGCTCCTTAAACACCATTTTCATCTATCAAGAACTGTGCTTATCGTTTAGTAGACACTTAACATTAGCAAGTAATTACTAACATAAAATAGATGATGTAAATACTGAAACTTGGTAGAAAAGTTATAGAATTAACTCATTGATCTTACCAGGAACTGAAAATCGTGCAACAATCTTGATTCAATGTCACCTAGAACATTCTCATTAGTGCTTTCTTATTTTAAATTTACTACATAAAGATTCATTCATATTGCATATTTTCTGCTTGATTCCTTGTATGCTGCTTGAATGAAATTCTGTGTCCACCATAAAGAGGAACCATGCAAAAAATCATCTTTTTTCATCTTTCATTTGAGTTCCTATATTTCACTTTTCTTGCATCTTGTTCTATTTTCTTTCAGAAGGTACCATAAAGTGGAGCAATTTGAAAAGCTTTTTGATATATTTTGGCCTGTTTTGCACTGAGCATTTTGTTTAATTGAAGGCAACCTGATGCTAAAACTTCAGTCAAACTCCCTAAGTTACTATTACTCTTGTTAATATTGGATATTTGGATATGCATTCACGTGTATCATGTCCTCTAAACATCATGTTGGCGATGTTGCAAATAGGAGCTTAACGATCAACCTTGATGGAGAATTTTTGACATAGAGTATCTCAAATATTTTATTGCTTTTCTGGGTATCGTTGTATCATGAAATGGATTATCTATGGACTATATATCGAAATATTCATATCTTTCTTGGTGACTCACTAAATGATGTCGGTTCTATTTCTTATTCTTGGTGGTAGGCCTTTTGCCGATCATTCAACATCTGAAGTGTGGAGGAGAAGTTTTAGAAACCTTGGATGTATTGGATACCCCAAAGGATTATATGTGCGGGAAATGCTGGGTTGAAGTGTCTATCGATCGTATGTGTTCTTTCTCACGACGATACTTTTGTTGGCCATGATGCTTTTATGCTGTATGTTATCTAGTTTAACTAACTGTATAAGGCATAATTCAATTCATATGTGGTTCTTGTGCTTTGGTCGTTTCATAATACATGGTTGGAGTTTTATTCAAAATTCCTGACTTTTCCAAATAAATATATTAATTAATTTATTATCTTCAAATGCATTTTTGTGTAGGTTGGGTACCTAAGCGCTTGGTAAAACTCTATGTTGATTGTTGTAACGAACTTTCTGAACCGCCCAACCTAAAATTGCTTAAGAAGCTGTATAATTTAGAGGTAAAATAGATGCATCTGTGGATGATAATTTTCCTCTGCTATTAGTCTACGAATTGCTATAGTGAAGGTTGTGAAATCTGCATTTATAAATAAAACAAGTTTACTATTACTATTTCTTGGTTCTTTCTAACATATTTATTATCAGGTATCAGAAGATGAGATTGTTGTTTCTGACTGTGAATTGCAAGATATCTCAGCAGCACCATTACTAAATGCCTTACATTTGCACAAGACAATTGCTACACTAAACCTTTCGCACAATTTGTTAGGTACTAGTAGTTGGATCCTACCTACTTCTATCATATTTCTTTACTTATTTTTATAATTGAACACATGAAACAAAATTTTCATGTTTGCAGCTGTCACGTCTTTGGTACAATAAATTGCTGTCATGCTATATATTTGTGATTTTTCTTAGTTTTTTTTATCTATTGCCAGGAAATGAAACAATGGAGAAACTAAAACAGGTATTTATGTCATCAAGCCAAAAGTATGGTGGTTTCGTTTTGGATTTGCACTGCAATCGCTTTGGTCCAACTTCCCTATTCCAGGTTTGTTTTCTATAAGTCTTGTTCTCACAGCCTCAATTCATTCATTATATATATATATATCTATCTTGCAGATGCACGGACACACGTGACTATCAAGAATAGACCTGGTTAATATATGCTGTTATTGTTCTAGTCTGATAGCTCGTAGCTGAAGCTTTGTTGTAACTTCTTTTTTTACTTGTTTTTTTACTTATTATGGTGTTTACTTTTCCTTCTATCACTCATCATTTGTTTCTCAATTTAGTTTTACATCTGGCAAATTGCACCAAAATGGAACAAACCTTCCATTTGTTCCCATTTTGAGGAACCAACTTTCAAAACTTCTCATTTTGGGAATCAAAGTGGAACCAACTTTGCTTTTGTTCCTATTTCGGGGAAAATGAAGTTGGTCACTGGGTCCCTTAAATAAGAAGCTTTGAAAGTTGATTCCTAAAATGGCGGTTTTAAAAGTTGGTTCCCAAAACAGGAATTAACGCGAAGTTGGTTCCATTTTGGTACAATTTCCTTTTTTTTCTTTTATCTATACTAGTCGTTGCTATTTTAAATCTGAGAGAAGTGTGATAAACTATACACGGTGTGAGATACGGAAAGTCTGAATTGAGCTTATAAGGTTAGCTGGGAACTGTGGGTTTCCATATTTGATTTCAAATTGGAATCCTTTGTTCTTACTTTATTTTTCTTCAAAATTTTTGCATAAGTTGATTGCTTTTCTAACATACAGATTTGTGAATGCCCTGTGCTTTTGTCCCGCTTGGAAGTACTCAATATCTCCGGGAATCGTTTGACTGATGGATGTGCTTCTTACCTTTCTACAATCTTGCAGAATTGCAAAGGTGATATAGTATTTCTAATTATATAAGATAATCAATTTCCAAGTATCTGTGCTGCATAATAAATGTAATTAAACAATGAGATTCATGAATTTTAATACTTTATCATGGGAAACACTATGCTTTAATGTTGAAACTTGAAACTTTATGCTTTTACTGGATATTACTATAAGATATGTGTTACACATATCAAGTATTACATATATATATATATATAGGGTCAAGTTCAGGGGAAAACGCCAAAAAAAGAGAAAACTGAAGAACACCCTGGGAGCCCTCTATTTGGACGGTATGCATAAACGCATACCGGTAATTTGTAACACGCATTTGTGCATATGCACTAATGCACATATAATTATATATGCATTTGTGCTTCTATGTTATGTGCTTAGACTCGTACTAGAAAGAGTTGTATCTCTATCCAGGGAAACTCTATTAACCTTTTCTTTTGCAGCTCTTTACAGCTTAAATATAGAGAGCTGCTCTATCACATCTCGAACAATTCAAAAAGTTACCGACTCACTCGATTCCGAATCGCTTCTTTCAGAACTTTTCATAGGTACATAAAGATTCAACATCTTTTTCCTTATTCTTGTTCATCTGTCACACAGACCTAATTTTCTACAATTCAACAGGATACAATACCTCCATATCTGGAAATGCCATTGTAAATCTGCTTGAAAAACTTGCCACTCTGAAGAGGTTTACATTGTTATTTGTATTAGAAACGTTGTAGTTTTTCATTCGTAGATTTTATACATTAATATGTGGTTGAAAGATTTCACCAATGTAGGGTTTTTTGCTTTTTGCAGCTTCTCTCAACTAAATTTAAATGGCATAAAGCTTAACAAGAATGCAGTTGATAGCCTTTGTAAGCTTATCAGAACATCATGCTTGTCTGAATTGATGATTGGAGATACGAGTATTGGAACTGTGAGATAGTTATCATCTATTTGTATTATTTATTCAACATCTTTTATTTGTGATTTGTGTTTGTTCTTTTTTCTAATAAAGGAAAGATCTGTCGTCATTTCTGTAGGAGAGGGCTATACAGTTGACGGATTCATGGAACAGTGAGAATCGAGAACTAGTCAAGCTTGATTTATCGTCTTGTTTGCTGACATCAAACTATATCATGAAACTAAATACCGATGCTTCTTTGATCAGTGGTATTCTCGAGTTAAATCTTGGAGGGAATCCACTCATGCAAGAGGTTAGATTTTTTTTATCTAAGATACCGTTGTTACTATTTCTTTTCCAGTTATACAAATGATATGGTATTTACAGATATAACCTCAAAGGACCATGTTCATCGACACCCAAACTTAGCTATGCATTCATTTTCACTTGTGGTTAAGGTTCATGTGGGTTGGGTTAGCCTGGTTGAGGGCATTTGAATATCCCAACCCAACTACTTTCTTCTAGAAAATTCTAACTAGTTCAAAAGAAAATTAAATGTATGACCCAACTCAAGCTGTTAAGGTTTTGGGTTAGTCAGGTTGAACGTAGTTTTAAAAAATGGTTAAAATTAACTTTACAACCTAAAAAACAAGAAACTCAAGTTTTAGTGGTTAGTATCTAATCACCCAAAATGCATTCATCCAATATAAGTTTAAACATAAGATGCCAAGATAGATAAAGCTTGAATTGAATTGAAATCCATCAATCAACGATGGAGGAAGGGATGATTTGGATTCTGGTTTTCCGATTTCATTGTTCATGAAGAGGTTTTTTGAGGGTTTTTATACTCAAGGTTAAAAAGGTCATTTTTGTCTTTCAGACTGTTGATTCAAGAAAAAAAGTAAACAACATGATGTTATTATACAGACAAATAAATTTATTCAAACAGACACATTTATCCATACAGGACTTAATAGAAAGTTTGGTAAAAGCCCCTTAGTCTATCAGCTGAATGGTTTGGGTTTGGTTGATTTGGGCCTAACGCTGACCTAACACAATCCACCTATCCCGTTTTTAGAATTTAGGCATCAATTAGGCTCCGGGTTGGGTTAATGGGCCTATTTTTAGGTGCACCCCTACTTGCAGTGCACTGCATAAACATTTCAATGTACATCTTGGGCTACTGGTGACCAATGAAACTGTTCCGTTAAGTTGTTTATATTGGATTACATAACTACACTGTTTGTTAGCAGCTTAATGAGCTTAATGGGACTCGCAGCTTATTCGATCAGCTATACATAACTATTTGGTAGTGGCTTACTGATATAGAAAATGACTTATTCAATAAGCTTCTAGAGGGGAGCTTTATTCAGAAAGCCAAGTTTTTTACAAACCTATCCCTCCCAATTAAAAAAACACGCTTCTTTCATTTATGAAAACCCTCGTAAATAAAACTTTCCCAACCCGACGTATACAGATAGATTAATCCACACAGACAACTTTATCCATAAAGAACTTAATGAAAAAACAACTAAACAGCCCCTAAATCTTGACAATTATATGATCTTATTAGGCTACGCATGTTATTATAAATTTAAAGATTCTGACAAGAGTGACCCACGAATGCAGGGTGGCATTGCTTTGGCATCACTACTCAAAAATCCCCATTGCTGTTTAAAAACCGTTGTTTTAAACAAGTGCCAACTGGGGCTTATTGGTGTGCTTAATATCATTCAGTCATTATCCAACAACACAACTATAGAGGAGCTCAACTTATCAGAAAATGCTCTTCAAAACGAGCACCATACGTTAAATGATCCCGAGATCAACCAAGATGGTCAACAAGAATCATTTGGTATAAAAACAGATTGCATTGAGGTTGAAGTCGCTGCTGATAGTGAAGATGATGAGATAACAAAAGAAAAGCCGTCTGTATCTGGGAGTTGCATGACTTCATTTGATCACGATCAATCTGAGCCAAAGTCAACAACATTCGTTGGAAAGCTTTCGTCTGCCATTTTGATGGCTGAACGGCTTGTGCTGCTTGATCTTAGCAACAATGGATTGTGTGGAGAAGTGCTGTATGGTGCGTGGTCGAAAAGGGGTTTGACTGAAAGGCATATTGAAGGAAGCTTAATCCATTTATCGGTTAAGTCAAAGCAATGCTGCAATATCAAACCATGTTGCAAAAGGTTTTGATGTTATTTGTTCCCAATTGGAGTTAGTTTGTATGTTATTATAGAGTGGTTTTGTATATAATTAACTTTTTGATGTTTATTTACATAACAATCTCAAAGGTTTGTCTTGTGGTCAATCTCTTCGCCGTGGTGTTTCTTGTTAATTATCTACTCTTTTTGGGTTGTGCTTGCTAAGCGAAAAGATTGGAGTTTGCAAGGATAATATGGATATGGAAGTAGAACTTTATATGGCTATTGTTTTATTTTGCTACATGTTTACCAAACTAAATAAATCCAGTATATCTTAAAAAAATATGGTTTTGAGAGTAAGGGGGTTGTTTGGTTGTGGCTTAACGAGCTGTATAGATAGCCCATATGGGTTATTCGGCACACCAACCGAACAACTTATCTGTTATCATACAAACAACTTTATCCAGGTTTCTCTCGTGGTCAATCTCTTTGACGTGGTGTTTCTTGTTAATTATCAACTCTTTTGGGGTTGTGGTTGCTACGCGAAAAGATCAATGATGAAGTAAAGAAATTGATTAGGTTGCCTGCTACATAAATTAACAGAGATGTTAGTGTTGATTAAAATGATTTAGAAAGGTTAATGGTAGGTAGTATGTAAGGAGAATATTCCTTCTAATCAAGGTGACAATTTTATACCAAATCAAATGTTTTAATTAAATTGGTACTGACTTAATTGATATCAATTATTGTCGGTTGCTAGTACCGTACCAAGTTTGTAAACTTGATTGATACACGGTATTTAAAGTTGCATACCACGGTAGTACCATGATACCGACTTATTTATTTATTTATTTTAGTTTTTTTTATGCATTTGAAATTACACCATTGAACTTTAATTATTTTATTTGAATATTTGAATGTTTGCAAGTTTTATTCTTTGCAATTAAAATCTGTTAAACATCATATGTGTTACCTAGAAACTTAAAATGGCAAGTTTCCGTATGTAACGTGAAGTTGGTACGAAACCAATACCAAAATGTACCAATTGAAAAAAGTTGATATCAAGTAAGTCAATACCAACTGAAAAAAGTTGGTATCAATTAAGTAAATACCAAGTTCAATTGGTTGATATACAGTATAGGATTTTATGTATCAAATTATAATTGATTGTTAATGGTATTGGAGAAAAAAACTTGATAAAGTGGGGGACACAAAATAGGTGATCTTACGAAGAACGTAGAGTATCCACAATGGTGGAACCTCCAACAACATCACTTGCCATATTTTTTCTGTCATATCATTGTCACCTCAACAAAACAAAAACCTCCATAAAACTCTACAATATAGGCTATTACAAAAACCCACTTTTCTTATTTTTTAATTATAAAATGATTTAAGAAAACAAAAAAAAACAAAAAAAAAACAAAAAAGGAATGTTTGCAAGAACCCGGGTTCTTGTTCAAGCACCCGGGTACCTATAAAAACATGTGACTGGACAAGAACCTGTACAGCAACAAAAACCTCAAGAAGAACCTCCATTGTGGATGCCCTTATGAAACCTCCAGTAATTTTTTAATTGAGTAAATTACACTTTTGGTCCTTTATCTATGCTCGCTTTTTGGTTTTGGTCCCTCTAAAGGTAAAAGTACATTTTTGGTCCCTCAAACGAGTTTTTGATAACACTCTTGGTCCCTCTCACCAACGCCGTTAAAAAATCCACCGTTAGGCATGCCATGTGCCCCTCACGTGAGGGGCATTTTGGTCTTTTTATGTCTTTTATTTATAAGTTTATGTAGGTACACATATTTAAAGCTTAGGTACAAGTGTTTCAAAATTAAAAAAGAAAAAAAATAAACCAAAATTGAAAACCCATCATAGAAATCCAAAATTGAAAACCCATCCCCACCTAACCTAGCAACCTGTTCATCTTCATCCATATAACCTCGTCCCTACAAAAACCCACTTCTTTAGAAAACTTCACAATTGAAATTTCACTTCCCCAGATCCATTCCTCAGTCTTCACGACTTCCATCTTCTTTCTCCGGCCACATCACGACTTCCATCCTCTTTCTCCGGCGAAACGTTCTCCGACGACCGCCGTCGACCACCGCCTAATCCAAGATATGAAGCAACCGTTTCATTTTCCCTTCTACTCTTTCAAGATATGAAGCAACCGTTGACCGCCCGCTGCTGACCGTCGCCGCCACCGACCGTCGCCACCACCTGTTTCATTTTCCCTTCTAGATCTGGGTTTGAGGGGTTTGCTTATAGATTTCAGATTCGGGTTTATGTTCCGAGTTTTAGCATGTTCTTTTACTTTTTTTTGGTTGTTTGTATGAATAAAAACCAAAACAAGAAAATATGTAGAAAATTTGTAGGTGTTTATTTGTAATTTGTTTTGTGTGTATAATTATGAAGTTTTGTTTAAGTTTTTAAGTTTTGGGTTTGAATTTGATTTAAAATCTCTGCATTGGGTTTGAATTTAATTTAGTATATATTTACTGGGTTTGAATCTAATTTATTATTTGTATATAGTTTGTATATGACTTTGAATATGCTTGGTCATTTCCTTTGAATCTTGTTGGTGGTGGTGTTGTTGGTGGTGGTAAATCCACTAAACACTTTGTAATGCTTGTTGTTGGTTGTGTTAAGATAGATAAAATAATTTGAATGTTTTTGGGATGAATATTCTCGAGTATGAATGTTCTTGGGATGAATGTGAGGTTGAAGAAGACAGGTAAAATAATTTTTAATATTATATGATATTAGTTTATTTTATTGGAGAATTAAAAAATAGGTGAAAAGACAAAAATGCCCCTCACGTGAGGGGCACATGGGATGTCTAACGGCAGAATATGGACGGCGTTAGCCGGAGGGACCAAGGGTGTTATCAAAAACTCGTTTGAGGGACCAAGAATGTACTTTTACCTTTGGAGGGACCAAAACCAAAAAGCGAGTATAGATAAAGGACCAAAAGTGTAATTTACTCTTTTTAATTTGTTTTTATGTCAAGGTCTTAATTGAAACTTGGATAAAAGATGAAGGGTGTATCTTCAATTAACCCAAAAGAAATAAAGCTTTCATTGCATTATATCCCCTTTTCACCTCCCCTTCCCCTTCCCCTGCTCCATCTCTTCCTTCTATCTCCTTCACCATGGAAAGTGTTGTGCAGAGCTTCGTATCACAATACTTTCCACCAATGAGAACTACAACACTCTCACCATCACCTATCGCATATAGAAGCCTGCAATCCTCCCTTTGCTACGCAGAAAAACCCACCATAGGCATAGCTGCGGCTTTCCCTTATTCAAATTCAGTCTTCCCTTTATCTACATCTCTATCACTACCTTCTTCTTGTCGTTTGAAAGGTAACCTAATTAGGTTTTTATATTGGATGAAAAACTTGTTTGTTTACCTTTTTTGAGTTGAGTTTTTGATATTTTCTGTTCTTCAATTGGCGTGTGTATGTTCAATTGTTCATGAAATTTTACTTATTATTCGTGTGTGTTCGTCTTTGCAAGTCATTGATTTTTGGTGGACATAATTCTCCCTATTTTTGTAACTATAGAAGTGTATCTTGGATATCAAAACATTTCTAATAAAGTATGTAGATTCCATAGATGCAATTTTTGTGGGATGGAAGGACCAGCAATCGAACTAGAAAATCTGTAGGGCTGAGAAATATACAAGTTGTCTTGTAGTTTTTATTTTAGGCAAAATTTTGTTAGTTATAAAACTTAGAGGATAGTTCAAATGTGAACTCAAATTTGGTTGCGAACATGAGACAAAGGAGAGCGCGACAAGTGTTCCCTTAAGTCTGAATAATGAAGGGTATTCGGTATGAATAACAAAGGTGAAGTTCATACATTATTCATTATGAATAACACGCATTCAGAGTGAATAACACAACATTTAGAGTGAAGAACACAGCATTTGGTCTGAATATATTCAGACTGAACGGGACACGTATCGCGCTCTCCTTTGTCCTTATGTTCGCAACCAAATTTGAGTTCACATTTCAACACGCCCTTATAAGCTTATGCTTAGAATTTTAAACATAAGAAATAGGAGGGGGTGACCCAAGGAAGAAATATGATTGTGTGTACACAAAACTTGCATCAAGAATTATTAGTACTTGTATAAGGTTTAATGTGGTCAAATGGTCATGAACTATTTTTCCAAATTTTAGGTTGTTGATGGTTGTTTGTGAGTTAATTATTAGTCTATCCAACCATAAAATTCGTTGAGTGCACGGAGTATGATGAAAGGAAATCGAGGGTATAGTTGAACAGTTTGTGGATTTCCCATAATTTTGTGCCTAATATCTTGGAGAAATTCAAATCTGGGTTTGAGTCACAAAGGCTTTCAAAGGCAAGGAGAAGTTGCTAGACTAATTGGCACAATTACTGATTCAGACTTCAGAACCACCTCTTATAAATCAGTAGTGAAATAAGACTTCAGACTTCAGCACCACCTCTTAAAAATCAGCAGTGAAATAAGTACTAAAATATTTCCCTTACTTGATTTTGATTGAAGTTCAGTCATTGCTCTTGGCGTTTGATCAGGTCATTTGTGAAATTATAGTACACCATTATAGGAATGTGGTTTTAGGTAGAGAATTAGAAGTTTCAAACGAAGAGTTGTAAAACTTGGAGAGAAATGTTGGTTTTTGGACGGAGTCCAAGAAAATTTCATATTATGAGAACAATACATACATGCATACGTATATATACATACATTTATGCATCTGTACATTTAAGTCCTTGTTTGTTTTTTCATTTTAAGCTCTAAATCAACACTTATGTCTGATTCGTTTAGACGTTTCATAACCATTTCAGAACTGAAATCAGACTTCAGCACCTCTTAAAAAACAAACGCCACCTTATTCAAATATGTATTATATGCATCTACATATATATGACATGCATATGCATACTATATATTTGCATAGTGCAATTGTATGATTGCATATTTGCAGTATGAGCATTGGTGTAGAAAAAATAAATTCTAGTGACCTCTTCACAATAGCAAATTATATGCATAAATAAATACATATATTCATTCATATTATGTATTGTGCAATTGGAAGCTTCTATATTTTGTGGAAGTTGTTTTGTTTGGTTGCTAATTGTGTTCCTATTTGATGGGCATTTGGGATTAGTTCAGCTTTATTCGCAACACCAGATGCAGAAGTGAGCAGTGAAACAACTGTATGGGCAATGCAAGGTAATAATGGTACACTTATATAAATTATTGCTACTTGCATTAGTTGTTTATAGTTTATCACATTTATTAAATATCAAATAATAACTATTTATTTATTTGAACGTTGTGTTGATGGTTAAATTTTGGTGACAGATTTCTATACTTTAAGGAAGGAAGTTGAAGCTACTTCTCAGCGTGTTGAAGATATTAGGGCTTCTGCTGGTTTGGAGCAATTAGGAGAAGAACTTGCAAAGTTAGAGACTTTAACAGCAAACGATTCTTTCTGGGATGATCGTACATCAGCTCAACAAACACTTATGGCTCTTACAGATGTCAAAGATAAGATAAATCTTCTCAAGGAGTTTCAAGCCCAGGTTCGAATCTATCATGCCCTAATTGATCTATATTTCTTGTTGCATGGTTTTGAGTTACTTGATAGTTTGCAGCTAATGTTTGAAAACTGACACGGTACCGGTACATACATACATATATATATATATATGATTGATTTGTTGATTCAGATTGACGATGCAGAGACTATAGTTAACCTTACAGAAGAGATGGATTCCACTGATACTGCACTTCTTGAAGAGGCTGCCAACATTGTAAAAGAACTAAATAAAGCGTTAGATAAATTTGAGCTAAGTCAGCTTCTTTCAGGTCCTTACGATAAGGAAGGTGCTGTTATCAATATAACAGCTGGTGCTGGAGGTACTGATGCACAGGTAATGTCTCACATCACTTTTATTCTTTCTTTCAGAATAGTTGTATACCATCTGCATAATATCACATTGCCAGGGAATCTAAGGGCCTGTTTGTCAGCAGCTTAATGAGCTTAATAAGACTAACAGCTTGTTCGGTCAGCTATACATGACTGTTTGGTAGTGGCTGAATGATAAAGAAAGTGGCTTATTCAGTAAGCTTCTATAGGGGAGCTTTATGAAAAAAGCCGAAATTTTCTAAATCTGGCCCTCCCAATTAGAAAACACGTTTTTTTTCCATCTATGAAAAAACACTCCCAAACAAAAATCTTCCCAATCTATACAAACAGATTAATCCACAAAGACAACTACCAAGATACATTTGTCGCATTACCCATAATGATATAATATATAGTACAATAGATGGGTTCATCTGGATGAACTGATAAAGGTGATCCAGTGCATAAATGCTCTTCGGTATGCAAGGGCAGGATTAGGGGAAGTCGTTCTATGCAGCCATGTCTTTGCATGTTGCAGAGATTTCAGTCTTTCCATCGCTTCTTTCTCAGCAAGCCTGCCCCATCAATTCCATCTACATCTCCTTCATTGTCTGTCGCATAGATGGCTTAGGGCTGTTTGGTTGGTTTTCCATCAAGTCCTGAATAGATAAAGTTGTCTGTGTGGATTAAGCTGTCTGTATAGATTGGAAAGGTTTTTGTTTGGAAGAGTTTTCTAATAGATGGAATGAGTGTGTTTTTTAATTGGGAGGAACAAGTTTGGAAAAAACTTGACTTTCTGCATAAAGCTCCCTCCTAAAATCTTACTGAATAAGCCACTTTCTGTATCATTAAGCCACTACCAAACAGTCATGTATAGTTGACCAAATAAGTTGTGAGTCTCGTTAAGCTCATTAAGCTGCTGACAAACGACCCTTAGAGAGATCCGATGAACGTTGGTCTGATGATATATTGATAACTTGTGTGACTGATAACATGATCCAAATACTAGACTTACCGGGGTGGCAATGCTGGATTTTCTCACTTTGGCATATCTGCTCAATGTGATCCAAATGTGGAGTGTAGTCGCTGTCTTACATAAATAAATATGAACTTACATAAATTGGAATGCTCTATAGCTTGTTCATCATTCAAAGTGCCTAAGGGCCTGTTTGTTACCAGCTTAATGAGCTTAATGGGGCTCAGCTTATTCGGTCAGCTATACATGACTGTTTGGTAGTGGCTTAATGATTTAGAAAGTTTGTTAGCAGCTTAATGAGCTTAATGTGGCTCCGGTCAGTTATACATGACTGTTTGGTAGTGGCTTAATGATTTAGAAAGTGGCTTATTCAATAAGCTTCTAAGAGGGAGCTTTATGCAGAAAGCCAAATTTTATTACCCCCCCCCCTTTTCCAAACAAAATACACACTCCTTTCATATATGAAAAAACCATCCCAAAACAAACCTTCTCAATCTATACGGACAGATTAATCCACACAGACAGCTTTATCCGTACACAACTTAATGGAAAACCAACCAAACAGCCCCTAAGTGAGTTGTTAAAGTTATCAACCACCAGTTCCTGATCTGAGGTCTTAACTTGGAAAACCATTGGGTAACACAGGACTCATCCAGCAAACTAGTCCATACACAGTTTCAGGAGTTTTCTTCTTTGATTTTTCCCACAATTTGGAACCTATAATCGACACATCCTCCAGCTGCCATCTTGGTTTTTAACTAATAAAACTGGAAAGACAATACTGAATAATTGGACTATTCAACATTTACCCTTTCTGAATATAAGGGTACTTAGACTTGTGGGCTGATCCTTCAAATGGATAGAAAGTTTGTGTCTGATGGTAACTCTTCTGGCGTCCAATCTGCAAAGAAGCTCTGGTTTATAGAAATGTTTCTTAAGATACCCCAAGACTTTAAAACCAACCCCCCTAGAGAGAATAGGTACATGGAAAGAGTTATAAAACCAAATATTTGCGTATTAAATTTTGATTTATTTTACGTTTCTTGATATTAACATAGTATCCTTATGCATGAAGATAATTAATTCTATCATTGTGGTTAGACTACACATGCATGCATACATATATATATATATATATATAAGATTTGGACATGTTGAGTCAATTGCGGTGTTGTTGGCTTGTTTATGCAAAATGGTTTTGATAATTTGCAGTGCAGGACTGGGCAGATATGCTTCTAAGGATGTACGTAAGATGGGGAGAGAGACAGCGATACAAAACAAGAGTGGTTGAAAAGTCAATGGGAGAAGAAGCTGGGATTAAGTCTGCTACAATTGAACTCGAAGGTCGGTATGCATTTGGATATCTCTCCGGTGAAAAAGGAACACATCGAATCGTTAGACAATCTCCTTTTAATTCAAAAGGTCTACGTCAGGTATGTTAACTATTAATAAAAGAGTAAGTTACATATTTGGTCCCTATGTTATAGTGGTTTTAACAGTCTGGGTCCCTAAAATGAAATGATTATGGAACGGGTATTCATGGTTTGCATTTTATAACTCTATTTTTAACTCCATTAATTTTTTTTTCTGTTAAGTGGATTAAGTACAGGGGTATTTTAGTCATTTAATTTATTTTTTATTTTTTATTTTTAATTAATTAACACTATTTATTTAAAATGACTAAAATACCCCTGTACTTTACATGTTTAACAGAAAATTTAAACGGAGTTAGATTTTAGGGACCCAAACACGTTATAAAATGGAAACCACGAGTCCAGATTTGTAATTATTTCATTTTAGGGACCCAGACTGTTAAAATCAATAGAACACAGGGACCAAATATGTAATTTACTCAATAAAATGTCTAAAATACCCTCCAATAATAATGGTCTTTAGTTTTATTGTGCAATTTTAGACGAGCTTTTCTGGTGTTGAAGTTATGCCTCTTCTTCCTGAAGACTCGTTAAATGTTGAAATACCCGAGGAAGACCTGCAAATCGGTTTTTCTAGAGCTGGTGGGAGTGGAGGTCAGAATGTTAATAAGGTTGAAACGGCTGTGCGAATTACACATATTCCTACAGGGGTAACGGTCCGTTGCACGGGTATGTCCACATGTTTTCATCAACTTTGTTAAGCTAGGGGTAATTCCGTAATTTAGCTAAATGACCTCCTGATAAGTGCTTTTTAAATCAATGGCTTTTTTGACACAGGTATCTAGGCACTCTTATATATAAAAGTGTCATTCTTCTATTAAGCAGTGGTATTTTTAAATCTGTCAGAAGGTCGTGGATTTAAAAAGAAAACAATTAGAAGGTCATTTAACCAAATTGCAACATTTTTTTAGGATGTCCCATTTTTTTTTTCATTTTGAAAAATATAAAGATACATTTTTTGTTGGCCATCATCTTTGGATATTAGGAAAATTCTAACACTTACCATAACTATATACCAAATCAAATGGAGTTATTTTGGAGAATAATCTTTTGATGTATTTTTTATGCTGATTTATGTCTGAAAAACTTTTATATATAGGGGCAGGTTCAAATGCCAAGTCAAATTTGGTTGTGAATGTGAGGACAAAGGAGAGCGCAACATATGTCCCATTCGGTCTGAATGTTGTGTTATTCATATTGAATAATGTATGAACTTCACCTTTGTTATTCATACCGAATGCCTTTCATTATTTAGATTGAATGGGACACGTGTCGCGTCCTCCTTTGTCCTCACGTTCGCAACCAAATTTGATATATGATCAAACTTTCGCGTGGAAGAAGTAAATAGCATGCTTATAACTTTTGAAGTCAAACTGATCTTTTCTCTACTTCAACATATCTGTTGTCCTATGTTGTCTTTTAGGAACTTCTATATATAAAACTACTTATCTGTTGATCATCATTGTCACTAATCAATCGACACCATTGATTTGGGTCCAAATGATTAATCGAAAGAATTTAAAATCTTGTTCCAACTTTTCCTTAAAACTGTATGCAAGATTACAACTTCAATAAAACGTAGGATTCTTGTTTCCAAGAAAACACAAAAACCACATTTCAGTTTTATAACGTAGTTTCTTTTTTCCGTTCAAAACTAATTATATCCCCAATTATGTATCAATTAACTTCTTTTTTGAAGGGTGTCCCAGGCTATACCTGGACTAATCCCGGCAAATTATAACTGCAAAACATCAGCCCCTGATAAACTCAGTGGTCACAATTTTTGTGTATACCTGGATTTGAACCCTGGGCAGATGGGATATTCCACCACATCCCCCCAGGGCCTTAACCAGTACGCAACAACCCTTGTGATTTATGTATCAATTAATTAACTTGGTTGTTAATTTGTTGTCCATTTTGCAGAAGAGAGATCCCAACTTGCAAACAAGATCAAAGCCTTAAGCCGTTTGAAAGCGAAACTATTGGTGATAGCGGTAGAGCAACGGGCTTCAGAAATTAAGCAAATACGTGGAGATGCGGTAAAAGCGGATTGGGGACAACAAATCCGTAATTACGTATTCCACCCCTACAAGCTCGTGAAAGACGTAAGAACAGGACATGAAACGACCGATATTGTATCGGTAATGGATGGGGAGTTAGATCCGTTCATTAAAGCTTATTTGCGATTCAAATATAGCGAATCCATGGCAAATTAGTTGTTGTGTATAATAGCATTAATTCTCCGTTTTACGAGTGTTGTTAAGTAGCGAACAATTTCATGTAGTAGGAGGAGTGGATTTCTTTTAAATGGGAAACTATCTCTATTTATACTACTCTATCTCGAGAATTCTATCTAGAACTTCTCTTTTCTCTTTTCAGGGACTGACCCATATTTTCTTTTAAATAGTGGTACCATTTGACTATAAGAAACAAATATAGAAAAAAAAATCAAACGGTGGCACCATTTGACTAAGAAAATGGAACTAACAGGATTCGAATTTGGGTCTGGGGTGGAATAAAAGTTTTGCAAACCAAATCGACCAAAGAAAATTCGTTCTCATTGTAGTGTCGAACTACATATGGGGGTACACAGCAAATTAATATGGGTGCACATTTCATGAACCTAATTATTTTTACCATTCAACGAAGGAATAATACAGTGACACGTGTCATCGGTAAGACTACTGTAGGTCTGTCCCTGGTTCTATTAGATATTTATAAGAAAGTGATAATAAGCTGGCTTTTGAAAAAGACACTTTAGAAGTTTTTTTTCATGTATTTTTTCAATTATACTCTTTATATGTTAGAATCGAGTGATTTTTAGATTTTGAAAAGACAAAACGGTAAATCTATTCGGTTTTAGATTTTGAAACGGATGGGACAATGACTCGTCTTTGAAGCTTCCGATTGGCTCACCAGGTCAACGAATAAGTAAAAAAAAATTGGCTGCATTTATGTTCAAGAGATTCTATAAATCAAATGAAACAATGTAACACCCTCAAATTTGGAAAGAGCGACTAATTTAAATTTTTCAATATTACATCAATTGAAGGATGAAACACTTCCTATAAAACAATACTTCAATACTCCTCAATTAAAATCCGGTATAACCTCTACTAAAGAATAAATCAAGTCTTATGTAAGACCTACATATGGTTGGGTGTTACTAAACCAATAAGAGTTGCTATCTCCGAATGCGGAAAACGTCACCAAGAGTTTAATCTTTATCGTGCCACTTCCTAGCACTCAAGTCCACACGTGTCGCTAGTACCAACCCCAACGATAACCTGATGCACATGCCGACAAAGAAAAAGGGTTAGGCTTAACGCCTAGTGAGCTCAAGAGTTCATAACATATTTATGATGGATTTGAAACCAAAAGATTTGCTTGATAAAATATAATTCTCAAAGGAAATAACCTTATTATAAAAGCAACCTCTTTTCCTAAATTCAATAGTTCCATAATAAAAAGCTTTAGACCAAAATGACATTAAAAAACGAAAGCTTTGAATAGAAATACTTATTTAACGTGATACCAACTCCAATACTCACACGACCATGAATAAGTTTATAAACGTAAAGATAGAAACATAGCTTTGACCATATTTATAAACCATTAACTCACGCGTACCTTTGAAAGGGATAACAATATCCGAAGATAACGGGGGAGACCCGATATTCCATCTTTAGTGACAGATACAAAGTAGGTCACTATTCAATGTTCAAGCTAACTATAGGAATCAATGGCAATCGGCAACTCTCGGTTAACACATCTAAGTGTAGGGCCCTCGATGACCCCTACAAAAGCCCGTGCAATAGATCAATGGCAACCGGCAACTCCAGTTAATACACCTAAGTGTAAGGCCCTTAATGACCCTTACAAAAGCCCGTGCAATAGGTCAATGGCAACCGGCAACTCCCAGTTAATACACCTAAGTGTAAGGCCCTCGATGACCTCCCGATGCACCACGCGTAGTCAATGAAAATCGGTAACAACCGACCAATATACCTAAGTGTATGGCCCTTGATGACTACTAACGCAACAAAAAAAAATAACAATCCCGACTCAAAACCGACTAAATGCCTATAGATCCATTACATTCTAGTCTATAAATCAAATACGTCAAGCAAGACATATTGATAATTTCCCAACACAAACTCTTTGCTCAAAAGTTATTTTCCAATAATCAATTATTTCTCAAGTTGGGAAGACATAAAATTACACGACACTAAATGAATGACCAACGCACCTAAAACGTGTAAAATATTATTCAACTCCGACAAATGTTCCATGAGACCATTTTTAGACAAAATCGAGCAAATGCTCTATAACTCAACACTTATGTAATTACTCAAAACATTAGTTGAGACACACCATTTTCCAAATGAAATCATATTCATATATTTCCAAATGTCTCATAATGCGACAATATATATTTTCCAACGATTTATAAATCAATTACTTTAAAGATGTAAATACAACCCAATGGTTTTCATTTAAAAGATAATGCATCCAAATAACTTACACTTATACTTCATTTACCAAAATCTCCAAAACTCAAGTATAAGTATTTTATATGATTTATAAACTCTTTTATACCAAATATGCAAACATACCCAAATACTCACACATTTGATAAATACCGAGTAAAACATGTTAATACTTCAAAAAGGACGTTTTTGGCATGTACAAAGTTTTCACAAAGTATCTTGAACTCACCTTGCTAGATTTAGGCTAAATCTAGGTTTTACCTCAATACCGAGTTCCATTCTGTGAAGACTTTAGATCCTCGAGCCACACCTCTAGATCCATGGTGTAAGTCTTTCAAGAACACCTACATAACCTCCAAAACATACACAAGAACGAACCCAAGAGAGAATGAGAGTTGTTGGTGGAAGAACCCAAACCCTAGATTCAATATTCAAGGATTAACATCTTACCTTCACTTCTATGAACTCCAAAGTCAACCAATAGCCTCTAGGCATACTTGTTTCCATGTTGTAGAGCTTCAAGAGACGAATCCATAGCAACTTGAATCACCCAAATCGGAGCATTATTGAGAAAGATATGGTTTAAATGAGAAAGATCCCAATTTTCGGTCTTTAAAAACGCTGAACAGAGGCTGACGCCAGTTATGAAGTTGGTTACATTTTCATAACTGGCGGTGTAACCCACGCGGAGCAAAAATAGCTTAGGGCTAGTTATGAAGTTGGTTACGTTTTCGTAACTGGCATTGCAACCCACGCGAAGCATAAAACCTTAGGCCTAGTTATGAAGTTGGTTACGTTTTCGTAACTGGCATTGCAACCCACGCGAAGCATAAAACCTTAGGGCTAGTTATCAAGCTAGTTTCGGTTCCTAATGCACTTCGTAACCAGTTTGACCCATTTTGTTTCCACCTTAACCAAACTTTACCTTGAATTTTGAAACGCTATTACTACAACACTTAAGAGCATTCAAAGGAGCTCAATTTAAACCTTAAAGAATTAATATATAAAGTCAGACCCACGATGAAAGATAGCAACGAAAATTCTGGGTGTTACAATCCTCCTAACCTTAAAGGAGATTTCGTCATCGAAATCTATAAACGACCAAACATCCAAATAACCTTATTTCACAAACCCGAATGGCTCCCTTCCCAAGAGAGTGTCACTAAAATGAATCAACTCTAAAAGGAGTTCAAAAATCTTTTATCGAGACTACCATGACGATTTACTCACCCTTAGGGTGAACACTAAGCATTGTTGGAAAACTTTATAGCAATACGATCGCAATTGGCTCCCAACCTTAAGTGATTCATACTATCTCAAGGGTAACCATTGATTTCAACTTCTCAATTCCGCGAAAATTGCCATAAATGAATTTACTCTTAGCACTTTCTAACAACTATTGCCAACTAGGATACGCTTCCCATATGTAATCAACCCTTCGATAATATTCCCAAAACTTTATTTGAACAAAACCACACATACATCTTTCAAATTGGAGTACTCGTTACAACGTGGACCTTACCCGGGTGGTAAGGGAATCCTGCACAATATCCCAAAATATACCATCTGTTAACGCCCACGGTAAATCTTATACCTCGACAATCAAAGTCTCCTTGATAAAGCGACTTCCACTCAATGACTGCCTTAACCTTCTTACTAAAATTCTCCAGTATTCAACATCATACAAGATTTATCATCCCTTCCATGATGAAACTCTTATTCAAAAAAAATTCGGTCCAATTCAACGTAACCGTAAAATCTAGATCCAAACTTTCACCAAACACAAAACTCCAAAGTACTCTCAAACTTTCTTAGTAACACTATTGGTCAAATCCATTCGTCACTGGATACCAAATCTAACCTCCTCAAATTTACCACTTATAACTTGCAAAATTATCCTGGGGTTCAACTGAAGCAGCCTAGGTACTCTTATAGTCCTTGACCTCGGGACCAATAGTTGACTCCTATGATCGCAAAATGACTATACCACATAATCTTCTTTATTCATGTTGACTTATCAAGTTGTTACACCACTAATATTTAGAATGATGTCGCCCGACTCCCCACCAATACTAAACCAATCAGAAACAAGCCATCACACAAGACTTTTTAACCCCAAGATCGTTGAAACAAAATATCGTTACTTAAATGACTGGATAATTCATAAATCTAATACCTCAATCGATCATACTTGAACCGACCCTTTTTTAGGGAGAACCCCAAAATTCAAAACAGGTCACCCGACACTTCAATTCGCAAAGACTTCTTTAGTCTTAAATACTACTCCCACCACCAAATTGTACTTACTTCCAAGGTTTCCTAATGAGTTCAAGGTTTTAATAGTATATGTCTAAGCAAATATGCCAATTTTATTTATCAAAGATTTAACAAACATAAAATCTTTATAACCAATTGTACGCATGTCCAAAGATTATTACTACAATCAGGTAACCGTGAAAACTGACTAGAACATCAGTATACACATCAATTTAAAAGCTATTGCTCATTATTCAAACTAATGAGGACAACAATGAGAATACAATTAGTAACCTTTTAAAATGAACCATGGTAGTCTTGACACACACTCAATGATGTCATGTATGTAAAATAAATTCATGCACTAAAATCGTGTGCAACTAAATGTTAGTACCGACCTTTCCAAAATTCCACTTTTATTTATAAAATGATATGGAGTAAAGTCCCCCAATAAAGATAGCATGCATCAATTTATTTCCTCAGAATTAGCAATCGAGAAATGCATGTGGTTTGATCATACCAAGATCCGATTCGGATTGGATGTAAACTTAAAGCCAAATAACAATGTATGTGTGCTCTTTATAAAACGTGGCTACACATTATAAAGAAAGTTACAACTAAAATATATGCAAATTCCATGCAACAAACGATCTTAAAAAAACTAAAACAAGGACGAGGGAAACTCTATATTTGGACCTAGGGGTGTAAATGATGCGAGTCAAGCTCGAGTATCAATATACTCGACTCGAACTCGATAGAAATTTCTCAAGCTCGAACTCGACTCGAAAACTCATGAGTAGTTGAAAACTAAACTCAACTCAAACTCGATTGCAATTTTTCAAACTCGAGCTCGAACTCGAACTCGAACTCGTTTGAAGCTTGAACCAAGCTCGTATCAAGCTCGAACTTGAACTCGTTTGAAGCTCGAACTCGAACTCGAATCAAGCTCAAACTAAGCTCAACTATTGAAATTTTAAGACTTCCTCTTATAAATTTTAATACTTAAAGGTGTTCTCTTAAATTTTATAAAACTAAAGAGATACACCTCAAACTTTTTCATCGAAAAGACAAACTTAGAAGCTCCATTCACCTCACTCCCCTTTTATAGCAACCCTGCACCCTTTTCTTACTATGTTTCTTCCAATGTGGGACAACTTCTCTAGCACTTTTATACTCTCTCTTTTTTCTCTTTTTTATATGATTTTAATCTTAATAAATTGATTAGGTTTTATATTTAAAAATGCACAATTTTATTCAAATATCTAAAAATATAAGACATTTTTATTATATTATATTTTACAAATTATATTATAAAACTCACTATATTTTAAAACTAATTGTATATAAAAGAATCGAGCATCTCACGAGGTTTTCGAGTCGAGTATTGGATAACTCGACTCGATTCGTTAATATGTCGAGTCGAGTTCGAGTTCGAGTCGAGCCTATTCGAGTCGAGTGTTGACCGAGTTTTGACCGAGTCAATCTCGAGTAACTCGCGAGTTGTCTCGTATCATTTACACCCCTATTTGGACCCTATTAAAATATTTATGCCAAAATAAATGACGCAAAATAAAATTCTCAATAACCCTCATACGCAACACCAACAGTAAAACGAGTCCACAAAATTCCAAAACTCAAAATTAACTCATGAACACCACACACCCAAAATTCCAACGGGACTTGTAAATAACCGTAGGAGATACGGTAGTTCATGCATTTCCAACTGGACCAAAAACTCACGTACACCAAATAATTTCTCAAAACTTGTAAAAAACGATATGTGTACATTTCCCGGAAATCACGAAACAATTTAGGTTAGTTTCAAATTTAAACTCTCTTGAGATATAAATTTCAACATTTGAAATTCTAGCAAAACGTTATGAATTAAATTCTTAGTGCATAAGTATGCAATTTTCATGCAACTAAAACGATTTAACAAATCCCAAGACATGGCTACACTCTTGAGTGTGCCCCAAAACATTTTTCAGAATAATTACTCCTTTGACAAACCCGAAATAATTTTGCAATTTATTATCTAAAACAAATGTCGTGCATTCATCCGGTCGGAACCCGAAGTCTTAAACCATGCTCGCCAAATCTACCACAAGACCGACATTGGAAATCTTCATATCTTAAGACAGTCATCCACCACTAAATCTATCGATTTACAACTTCCTCTCGGAATAAGGTTCATTCAACAAGCTTATGGCTTATAACTAACCATTATCTTTGACCCAAAATGGTCGGCTTAAGGTAATCACCGTACTTATATGTCACTCAAAGTGACATTATTAAATCGTCAAATCTTTCAACGGTCACTGCCATAAGAACTCATTCACTACCCCATCGATCATCACGACAATGCCACTCAAGCATACACACACGTAACTGTAAATTCATATTATCACCGGCCGAATGATAATACAAATTTACCTCACATGTGGATCCTTGTAACCACCATCATGACTCTCGATTCTAGTGCACCTATTAACCTCAAAACATCCTATCTTAAAGTGTCTAAGTGTGAAATATCACAACCAATCACTTAACAATACATTAGTTTGAGTCTAGGCACCTAAAATCAATACCTAAATCTCTCAAACTTATGCTCTGATACCAACTTGTAACACCCTCAAATTTGGAAAGAGCGACTAATTTAAAATTTTCAATATTACATCAATTGAAGGATAAAACACTTCCTATAAAACAATACTTCAACACTCCTCAATTAAAATCCGGTATAACCTCTACTAAAGAATAAATCAAGTCTTATGTAAGACCTACATATGGTTGGGTGTTACTAAACCAATAAGAGTTGCTATCTCCAAATGCGGAAAACGTCACCAAGAGTCTAATCTTTATCGTGCCACTTCCTAGCACTCAAGTCCACACCTGTCGCTAGTACCAACCCCAACGATAACCTGATGCACATGCCGACAAAGAAAAAGGGTTAGGCTTAACGCCTAGTGAGCTCAAGAGTTTATAACATATTTATGATTGATTTGAAACAAAAAGATTTGCTTGATAAAATATAATTCTCAAAGGAAATAACTTTATTATAAAAGCAACCTCTTTTCCCAAATTCAATAGTTCCATAATAAAAAGCTTTAGACCAAAATGACATTAAAAATGAAAGCTTTGAATAAAAATACTTATTTAAGGTGATACCAACTCCAATACTCACACGACCATGAATAAGTTTATAAACCTAAAGATAGAAACATAGCTTTGACCATATTTATAAACCATTAACTCACGCATACCTTTGAAAGGGATAACAATATCCGAAGATAACAGGGAAGACCCGATATTCCATCTTTAGTGACAGATACAAAAGTAGGCCACTATTCAATGTTCAAGCTAACTATAGGAATCAATGGCAACCGGCAACTCTCGGTTAACACACCTAAGTGTAGGGCCCTCGATGACCACTACAAAAGCCCGTGCAATAGATCAATGGCAACCGGCAACTCCAGTTAATACACCTAAGTTTAAGGCCCTTAATGACCCTTACAAAAGCCCGTGCAATAGGTCAATGGCAACCGGCAACTCCTAGTTAATACACCTAAGTGTAAGGCCCTCGATGACCTCCCAATGCACCACGCGTAGTCAATGGCAATCGGTAACAACCGACCAATATTCCTAAGTGTATGGCCCTCGATGACTACTAACGCAACCAAAAAGAACAACAATCCCGACTCAAAACCGACTAAATGCCTATGGATCCGTTACATTCTAGTCTATAAATCAAATACGTCAAGCAAGACATATTGATAATTTCCCAACACCAACTCTTTGCTCAAAAGTTATTTTCCAATAATCAATTATTTCTCAAGTTGGGAAGACATAAAATTACACGACACTAAATGAATGACCAACGCACCTAAAACGTGTAAAATATTATTCAATTCCGACAAATGTCCATGAGACCATTTTTAGACAAAACCGAGCAAATGCTCTATAACTCAACACTTATGTAATTACTCAAAACATTAGTTGAGACACACCATTTTTCAAATGAAATCATATTCATATATTTCCAAATGTCTCATAATGCGACAACATGTATTTTCCAACGATTTATAAATCAATTACTTTAAATATGTAAATACAACCCAATGGTTTTCATTTAAAAGATAATGCATCCAAATAACTTACACTTATACTTCATTTACCAAAATCCCCATAACTCAAGTATAAGTCTTTTATATGATTTATAAACTCTTTTATACCAAATATCCAAACATACCCAAATACTCACGCATTTGATAAAAAACCGAGTAAAACATGTTAATACTTCAAAAAGGACGTTTTTGGCATGTACAAAGTTTTCACAAAGTATCTTGAACTCACCTTGCTAGATTTAGGCTAAATCTAGGTTTTACCCCAATACCGAGTTCCATTCGATGAAGACTTTAGATCCTCGAGCCACACCTCTAGATCCATGGTGTAAGTCTTTCAAGAACACCTACATAACCTCCAAAACATACACAAGAACGAACCCAAGAGAGAATGAGAGTTGTTGGTGGAAGAACCCAAACCCTAGATTCAAGATTCAAAGATTAACATCTTACCTTCACTTCTATGAACTCCAAAATCAACCAATAGCCTCTAGCCATACTTGTTTCCATGTTGTATAGCTTCAAGAGACGAATTCATAGCAACTTGAATCACCTAAATCGGAGCATTATTGAGAAAGATATGGTTCAAATGAGAAAGATCCCGATTTTCGGCCTTTAAAAACGCTGAACAGAGGCTGACGCCAGTTATGAAGTTGGTTACATTTTCGTAACCGGCGGTGTAACCCACGCGGAGCAAAAATAGCTTAGGGCTAGTTATGAAGTTGGTTACGTTTTCGTAACTGGCATTGCAACCCACGCGAAGCATAAAACCTTAGGGATAGTTATGAAGTTGGTTACGTTTTCGTAACTGGCATTGCAACTCACGCGAAGCATAAAACCTTAGGGCTAGTTATCAAGCTAGTTTCGGTTCCTAACCCACTTCGTAACCAGCTTGACCCATTTTTTTCTACCTTAACCAAACTTTACCTTGAATTTTGAAACGCCAATACTACAACACTTAAGAGCATTCAGAGGAGCTCAATTTAAACCTTAAAGAACTAATATTTAAAGTCGGACCCACGATGAAAGATAGCAACAAAAATTCCGGGTGTTACAAACAAGGGAGAAATCGATGTCCGAAAATACAGGACCAAATTTTGAGTTCTTTATATGATTAAGTTCCTCTTTTAATCCTTTATTGAATCTTAGTAGCCTTATGTCTCGGGTTTTAGTTTAGAAAATGTCTGATTTTGAGTTTGTTTAAAGATTTTCTAAGTCATGTAAAAACCAAACTTTAAATGAGACTAAATAGTTTTCATTGATTCTTTTTTTATATGGTTGAAGAAAATGATTTTTTTTATAGTTTATGCATAAACAATTATGGGTTTAATTATTTAGTTGGGTTCTATAATTTTGAAGATTAGATTTGTTATTTCAGATTTTATTTATTTAATTTCTTAGACCTAGCCAACTTTTTCGAAATATAATATATATTAGTTTAACATGCAATTGATATTTATTAGTTAATTGTATTAAACTCATATACGATTTTATTTAATTAGGTTATATATAAATTAAATTATTTACTTCTTTAATTTAGTTGATATATTAATTCAAAGTATTATTTAATTAATATATTGAACTGTTTAAAAAATATATGATTAATTTATCATTTCATAAGTAGTGCTTATTAAAAAAAAATCATCTAAATCCATATATTAACGTTTTTAACTAGAAGAAATGTAATTATTAAATTAGTTATTTGTTCAAAAAGGACATGCTATCAACCTATATTTGGCTAGACAATATATGAGATATCTTTTTTTTAGTGTTTCAAAATTAGAAAATAACGCTTAACTTTTTTATTATGAAGTATACATGTATGATATGTATGTTGAAATATAATTTTGTTCATGCAACCTATAAACTTATCTTTATAAGCTAACTATAGTATGCATCTAAATGTCACGTAGTTTAAGGTCGGATAAGGGTGAAGGGCACGCTTAAAGACTTGCTATTGTTTATTTTTTGACCCAGTCTTTTATTTAGAATTTTATGTATGGATCAATTGTAACTTAATCTGTTATGAGACTGGTTAGCTCTTAAGTTACGAGTTTATGTATTTTGAAGACTTTCGTTGCAAACAGTTTTAAATAGTGTTTAAGGAATTTTATGATTGATAATCTGACATTTCTCATGATAAATTGAGGATATTACAAGTTGGTATCAGAGTCTTAATTTAAAAGAATTGAGTTAAAATTGTTAGGGACATTGGGTGTAAAGATTGTTCGTCATGCGATTAAGTTTGATCTTAGGTTATCATATGACATATTGTTCCCTTTATGATTTTGGTGATGAGGATGTTACAACTAGGATAAAACTTTAGTTTCTATTAAGTGTAACGAACTTTCTTTTTTTCTGAATTAATGTAACCAACTTTTACTTTTTCCCATTTTGTCTATATTTTACCTATTAAAAAGGTCATAAGCTTATATGGCATCAATTTTATTGACATTGTATTTTCTTTTCATAATTCCAAGTCAACAACTTTTTTTTTAATTTTCTTTTTACATCATCCCCCTTTTTCAACACCACGAACCACCTATTGGATAAAATTTTTCACTTCAAAACCAAAAGTTCAATCAAATATAACCCAAATCAATTACAGAAATATAATAATAAAACAAAATGTACAACAAAACCAGTAAGGAATAAACTAACAAATTGATAATCAAACTTCAAGGTTATACAAAAATAATTCATTTCCAACAAAAAATATTCAATTGTGCCGTCCTCATTTTTTATGAAAAAAAATCCATAATCTCATTCTTTATGTTAAATATTCAATTGTGTTTTGGTGGAAATAAGCATCCATATTCTCATCTCATTCTCGTTTTGTTAAGTGAAGCAGAACCACAATCAATTTCTACTAATTCTTTTGTGCTCCTGTGGTTTTCAATCGGCAACAAGGAAAAAAAACTCTAAAACTAATTCTATAAACAAGGTGATTAAGGAGAGAAATGTTTAAACTTACCTGTGATTGCAATGATGGATGGCAAGCGGGAGAAGAATCGAGGAAAAAAAGAAGAAGAAGAAAGGAGACGAACGATTGGTAAAAATTGAGGTGGTAAAAATTTGATAAACCTAAAACTCTTGATTTTTTTGGAAAAAAATATATATTAAAAATTAACAAGTTGGAAAATCCATGTAATCAATTTCACATTTATTATTGATGACGTGGCATCCAAGTCGTAAAATGTTACCGGATGAATAGGTTGCAAGTCAAAAATATGTATAGAATAGGAAAAAATAAAAGTTTGTTACATTAATTGAGAAAAAAGAAAGTTTGTTACACTAAATAGGAACTAAACCAAACTTCGTTACATTTTAACGCATTTTACCTATATGTAAATTAGACAATTACACCCATCACGCACTTTCTTCATATACATATAATTTCAATCTATTCTCTATCTCTATATAATTCATTTGTATATATTAGTAACTGTGAACATATATATATATATATATTGAGAAAATTAATTAAATGTGATATACTTAAATTTTAAGAAGTATGGATAAATTGTACCAAATGACTGATGATGAAACAAAATCACAAGTAGACTAGAAAAAACAACATATTTAGAGTTAGGAGAATATACCAAAGTATCAAAACACCAAACCCGACCAACCCGTACGGGTTGGATTGGGTTGCACTTTCGTTTGGATTGGGTTGGGTTATGATTTTTCAAACCGCAAGCATTGGGTTGAGTTGTTGAAATGTCTTCAACCCGATCAACCCAACCCGTGAGCACCCCTAATTACAACAGTTGAACATAATTCAATAATTACAGACTAAAACGCATGCATTAACAAGATAACTATTATAGTTAGTTGTATTCACGAAACATGTTTTAGCTTTAATAATAGAGATTATCAGTTCAAGTCCACTCACTTATTGAAGAATTTGTTCGATTATTAACTTCAAGACCCCATTCAATTGATCGAAGTTAGCACAACACAGACATCCACATTTAACAAAAATAATAATAAATAAATAAATAAATAAAACCCATCTTGTTTGGTTAAATTGAACAAATATGTTCACATTTTACAATTATGGGGTTTTTCCTTCTTCTTTCAACTATGATGGTTACTTTATTACAAAATGCAAGAAGAATAATTCATGTATATTGTGATTCTACAAGCAACAAAAAAAAAACACAACCTTTTTGCCCATAAACATTCAAATAGGAAGACATACTTGAGACAAGGGGAGTATAACCCAATTTCAAAACTAACCCGACCTCCTCTCGTATAAAAAGATCGACTACAAGACTTGAATCTTTCTGTTCACGATTCTTCTTGATAGCGCCGCCGTTGCACAACACAAATACCGACAAGCGCATCCACAAGCTCTCGAGCGCTTCTTATGCACGACAAAGTTAGTTCAAGGAGCCCTCATGCAACAAGATTGTTTGGATTTGCATAAAGCCCATTTCTTCAAATATAAAACGAAACCAAACCAGTGAACCACTTTAACCAGTATATCCCACAAAACAGTAGGGTTTGAAAGGATAGTATGTATGCAAACATTATCTCTACCCAAGGGGTAGAGAATTTGTTTCCGTGTAGACCCTGGCTTGTCATTTTTTCAATATCTTTCTTTTTTCCTAATCAATTGGATTATAGATGCAACATGCAAACCGAAAGGCCTTTGGTTCCGTTAAACATTACACAAGTACCACCAACACGTAGGTTGTGGGTTTGAGTTTCATGAAGAAGCATTTAACAAAAAAACGTGTTTTACCCCACTAGCCCACACCCAAGGCAGAGGCGGATGCATAATTTTTTTTCAAGGGGCACCAACTAATTAACATAGTACAAAAATAAAACAAAAATCAATTATTAACGGTTTAATTCAACATTGGCATACAAGTGGTTTTTCCTTCTTTTTTGCTAATGTTACCAAAAAATAAAAACTGAACCAAAGAAACTTCAACTTGCAACCTATAATGCCAAATGCAATGAGACTACCGGTAGGCTGAGAAACACGCATCAAATTAAAACCAGTGCACCTTTTTATGACCCCTAATCAACGAAACGATAAAACAAGTGCACAGGCACCCCCTAGCGTAAGCCTAAATTTACCCTACCCTAATGATCCATGCAAAACACCCCTCCACCAAAAAACAAACAAGTTCTAGACCTATCAACCCCAAAGAGTTAATAACACCTATAAAAGTCTATACAAATAGCTCCATGGTACTTCCATCCATGGTACTTCCAAAAATCAAGTTAATGTAGTTTTTAGATTTTTGCATCTTAAAATGAAGGGACCGTTTACCAAACGCCTATCCGGGTAAGCACGAAGACCAAAGACCAAGAATCTTACCCAGTAAGAGCAACACAAAGACCAAGAATCTTACTCAGTAAGTGAGGGCGATGATTCTTACCACAGTTAGCGCTTACCGGATACAATTGTTGCATCTAATGTCGTTTTTGTTGACTAAAATCTTACCCGGTAAGTAATATCATTAAATTCACCGATAAGAGTTGTATGGTAAACGACTCTTTATGAGCCTGTTCGGTTTGACAAAATATTTTTGAGGGAATGGGGTTTCATGGAAAGATTTGATATCTTTATTGTGTTTGGTTTATAAAATCTGAAATAAAATAAAATTGAATTGTAATTTATAAAAACAAATTATAAATAATTATAAAAACGATTAACTTACCTTTTACCAATTAATTATTTACAAAACAAACTACTTTTAACGTATTTGAAAACATCATTACAAACAAATTCTATGAAATCTCACAAAATACCAACTATCCCATAGGATTTCCAAACCCAATGTTTTTTGGATTTCAATTCCCGACTTTCCTTTAAACCAGACATGGGATCCGAATGAAATCCAATTTCAAATCCCTTCAAATCCAGCAAACCAAACGGGCCCTAAATAGTCCATAATGGTTACTTTTAGATGACACAAGCTAGAGTTAAACTTTAACAAGAACAAAGAGTCGAATATGATTAAGATATTAAGATTGTGAAATAAAAAAGAATAATTAAATGAAATAAAATACGACGAAATGAAACCGACCTGCCGGACTCGAACCGACAGCCAAAGTAAATCTTCTACTCTTCCAATTGAGCTAAGGTCGGATCCGATAGTTTTTTCAAACCAAGCTTTGCCGGTTCTTCGACTACACATAAATGTTTGACAATTAGCTAAATATTAAATTAAGGTATCTTTTTGGCACAAAATCAAACAAATCATTCCCATTTTATTTTATGTAACTTTAAGGTATCTTTGTTTGACAAAATATTTATCTTACAAAAATTGATCTCGTTTTGTTGTTGGGATGTGATTACAAACGTAAATATAATGACAATGGTTAATTGGGTTAGCATCTCCAACAAATTCCTCCAATATGAACAAACAAAAGTTAAATCTGTTACAAATATTACATTTAACTCAAACAAACAGTTTATCTATTTTAAAGATTTCAATATTAAATATATTATTAAGATATTCAATAATTTTATATAAAATGACAGTACATTCAATTTCATTGATGGAAACAATAAAATATACATATCTCTTTCTTTGAAGATTTCTCCTAGACTTTCTCTCGTAATTTATTCATTTAGATAAACTTTTAACGAATCTGTTGGAGCAAAAAAAAATGACAATTTTCATTTTAGAGGATCTATTGGAGACGTTGTAACAGAGTTAATAGCCATAGCCCAAAATCCTACTTCTATATGAGATATAGTCAATTTGTTTGATTTTGATTTTGATTTCCTTACTACTGATCATATATTCAACACTCATTACCAAGAGGGAATCCTCAATGTAGCTTTCGGAAGACGGTTGAGTCCCTCTGTTTCAAGTCTCTAAACTTATGAAGTCCCGATTTTGTAGTGGACCAATTCGTTAAAAGAAAGTACTTCTTTGACATTCTTTATCGTTATTATATAATTAACAATTCCATTTAAATGCTCGAAAAATCCAAACAGAAAGAGGGGTTCGTTTTATTTGATTTTCGAGTTAATGGTCAAAGATTCATCACTCAGGGTAAGAGTTTCTTTGCCGTTTCAAAAGAAAAGCACGAATTTTTAAGCTTCATATCATACCGTTTGACTTGAAATTTTTATCGACCAAAATAGTGAAGATTAGTCGACAATCCGATTGTCAAATTTTAATTGAATGCGTTTGGTCTTTTGGCATTGGGAAGCATGAATCGAGAGCGGTAGAAAGAATATTGCAAGAGAAGTGAGGAATCATACCAGACGGATGGTCGTAAAAACACCATGATTAGCCCCCGTGGTTGAAACCAATATTACCCCTTGATTTATGCCTGCGCTTAAAGCAATCGAAGAAAGAAAAGAAAAAAAAACTACGAATTACTATCACATTACATACATAATTCTCTCATGCAATAAGAATTTGGTGATAATGCTAGGAACCCTATATACATATACATACATAAATACATACATATATATATATGAGGTCCAGAAACGTAGCTGTGTTCTTATATAAGAACATCACTCGATCTGCAGTTCCATCTACTAAAAAAAAGCTTCTGCTAACCAAAAAAGGAGCCCAACGACTCTTAAATCGAGGCAAAATAACTACGAAATTTTTTAAAGGAGATTTGTTGTGAAATGTGTTCATTCCATTACATCAAACCAATCAATATTAATTATTTTCATTTTCATTTTCATTTTCATTTCCAACCCCCTAATCCTATTTCCCACAGCCAAACAAACAAACTCAGCATATTCCACCAGTACAGATAGGGTCTAAAATTTGACATCAACCGGATTCATTAGTTAAGATTAAGTTAATTCCGGAACATGTCAAGTTTTTAGAGCCCATTTGAGTAAAAAAGAAGATATTTAGGATAATAACTTTATGAATTTATGATAAGAGTTTCTTTTTAAATGCATGACCTTTTGACATATTTAAGGTCGTCTCTTTCTTAACACAAGAATGCTTCAAAATCTGTCTGAAAGTCATGTAAATAGAGAAAAAGATATGTAAGAAGGTTATTCTCCTATGAGGGAGGTTCAGGGGAAAAACCTCAAAAAAAAAAAAAACTGAAGAACGCCTAGGAGCCTTCCATCCGGCCGATATGGACAAATGCATACAAAGATTGAAGCTGTTTTTTTCTATGCACGAGTACATATGCACAAATACATGTTACAAATTACCAGTATGCATTTGTGCATACCGTCTAAATGGAGGGCTCACAGGGTGTTCTTCAGTTTTCTCTTCTTGGTTTTCCCCTGAACCTGACCCATTCTCCTAAATAACCTGAAAAGGATGTGCAAATCAAATACGGGAAACAATAATATTTTTGCTTTGAGAATATAACTAAGTTTGCAAATTGCATTGGGCACAAAAATGAGCTAGTTATTTATACGTGTTATCAATCAATCCCATACAAAGAAAAACAATAAGGGATAGTGTTGAATCATCTAAATGAAATTTATATTTTGTATTGATGGTCATCGAGTCAAAAATTTGGGGGCATGTTCTGTCTGTACAACGATTTTTAAAGTAATTATGAACACAAAATTGACCAATGAATGACTGATTTACAGAATTTAAGGGAAGAAACTCATCTGCAACTGAGATAAGCTACAAGAATATGCACATGAATCGGTCGTCCATCGTCTTCAAATAATTGACAGAATCACGAGCTGCTGCAAAATATCACAATTTCCTTATGCAACCCGCCAAAAGATTCAACAAATCCTGAGACAACACGGGGTTAGTTAAACCCTCGGATTGTGAAAAGTGTATGAAAGAGATAAATTTCGAAAAATTACTTATATGTAAGCAAAAAAACATACAAATAGAAGCAAGTATCATTACCATGAAAAGAATGTTTCTATTCTACACACTGGCCACTGAAGTAGAACATATCGAGATGTAGTCCTGCAATGCAAGAACATTCAAAGATATATATAATAAACAGAAACATACCAAAAAAAACATTGGACAAAGCAAACCATGCATGTATCTAGCGACAAACATGAAACATGCCCTGAGGATGCACCTAATTTCATTTTTGGGTTTTTACTAATTTCTCATTTTATAATAAATGACTTGTTCTCGGTGTTATTTTTGATGTTGATAGCAAGTCCTTGATGAGAAAAGAACCTATAACACAATGACGTTTACTAGTGATACCATGAAGTTTGCATGCCTTAGAAAGATTCTAGTATGTTTAATACTATCAATTGATAAATTCGAGACCAGACGCTTTCAGCCGTAACTTCAATGCATTTATAAACAAAATGTCAAACAACATTAGCGCATTGAATTCCAGATTGGATGACATTTATAATACCGTAATATTTATATGCATACGTTGAAACCGAGGGTGCCAATTTTATCAAATGCATCTAGCTGCACTGCAAACAACCGATCTTTGAAGTTTTAACCAATCAACCCATATTTAAGACCTTTTTTTAACAATAATGCGAGGTCACTTAGGGCCCGTTTACCAAACGCTTACCCGAGTAAGTGCTTACCGGCAAAATTCAACACTATCGCCTTACTTATCGGGTAAGATTTTAGTCCACCAAAACGGTATCGTATGCAACAATTTACCTGCTAAGCACTAAACGGGTACTGTTTGTTTACCTCTTAACAGTTCCATTAAGAGGCAGCATCTGAATCGTTAAGAGGTGAATCCTGTTTGGCAAAAAATAAGCCTGCCTCTTAATGGTTCCAAAACCCTCTAAATCATTTTGTATTTTGGACCACCCTTAACCATTAAGAGCCCTAATTACATCCTGAACAATTACCAAACAATTATATTTCATTTTGCACTACATCATAAGAGTCTCTTAATCATTCTCACCACTTAATGATTCTGCACCAAAGCATTCAGCAACTGCCAAACAGCCCCTTGGTAAGCGCTTAATCGGGTAAGCGTTTGGTTTAGGAAAACAAGGTAGAACTAAAGGCTTGTTATTCAACAGTATAACATGATTTATATGCCCGTGTCAACAAATAAGAGATGAAAGAGAAAAATAAACATATACTAGCTCTATGACTGAATTTTCAAAGCTGACCATAACCATCAAATTGGACATAGTATCACAAGCAAATTATAGAAATCATATAATCGACTGAAGAAACTGACATACCATGATATGTCCTTGTAACTTCTTAATTCATTGATCCACGGCATCTACAATCACAAAAACCAAGTTTTAAGACAGGAAAATAAATTAACTAGATTTATAAAAGGTACAATTAACTAACAAAACTTATAGCCAAAACTCATTATTCACATTTATACAACAAATGTCAAATTAATTGCTAAATCAAACATAAACATTGCAACAAGCCAACAACCATCAGCATAGCGCCCATTAGACTTCCACCTACCAGTACTACCCTTCGTTCATATAAACAAACCAGGCATAATTCAATAATCAAAACCTTTTGGAATGAAGTTATTTCTTTAATCCAGAAAACATCATTATTACAGGAATTATATTATGAAAGAGTTTACTTAACAGCTATCCAAGTAACTCAGTATGTAAAGCAACACAAACGCAAGAAAATTGGGCTTGTAAGCTACTGAGAAGACCTGGGTACAATGCAAATTCGTTTACACCATCTCATTGATAAAAACACCCAACTCAAAATTGGAAGTCATTAACCAACTGTGGACCACTAACCTAGGGAAAATAAGATTATTATCTATTTTTAATTTTAGGATTATTACCTATTAGAATCAGTGTTAAGAACTCCCTTAAGACTTTTGTAGACTTTTGAAAGAAAGGAAAACAACTCACTTCCCTTACAAAGATGCACATATATTTGATGGCAAATATCACAAAGCCAGTTAGCACGTATATTTGATGGCAAATATCACAAAGCCAGTTAGCACGTATATTTGATGGCAAATATCACAAAGCCAGTTAGCAGGACAGAAAGCTGATATGCTAAATGTAAAAAAGAGTGTGATAGAGAAGTCCAAAATAGGTCATAAACAAGAAAAGCAACTTTTTGAAATTACCTCCTAGAGCCACAGTTGCAGGGGATCTTGTTCTCTTCCAATGGGAACTTGTAATTGTAAGTAATTTCTTCTCCTGCAACTATCTGCCTTTTTGCATAAATAAATATCTTTTTCTGACCATCGACGCTAATAACCTTAGTATAACAATTAGGCTGCAAAAATTTAAAAATGTATGTTAAATGCAATGCTACTAAATACTAAATAGCTTCACCTCAGCTGTAAACTGTATCTAACCATGTACCTCGCATGAATGGTTTATAAATCTAGCAATTCCGCCACGCTTCGTAGCATCAACCTATGCACAAATAGTACCATTAAGTACAAAAAGATAACACAACAAGAAAGATCTCAAAACTCTACTTTAGTATCTCAAGTTCAGCAAAAAGGGAGTGCATTCAATGTGGAAGATTCTAATCACTTTCACAAATAATTAGAAAGCTTTGTGCCCCAAGTGTTTTGGTAGACCAGATTCAAAACTAGAACACTGTACATCAAAACGTATCGTGGAAACAACTCTTCTTTTATATATATATATATATATATATCATGGAAACAACTCTTTTTTTTAATATATATCATGGAATTTGCTATGTATAATTCAGTGATGAAAGGGTGATTCATGAGATCAGTTGCTAAGCATATCTTACCACATAACCATCATCTAATCTAAAAAGATAACTGCTACCAATTCCCATCTTCTCATAATGCCGTTCACGGATATCAGAAATCTGAAAAATGGAATTAAAAAGTAAGAATTGAACCAAAAAAAAGTGAAAAGAAAGACGGTGTGCAACATAGTGCAATCAGCGAGAAGAGATAAACGATGGCAGGCTTACACGAGGGCGAATTAGTTCCCCGACATATTCAATAACAAAATCTTCCGCTTCAATTGGCTCGAGTGCAACAAGACCCCAATCATGTATCTTGCTTCGTTGAAAGCGTAAACGTTTCTTCCTTGCCTGAAAAACAAACGAAAAACCATTAATCTAGAACATAAGATGGTAAAAAAAACAGTTTATCCTTTTTATTACCTTTAACTGAGTAGCTTTTAAAAGATCAGCACCATCTGCAGCAGCAAGAAGGCTTCGCAACTTCACCCTGTTTGTTCTAGCAGATAATCCCTTAACATTCGTAAGATGAAATGCATTGGCCTCTGAACCAGTACTTTTTGCATCAATTATATGAGCTCCTCGTATACGAGCCCTTTCAGCAGGACTTGCGTGTAATGACCACCTACGCCATTGCCATCCATTTATTGAAGAACGAGCACATCCTTTAGATATAGGGAAGGTTTTTGACTTTTTGAACTTGCTATTTTGGATATTCTGCTCTGCCGCTTGATTAAAACTTGCTTTCTTGGGAACTTTCACAGAGCATTGTTCTGGGATATCATCTGCAGAGCACTTCCTTTTTAATTTTCCCACTTTAAGCGCTGTAAATATATACATAAGATAACAGACGTCAAGTGCAGACATGTGGTTGATCAAAAAACAAGAGAAAGTTTTTGAAAGAAGCGTACATTTGCATCTTGCAACATTTTTGGACGAATTACCAGCAGAGACTTCCGGGCCTCTATTTCTAAGCTCCCTGCCTATACAACTAGCAACCTCATTTACACAATTGACACTTGTGTCATCTACATAGATAAGAAATAGAATAATGGGTCTTAATATATAATAATGGCGGCCCTTAAAAAGCACAAAGTGACCAGAACTAAATCAAATGAAGTACCTTGGGAAACAGTAGAAACCTTCACAGATTTCTGACATGTGATACTAATGGATGATGATTGAACTCCATGAGAATTAGGATCACGGAATTGCTTGGTTGCACGATAATTTACAGTTACTAGTCCAGATGGATCCTGAGTCCTCAGATTCTCAACTAATTGCCCATTAGATCCAATATCTCCAGCTCTCAATGGCCCAGATAAAGATGTGAACTTTCTTTTCATCGACTTCCTTGTACGGCAATAAGTATAATTTCCATTTCCATTGCCAACAGATGCTTCAGAAGGTCCCGAGCTTTGAGCATTTCTTGATTGCTCTCTGTATTTGTCAAATGCAGAATGGAACTCTACAGCCTTCTCCTTCTTTCTTTTACTTGCTGTCCCCTAGACGGAAAGAATTGAAATTCATTCCTGATGGTGAGTGGAAAAAAACATTATTTTAAGTAGAGATACTTACCACATTTGTATCAACATTACTGTGTTTCTTAGAAGAATCCACTGATTTATTATGTTTATCAACAGCATCATTGATGAATATGGATAACCACTCTCTAAGCACAATATCATGCAACTTTTGTCTACACATTGCCAAGATAGCATAGACCCCAATCTTAGGAACAGATTCAATAGACCTGGAGGGACGAAACTGACGGACTGGGTGATGGAAGGTTCTAGAATTCTCCTTGGAGACAATAGATTGCAAGTCATGTTTATTTTGAACAATATCCTCATGTGCGTATACTTTAATGAAAGCATTTGCAAACCAACTAGATGAAGACATCCCAGATCCACGCCGACTTGTACGACCACGGAGAACTTGCGAGTCAACAGTAACCTGCAAAAATTGAATATATGGTTTATAGAGGGAGCTAAAATCATTGGTATCATAGATAAAGGTGAGCATCGGAACCGGGTACCGGCCTTTGGAACCGGAACCGCTCTAGAATTGCCCGTTCCGGTTCCGGTTCCGGTTCCTAAAGTACGAAACCGATCAGGACTTCCGATTCTCGTTTTTTTGGAACCCTTACCCGCTGGGTACCCAGAACCAGAACTGACGGGTACCCGCTATTTTTAAATAAAAAAGATTTTATATATATTTGTTAATAAAATTATATTACCTTTTAGATAGATTTAGACGAGTTACGTATGTTCATAATAGACTTAAAATTACATTTTTATCCGATTATTTTTTACCATTTGTTTTGTCTTTATTACTTTAAATTGACACTTTGTAGTTTATAATCGACGTAAAATTACATTTTTATCATATGCAATGTATAAAGAATTTAAAAAAATTGAAACCAAGTACCCGGTACCGGAACCAGTTCTATAAAGAACCGATGTTAGCGGTTCCAATTCCAGTTCCATGAAATTTGGCCGGGTACCCGGTTATGCTCACCCCTAATCATAGACACAGCTTGAGGCAATAAGTGAAAATCCTAATAAGATCTTTAATAAATTCAAATAAACTCCTTAATCAACGCTGACTTTACCTCCTTCATTTGAACTTTTCTTTTAGTTGTAACAACTTTCCCCACTTCCTCATCAACAAGGTGTTCAATATACTTGATCAAAGACTTCTTCGCAGATAAATGGATATCACTTTCTACACCTTCCATTATGTGTGCCAACTCATAACAACTTTCATCGTCCCTAAAACAATCACCTTTAGAAACAACTTCTTCGTGACATGACGATGATGGAGATGCAGAAGGCTTAGGAAAAGACTGCATTGCAGACACTTCAAAACCAGGGGGATAATCATTCTTAGAAGATGAAGATTCTTGTTCCAGCTGCAATTTTTAATGTTACTTGGATACAGCAGTTGAATATAACAAAATATAAAGAAAAAGCAGTACAAATATCAACAAAAAATAGAACTTACATCTTCAACAGGTAACATCTCGGATGAAATATGATGTTCAACAGCAACATCAAGGCTGGACCATAGTTTTTCGTTCCTCCAGTCAGATACTTTATCTGCCACTGAATCATACAGCACAGCATTCCAGATAACTTGCATGCAGGAATCAAAGAGTTTTCTGCAAACATCAATGTACGCTCCACAAAAGTTCTCCAAGCTTCCAACAGATTTCTTGCATCCAAGAGGTTCGACAGAATTTGAAGTGGGCTTTTGGTTGCAAACATTATGAGATACCACCACTACTTCACCCCCAGAAGAGTGCTCCAATTCCTAGTTTGGATAATATCGTTCAAATAAAACCTAGAGTTAAACATAACATGCAATAATTAAATACAAGCACATGAATGATTATTGGAAGCAAAATGTATTACCATTCTGTTATCCAATTGGGAGGTTTTGATTATCTGTTTGGGCTCTTCATGCTTGAGATGTCTTTCAGCTTTCTTTGCAGTCACAGACTCCATTATTATGTGACTTATTATTTCATCCAACACAACCTTTCTTGTTGCTTTCATAATTCCAGAATGCAACTGGGAGCAGACCTCTTCAGAAATATCATGCACGAAACCCGTTAAAAAGTCGGTTTCATTGTATTTAGAATGAGCTACAGAGACACTTCCACCTCCAGCGGTTATCCAGGAGTTTATAACAGATTGTAAAATTGAGGGCTTAACTTTACTCTCAGAATGATGTACCTTCAGAACATCAACATCAGAATTAGAATTACACCGGTAGAAAATAAATGCACATACATTGGGAAGGAGCATGTTTTTACATTGGGAAGATCAGGTATGCAAAAAACTTGGCTTTCTGCATAAAGCTCCCCACTATAAGCTTACTGAATAAGACACTTTCTATATCATTAAGCCACTGCTTACTAAGCAGTCATGTATAGCTGACTGAATAAGCTACGAGTCCCATTAAGCTCATTAAGCTGCTAACAAACAGGCCCTTAATCATTTATAAGTAATCAAAACATCAATGGGTCAAAGAGAAAAATTATGCAACACAATGAGCACGAAGAAATCTGAAGTAGTTGCTGCATATCCAAAGCCCAAGTGAAACATGAAGTCTTATGTATAATGTGCCCACATGCACTAACATGCCAGAATATCTCCAAGAGGCAAACAAAAATACATATACAGCAAATTCAGGAGAACAAGTAAAATGGATGGGAAAAAAAGGTCATTATTAACCACATAATTCACTTTCCTAAGGTAAAAGGTTCACTCCAAAAGTCCAAACAAACCCAATTGTTGTCCTCTGATGGTTGCATAGTCATCTTACCAAATTGAAAGCATGTGCTTGATAGGAAACCAAGACAACTTAATTTTTGTAGCATTCATCATAAGATGCATGAAACTCTACCATGTGACAATCTAAATATATGAAATTATATCATGCCTGAACTTGATGATGCCTGTACAGATGTGCGAGCAGTTAAAGGGGCCCATTTGGAGAGAACTTAATTATTTTAATTTACCATGGTAACAACTTTCTGAACTTCTATCCGAGCTAAAAAGGTCATGTAAATATGCAGATCTTCTAACCACTTTAGACACGAGACTGGTAATAACTAATAAATATATTGTATCACCATTTAATGAATATGCATATTCTCAAACCGAAAACCATGCAATAAATTCCAAATATCATATATCTACAACAAGCTCTATGATCTTCCAAACCATGTCTTACCATCACTGAACCATGGAGATATCCATAATGATGCCAAGAATAAAGCTCTAAAATAGAATGTGGACCATGTTTCTTTCCCTGATCATCTTCAAAAAGCCAGCATGATTCTTCACCTGACTGAAAGGCTCAAATCAACATATAACACAGGGTTAATTCATTAAACTTTAATGAAACATGTTTGAAGTATGAAAAAGTTAAAATGGATTCTTTTGGTAATACCGGTGATGGATATGATAAAGTTGAGTTAGCTGCTCCAGATTTCTCTATCGGCTGGGTTGAGGTAGAAGCATCGTAACCACCACCATGATGTAATTCAGACTGCGATGCATTAACTGCATCTGTATGGATTTCTTCTTTTTTAGCATCCAAGTTCTCAGGAGGATATTTATCAGAATTTTCCTTGATATTAGATGCCGCAAGACTTAAATAAACGAATCCTGTGGCAACATGATCAGGAAATTGCCGGAAGTACTTTAAGGGCACGGGATTGACTAAGCTTCCTTGCAAGATGGGGTACACAGGAAGGTCCTCTGGTAAGAAGCTAGTGGAAAGACCTTCATACAGTTGCTCCTGTATATAGGGCCCACACATTTGCCCTTGTTCATTAACGTACATCCAACCACTCACATATGCAGGCTGCGCATACCCAACATAATTTTTGTTGGTATCATCATAATGGTGGAGAGCATTTTCGCTATTGCCATTTGTCTGGCAGTTTGTCTCCATTGTAGACTGCATATCACCTAGTGTTACAGGTGAAACAAATCATAACAGTTAGAATTCAGAAATTGGTGCAAAAGAACAGAAAAACCTGAAGGAAAAAAGAGAGAGAAGAATTGGAAACACATATAAATGAATGCATGTTGTTTGAAAAAAGATGATATTAATGGCTCAGCTCCATAAATGATGCTTCCCCACCATTTGCCAATAGTATGACAACCAATAGTGCTGATGATCAAGCTCAGCTTAAAAATCATGAGTAAAAAGCCAAAAACCAAGAACATAGAACATTTTAACTCATGGGTAAAACTTGGTTCATCCTTTTTGGCATCCTCATATTTCTTTTAGGCAGTAGCAATGGAGACACCTATATTAACCCACATGTAACATGTCTGTATTATTGAAACAGCCTGATGCATACAAAGACTTTCCTCCCGGCCCTCAAATAGCCAAAAACACTTGGCATGCCAAGACCTCCACATTTTTATCATGTCCATTACTCTTCAAAACATGAAAGGCCTCCCACAAGTCCAAAACTTGTTTGGCCCTCATCTAAGCTCAATTACTCTAAAACCCATCAGCATTTCCTTTTTACACAGACTCGGTATTATTCAGCACAATGGCACAGGAGTAGTAATGACGCAGATATAAGAACAAATAAATATTAAAAAGGTTAAAATATAGGAATTGAAGCAATAGTATCTAATGAGTTATGATGTTTAACATTTTTTTAATTGTGTTGAGACCCATCAAATACATTAACTGTGATAGATTTTTTTGGATGATAACCATCTGTGATAGTTTGAGATTGGTTAAAGAACATGTTAGTTCTGTTGGGCAAACATCAATAAACAGAATCAAGAAGTTACTTTAACAATCACAAATAAAATATAGAATAGGCTTCCTTCAAGCGAATTAAAGATTATCATACAATATTCATCGTTACAGCAGCAATGGGCTACTATCATCTCAGCCTTCAACAAGATAGAATTATGTCTCAGCGAGAGAATCGGTAAGATGAAGGAAGAGTTCGTTTACATTGTGGCGTAGCCGCTCATGGTTATTTTGGCCGATTGATCTTCCAAACACTATTGATGAACCAATCAAATAAATCCATTTCTAAAAAATTACTATATGCAGGAAATTCTTTGGCCTTAAATCAGGGTAGAGCTACAAAAACTTGAAATCGCACATCATAAAAATACGCAAAACATCTCCAAGAAAACCTATCGAACCCTAATTTGTTCCTACACTAACATACAAAGAATTGATATTCCAAATATCCAGCTGTTATTGTCAATACCAAAAAAATTGAAAACGAAAACGTTCGATTACAATAAGCTGCGATTGGGTTTAGTAACTTCGGTGCAAAGATAAGCGAAGATACGATTAATTAGTACAGACTGCTACCTCCTTCAATAGATCATTCTTTTGCCGAACGATCTTATGGCAAGAATTTCACAATCTTCACGGATCCAACGACGTAGTTGATCGGGATAAGGTCATTGAGGTTGTCGGTGAGTGGGAAAGAGAAGCAGGTGTAGATGGGGGAAGCGGGTTTTGGGAGTTTCATTGGGTTTGCATTTGAGTTGAGCCCAATAAAAACAGCCCTGACCTAAAAATAAATGAATCAAATATAATTTTTCATCCGGTAGATCTGGTATGAGTATTATCTGTCATTTAGAGTGCAATGGTACGGTGGACACGATGAGACATGACAGAATAGTACATGTTTGTTTTATGTTTGGTGTGGTTAAATATGGAACAAAGTAGAAGTAAGTAATACAAGGGTGGGACAAGCTTGTTCCTGCTACCCCTGGAACTAAGTAGAACAAGAATTGATAGACCAAATGGGACAATACTGAATAGAAATTTTTGTCTCATGTTTGGGAGGGAAAAAACATGGAACATCATGATATAAGGTGGGACAATTCTTAATTTATTTATTTTTTGAAAGGCAAGTTAACACACACTTTCCAGGGGTATCTGGGCTCTCGTTTAAGGGTGCCACTTGACTAATCCCCGTTGATCACGGCTCAGCCCAATTAAGGGTACCACTAAGTGACAGGCCCATGATCTGGATATCTCCACATGCGCACAACGGGATTCGAACCCGGGTAGTCAAGGATACCCGATATCTCCACAGTCTTAATTTTTTTTGTCCCAGAGTAAACCCCTTGAACAACGTGGGACAAGAAAAATAAGACTATAATACCCCTTTTTATTATCTATCTTATGTGTTTCCCAAATGTCAACTAATCTCCTGATTTGCTCTCTTTTGTAGACTTCTTCCCCGTGGAATCGAACTCTTTATTCTCACGTCAATCTGCTTTCTCATTCGAATCGATGTTTTTTCTCCCTTGAAATCACACCTCACTTGGTTCTTCGTCTCGTGATTCCAGTCGATTACCATCGCTGATGTTCATCGCTGTTGATTGCTCATTATAACTCTTGCAAGTTTGATTTCTTCTGATAGGAAAATATTCTCTTGAAGTTTTTGTATTTATTTACTGTAATATTTTAAATGCAATTTTGTAACCCTAATCTAATTTGGGTTTCTGCTCGAGTACGAGGGAAGGTTACTTTTAACAAAGGTAAGCTCCAACTTACTGTGTCCAATGTTTTTTATTAAAAGAGATCCCAACATTGAGATTCTCTATTGGTTGCATTCGGTTAGCTGGAAAGTGCTATGATATTGTACCTGATTTGGTACATGTGAACATGGTTCTAAATAACTCGTTATGGTGCGTTATGACGTCAAGGCTTGGGTTCGTCGTTGCGTTAACCCCCATGATTGCACTCTAAGGCTTGGATGCCACTGTAACGTGTTATGGCGCACTACGACACGTTATGGGACGTTACGACACCTTATTTTGTAAGGTGTGGGGCTACTTTAATATACAATTTAAGCGATAAATAATAATTATGTATGAGAGTTGTTTATGCAAAAATTGGTTTAATGAAATCAACTTAAGGTCGGTGTGGAGCTTTTACTACTAAAGGTAGGATTCGTCGACAAACACAATAAAAAGTAAATATACGATTGACACAAGTAATTGGTGACGCGGAAAAACCCTTTGACGAGGGAAAAACCGCGGACGATGGTTGAGATCGTCGATGCACTAGTGAAAATGATGTCAAACACGGACGTCGTCCTTTAGTAACAACGGTTGTACGTACGATGATTACAATGGAAAAGAAAATGTAAAATTTGTCGTAAGCTTGCTCTATGTCGTGGTATATTGTTGAGTTCCAATCTCTATCGCTATGTATGTTTTCGATTCTCGTATTTATACTGATCGAATGAGTAACAGTTCTTTAGGACATTATTGAGCATTTAATGACATTGTCTGTTATGTTTGTTACATAGGTTATGACCGTTCGTCATAAATAGCAACGGACCTGCATTAAAACACGCAATCAAACCGTAAGATATGTCGTCAATTTTATATAAGTCAAATGATTCTTTCGACGGTCGTTGGATAAGCACGACGATGTATAAACGAGTTTTGTGCCTGTCTTTTCTTGGAGATTTAGAGTCATCGTCGTAATTTATATCGATGTTTGTTTGGTCGTCGATGTGAATGTCTCTTATGTCTCCACGCCTATTCCTGAAATCAGTAGTCATTAGTTCCTTATGATAAAATATAGATGATCGTCGTTATTTCAATGATTGTCGCTAGATGGTATTTTTGGTCCAAACAGTTTGCCCCAAAATTTAAAATAAAAAAGTGGAAACCCTGTTTTTTAAAATTTTCTTTTATTTGAATTTCAATGGGTTTTAATTCGAAAGGAACCCAATCGGTTCGATTGTAACTGAATCGATTGATTTGCCCACGAGTGGTCGATGATGTCATCCACGACTTGGGGCGCGTGTGTCAGCAACGTGCAGGCATAGAGGACAGGTGTCCATAATCTGATGGTTGCATGCGAAAAGGCATGGACAGGTGTCGACTTAAGGGGATGAACGGTTTTTAGAAACCATATAAATATAAGTGAATCTCCGTCTTCCTCATTTTTTACGCTTACCAAATTTCAGAGAACTTCGCCGTAGAATCCTTGCCTTATATTGTACCTGCAAAAAAAATACTTGCCAAACAATCGGTTTCGAGGTTTAGAGCCTATTTAAGGTACGACATTCGACCCCTTTTATCTTTAGCTAAAAAGTATCTTTAGCTAGAAAGGCCAAAAAAAACACTGGGAGGCGAGAGCATTTTACATAGTTGACGTTACTCAGGCAGATATGATAGAAACCGTTGATCTTGAGAGTGTTTTCCAGAGTGAGCCTGATGTCGAGGCATTCAAGGACTTGGTCTGCATTCCTTCGGTCGTCCACCTATACTCTTCTGTCGCGCTTAGGTCGGAATAGGTGCCTAAGGGTCACTTCGTTCTATACGAATACCCATTCAAAATTAGATTCCAGTGGCCTTTTATTGGTTTGGCCAGGGCTGTTAGGTCTGAAAATGTTGTATCCGAGATGACAACTATTGAAGACATGAAGGGGCAAAATGCAAAAGCCAACAAAGTCATTAATTAGGAAGGATTAAATATTAGGAAACGATTTTATTGTAAATAAGGCAAGTGAATATTGCCTTATATCTTAGTTTCCTTATTATGATTACTTGCTACATATAAATAGAGGGTTATGGCTAGCATTAGAAGACTAGAGCTTTAATAGAGATCATTCATTCATATTATAGAGAGAGCTTAAGAGAGATATATTTGTATTCAAGAATTCATACAAGTTAGATATATGACATGGTGAAGTTATTCATCGTGTTCTTGTGCAATATTCCATCGTTACCTGATAATCTGGGATCCACAAGGGAGTTCTTAGAAACGTTCGACCTTGGCCCGGGGTAGCTGATACCCCAATTTTGGAGGATAGTTAGCACGATCGAGAGATTGACGGCGGATTGGGAGGCGGCGTTCAATGTGAACGATCTCGTTGACGGTGTACTCCGTCAAACCTGAGGCTAACGATAGGTATAGCCTACTCAGCAAGGGCAGACGGGGTCGTATCCTCGTCTAGGGTATGGCGGTCAACGATTGCCTCTGGAAGATAAGACACGTCTTCAGGCGTATGTCGTTCCTAGGGGACGAAGATGTAACATCCATCCTCCTAAATATGTTTAGCTAGTGATTCTAAATATGTATATGTTTTATTTGTTATTTGTGTATAAAAAAAAGGGAACTTGCTAAATGCTTAGTGTACTAATGAGCTATAAGTTGAACCCAATTTGGAATGTGATGTAAGAGGTAAGATTGGTACTAACACCTTAGTAATGACTTAGTTAGATGATGTAAAGATTCACAATACAAAGTGCATTGTCTAAATGGAAATTGGGTAGGTAACTAGAGTTCCTAATGTGATGTAAGAGGTAAGATTGGTACTAACACCTTAGTAATGACTTAGTTAGATGATGTAAAGATTCACAATACAAAGTGCATTGTCTAAATGGAAATTGGGTAGGTAACTAGACTTCCTATATGGGAAAAGTTGCTATTTTGGTTATCTACATGCGCAACACTTAAACGATAGGTGTTTGATGGGATGTTAAGATTTGGAACTAAGTTTTGGATCTATTAGGAGTTGTTGGAGGTGTCAGAAAAGTTTTACGGGGTTCCGAGCTCAAAATCAAAAGCGATAAAATTGCAAAGGAAAGCTTAACACCTACAAATATGTAAAACTGCTTTTATTGGGAAATCTTTTCAGGAATATTTTTGCTGAAAATGATAGGTTATCTTGTTACGAACGCGTAGGACAAAAACCTCATCGAAAACGGAGGTCCGAGAGAAAAGTTATGATCTTTTTAGTGATTAATGGTCAAATGGGTCAACCCAGCCGGGTCAACCCGACCCAACTCGGAAGTTAACATACAAAACACGAAATTTTGGCCCATTTGCTATCATTTTGAGTCCAGAACATACACACACACTATAGGTGTGATTTACACACACAAAGGTGCGATTCTAGCTCAAATCAAGGAGAATTGCAAGGTTTTGAAAGGATTTGATCTTATATTAAAGGTATGACCTATCTTTTCACTTGTTCTTTGATTTTTATTCTTGAAATATGAATTGCATGTTAAGAAAGAGCTAGGATTTCATATGTATTTGATCTTAAGTGTATAAAATGGCTATGTTTTGGTAATTATGTAATGAATTGATCATTAGGATCAAAAGATTATCAAGAAATGAGCAATTTTCATGTTAACTTTGACTTGGATAAGTCAAAGTAATTGGGGAGATGATATAAATGATGAAATTAAGGTTGGAGTTTTGTTGGTTCATGTTAAATATGTTATATTGAGATGAAACTCAGAAATTGGAACATTTTGGAACTGAATTGGTAAGAAAGATGTATGAAATGAGAACTTTCGACTTTATAAGTCATTAAAGATGTGCATACTTTGAAAAACCGTATAAAATCATAGAAAAATCGTGTATGGGTGATTCCAGTGGCATTAGAAAGACATGGATGTCTAGTTTATTTCATATTTTGACACCTTAACCTCACTCTGATTTTAAAATAGGTAAATAGAGCAGAATGTGCAGGTCTGTCCTGTTTGACAGCTTGTAGCTGTTACTTTGTAAAATTCATAGAAAATTATAGAAACATCCAAATGAGGTGAGGCCAATTGCATTGGTTAGATAATTGAGTTTGAGTTTAAAGTGGACAAAACAGATCTGCAAGTAGCAGCTGGACATGGAAATCAACGTAAAGTGCTTAAATAGGAAATATGTATAACTTGAGTTTCTTATATTGGTTGCTGACGAGTATTTGTACATACACTCCAGGGGGTAATAAAGACATTTTGGAGGCTCTGGAAGCATTTTAGGGTGTGGGAGCTTGGATTTGCTTTGTAAGCTCATTTCGAAACTTTTCAAGTATAGTACGGCTACTCGATGAGTTATATAGTTAATTGTTACATATTGTTTTGTATATATATATGATCGTTCCTGGTTTTGAATTGAGTCACATTGTCTTGATTTGGCTTTGATTCAGTTCCTTGTCTATTCCGTATAATGATCCCGTAACATCAGTTTGCTCTCCGGATTTGGACTCATTGTTTTATCCCGTAACATCAGTTTGATCCCGTACTACATTGTGTTGTACGTCGGAAGTTGATGGCAAAGTCAAGATCCCGAGGTTGGACGGGTGAGACTTTATGCGGTTATGGATACTCATTGCTCAACTAGAAGAAAGAGCAATGAGTAGGGAACCCTGGCACACACATAGTAGAGGAAGGCGGGCAGTACGGGGTCTCCTGTGATGTACGATTCGGACTCGAACTTTGGCATGAACCCGGAAGGAGAAGGACGGGGTGATGCACTGTTCTCGTTGTGATTATCAATTCAATTATTTGGTTTTTGGTATGTATCGGTATTCTAAAGTTGTTGAATATATATTTGGCTATTGATCATGTTTTCTTGTTGTATTGAACATCATTGTTATGGTATGTCATAGTGGTTTAAATATGGAATACTATGATCTTAGCATCCGGTACGTAATTGTTCACTCGATTTCTTATAAGTCTCGGTTTGCATCCATTTAATGTCTTGAACTTTATTTTTATAAGAGTTTACCATGCATTATATATATGCATCATTGATATGTAATACTTAACTATTTAACTCACTTACCTTTTAAGTGTTAACCCTTCTCAGGAAAGAAGACGGATAAAGGGAAAGAATCTGTGGTATGATGTGGAGGTTTATCGGTGGAGTCTGAAGACTACGAACTTACTTTTGGTATATAGTAGTTTATTACCGTTACTTATTAATGTAGTAAGGTAGTTTGTAATTAGTTTGTTTCGGATTATATATAACTCCCGATCTTTTTGTTACTTAATTCGAGATGTAAGTAAAAGTACGTTATGTTTGGTTTGGATTGGTGATTTGGTTGGGAAATATCACTAAAATAGAACGGAAATTTCGAAGTTTTCTAGAAAATTTATATTCCGTATTTTGAGGTAAATCAATGTTTTGTTTTATTGGAGATTTTGAAATTGATAACTTAAGGTTTTATTAACCGAGATGTTACAGAAGACCAGTGGATGATCTGTAGGTGGAGTACCAAACATCTAGAGTTTTTACCCGTCTTATTTTTTCATCTTATGATTTTTATTTATCTAACGATTTTACTGTGTGACACTTACAAATATTGACTTTAGCTAGTTCGTCCTCTTCCTGACTCCACGGACACAAGAAAGAGATTTTTGGCCATCTATGATCGCACCTTCTGAGCCTGAGCTCAAACCTTCCTTGACGAGGAGGACGAGGACGTGACCTATCTGGGTACGTCGCGGGCGTCTTTGGAGGAGGAAGAGACAGAAGAGAGAGAGGAAGATATGACATGTAAAAATCATCTCACTAGCGTCGTTAGTCTAGTTTTAAATTTTTGATATTTGATCGTATGTCGTTTGTTTTTATAGGAGAATCTGTTGATAGGGCGCCTGATGCCCCGGTTAGTGGGCCTTTTGTAGCCAATGTCGTGACAGAGGTCACAACGGCTGAACAACCCACACCTGGTGGTTCCACGACTAGTACCAACATCCCAGCTGGTACTAGTGTTAGTGTTGCGCAAACTCCACCACGCGACACTACTGTTGATGATAACTCCTCTCAATGATTTGAATATGATTCCTCTGTATACTTAGTGAAATTCCATGTGTAAACTTATGCTTAAATTCAGCGATAGCATACGCTAATTATTATCAGCGATTGCTAAAAATCAGAAGCCTCAAGTCTACATCTGAAGATCAACCAACACACCAAAAGAACATTCAGCGAAAGTCGAAGACCAAGCTGAAGAAAGAGATAATCAGATAATGATCTGAAGCGGTTCAGTCATAGCAATGGTTATCTAAACCAAAGTGTGAAGTCTTGTCAAGCCTCAGCGATACTCTGAAAGTTCATCCTTGAAGTTTCAAGTGAAGCGATCAAGTGAAGCTTCTCAAACAAGATTAACGTTGATCTTATCCTCGATGCATAAAAGTCAAACCTTATACTATGTTAGAGAAGGACGTACGAATTGTCTCATATGTCCCCATCATATCTGATATGGTACTGTTCATATACGGCCAAAAGCATGGTTGCTTTTTGAACAAAGGACAAGCTTCCCATGAATGCTTGACACGTGGCATATACCTTTTGTCTTGCATTAAATGCAAGCGGGTATAAATAAGATGAAGATATATTCTTCATCTTCATGCATGCTACTTTCTATTTTCCTAAAACCTCTGTCTCTTTTCTTTCTCATTTCCTTATGCATCAATTTGTGTGATTTCTTAAGTTACAATAGAATATGTTTACTTGTTCTAATTCCCCTTGTAAATGTAAATTTGTTTATTCAATATAAACTCATTTAAAAACAAAAATCTGACTGTTTGTATTCAACCCCCCTTCTACAAACTGTTTCTATATCCTTGAACTCTTGTAGACTCCTTTGGGACCAACAAGTGGTATCAGAGCAGTGTTTCTTGCTTATCTTTAAAATATCTTTGAACAAAATTATTTTAAAATGACTAATACTAATACAAACTATATTGATAATGGATCTTTAGCTAAACCTCCAAAATTTAGGCGTGATAACTTCCTATTATGGAAGGAAAGAATGACTCTATTTCTAGAAGGGTCCGATCCTAAGATCCCCCTACTATCTAGAAAATGGACCATTTGTTCCTACAACTCTAGTAGCTAGTGTCCCTGCCCCTACTAACACTCCAACCATCACTGAAAGGAGAATCATCAAAACTCCAGATCGATGGACCGAAGAAGAGAAAAAGGAAGTAGCTATAGATGCTAAAGCTAGATCCATAATTGCTATGTCTTTAGCAGATGAAGTCTATCATTCTGTTATGAAGATGAGAACATCTAAGGCCATGTGGGATACTTTGTGTATTCAATATGAAGGGACTGACGAAGTCCAAATCACTAGGTGTATTAATTTGGTAAGGCAGTATGAAAGTTTTATGTACTCAAAAGGTGAAACTCTCTCTCAAATGCACCAAAGATTTAACTGTCTCTTGATTTATATGAAAACTGTCAACAGAGAATACTCTAATGCTGAAATACTGACAAAATTCATGGAGGCACTACCTGAACAATGGGGAGTGTACACTACATGTTTAAAACTGTCAAAGAATCTTGAAACTCCCTCTCTGAGTGCCTTATATGGAATGCTCTTAAATGAAGAGCAATCTCAGGTTTTAAGAAAAAACCTCATAAATGATATCAAGGTGCCAAAAGTAGTTCTTTGGCACTAGTGACTTCAGAGGTAGAACCATCAAAAGTAGTTTGTTCTTCCATCACCTCTATCACTGAATTAAATCAAAATAATTCAGAAGAACTCACTGATGCTGACATCTCTGAGTTTGATAACTCTCTGGCACTTCTAACGAACAACTTTAAAAGATTTGCTAGAAAGAACAACTTTTGAAAAACTCCTATCACTGACTCTGATATGTCAAAAACTCTGTCTGCTGAAAAAGCATATGCTATATGCTATAATTGTTAGCGAAAGGGTCACTTTGCTAGCGAATGTAGATCTAAGAAAGTAGCTGCTCCCACCACCTCTCAGAACTCTGATAAAAAGGAAAAGTACTTTAAATTAAAAAATAAATACAGAGATCTGAAAAAGAACCAGCAAAAGGGCAAAGGTCTAATTGCTGAAGAAGTTGACTGGGATCAAGAAAAAGATTGGGCTAAAACATCTGATGAATCAGGTTCCGATGAAGAAGATCTTGCCTTCCTCTGTCGAATGGCAAGAATTGAAGAGGCTGAAGAAGTCTCTGAAACTTCCAGCTCAGAGTCTCCTTCAACTCAAGTAAACATTCCTATAAACTCCTCTATACCTGAAAGTGATAACTTGTCCGCTCTCGATGTTATGACCGTTGATTTTTACAATGGTCTGAATGGAAAGATTAAAGTTGAACAAATTAACATTGATCTTTCTGAACAATTGAAAAATTGTCATTTGAAAATCAAAGAACTAACAAAGATTGAAGATTCCCTAAAAGATCAAGTCTTTCTAAATCAGACAATTAGTATTGAGAGACAACAAGCTATTACTGAAAAGGAAAAGGTCATCGCTGATTTTAAGGCTGAAAAGGCTACCATCGAAGGATGGTGCAAGGCCTCTGATAAAGTCAGCGAGATCATCAATGCTCAAATTCCTCTGAAAGTCAAAAGTGGGTTAGGTTATAACCCTGATAAAGAAGAATCAGAGAATGATCGTTCCATGTTGAAATTCAGAATGTTCGTCTCTTCAATCCCTGATCCTTCTTCCTCTGAAAATTTGACGGTTCTTAAATATGATGATTCTAAGAAAATGATCAAGAACAAAGTTCCTGACCACGTTCCTAAAATCAAAAACTTTCAGAAACAGAAAAAGAACTCCTATGTTCCTTCTGTAAGTCATTCTAAAGCTGGGAAGAAAATCCCTGGATATATTCAGCGATGAACTCCGAGAATTAAGATCGATCTTACACCTGTCCCTGAAAAGATTGTTATACCCACAAGGACATCGGACAAAGGAATTCTAGAATCTTCTCCTGAAAATATTTCTTCTCGCACTCTGAATTCTTTCAATTCCAAACCTACTCACAAATATAGGAAATGCTATCACTGTGGTGAGAATACCCACAATGCTAACAAATGTCCTAATGCTACTAAAGCCGAAAAATTAGCTCATGGAAAGAAAGTAGCTCAAACTGATAAATCAGTGAGAGTGAAATCCACCAAGGTTGGGAAACCTTCCAAGGCGAAGATATCCACTGAAGATGAATTCTTCACCTAGTAGCTCTTCCGCCACTCCTTCCACTAACACAGCAGGACCCATAGTAATATGGGTACCTATGAAAAATTAATCCTTTTGTGTATGCAGAGTGCCAAAGGTATCTGGTATCTTGATAGCGGATGCTCAAGGCACATGACTGGCAGAAAATCTCTGCTCACTAAATACAAGGAAGAAGTTGGTCCCTCAGTGACCTTTGGCGGAAATGGCAAAGGATACACTAAAGGTTATGGAATTCTATCCAATGGAGCCACTTCATTTACTCGAGTCGCTTACGTTGAAGGACTAAAGCAAATCTATTGAGCGTTAGTCAGCTATGTGACAAAGACTTCAAAGTTCTATTTCTAAAGAATAGATGTACTGTCACTGATTCAAATGACAAAGTTGCTTTTACAGGCAAAAGAGTTGAAAATGTGTATGTCATTAACATGAATAGCTCTCACTCTGAAAACATGTGTTTCATTTCTAGAGCCTCCTCAGACATAAACTGGTTATGGCACAAAAGACTCTCTCATCTGAACTTTAAGACAATAAATGAATTGTCTCAAAAAGAACTTGTTAGGGATCTCTCTAATCATACCTTTGCAAAGGAATCTTTTTGCTCAGCGTGTGAATTTTTTTTGACAAAAGCCTCGTTCAGATCTAAACAAGTTTCTTCAGTGACCTCACCTCTTCAACTTCTCCATATGGATCTATTTGGTCCTGTCAATGTCCAATCTCTATCTGGAAAGAAGTACACTCTTGTGATAGTTGATGAATATTCTAGATACACATGGGTATTCTTTCTTCGATCCAAAAGTGATACACCTGATGTTATTATAACTTTCATCAAGAAAATGGAGGTCCTTAATAATCTTATCGTTCGTTCCATGAGAAGTGATCATGGTACTGAGTTCAAAAACAGTACCTTGATTAATTTCTTTGAAGAAAAGGGAATCACTCACAACTTCTCATCAGTGAGAACACCTCAGCAAAACGGCGTTGCTGAAAGAAGAAATCGAACGATTATTGAAGCAACTCGCTCAATGCTCAGCGAATCGCATCTACCTACTCAATTCTGGGCTGAAGCAGTCAATACAATGTGCTTTACTCAGAATCGATCCATTATAGTGAAGCGATTCAAGAAGACCTCCTATGAACTATTTCATGGAAGAAGACCCTCACTGAAATATCTTTACATCTTTGGATGTAGATGTTATATTCTGAATGACAGAGATCATTTGGGCAAGTTTGATCCAAAAGCTGATTATGGGATATTCCTTGGATACTCTTTTGTATCCAAGTCTTTCAGAATCTTCAAGAAGAGAAGACAGCACGTTGAAGAATCTATGCACATAAACTTTGATGAATCTCGTCCAACTAATTCTACTCCTATCCCTGAAGTAGACGAGAAGTTGAATGAATGGATGAAATCTCATTATGGGGAGCCTGAAACTTATTTCAGCAACCAACCTAATGCTGAAATAAATGATGATGGGATCCCTGATCTTCCTACGTCAAGCAACGATCCATCAACATCAGGATCAACGTCACTTCTCTCAATCAGATTCCTCCATCTGATACTTCTTTAGGAAATTCTTCAGTGAATAACCAAGCTTCATCTTCTACTGATCAATCCTCTGAATCTCCTCCAGAATTGATCTTAAATGAAGTTCCTGTCGCTGAAACGATCAATGACATCCCTGAAAGAGAGCAAATCGATGAGTCTATTATTGATCAATCACCTCAACCTCCAGCTCAGCGATGGACTGCAAATCATCCAATAAATCAAATCATTGGTGATCCAAATGCAGGTATCAAGACTCGTAGAGGTACAGCTAATATCTGTCTCTATGTTTATTTTTTTTCTCTCTCTGAACATAAGAAGATAGATCAAGCTATCTCTGATCCTAGCTGGGTCTCTGCCATGCAAGAAGAACTAACTGAGTTTCGTAGAAACAAAGTTTGGAATCTCGTTCCTCGTCCCTCTGATAAAACTGTAATAGGAACCTAATGGGTTTTTCGAAATAAACTGGATGAAAATGACACTGTAATTCGCAATAAGGCTAGACTTGTTGCTTAGGGATACAGACAGGAAGAAAGTATTGACTATGATGAGACCTTTGCTCCTGTTGCTAGAGTAGAAGCCATAAGACTCTTTTTAGCTTATGCTGCCCATAAAGACTTTAAAGTTTTTCAAATGGATGTTAAAAGTGCTTTTCTAAATGGTAAACTCAGCGAAGAAGTTTATGTTGAACAACCTACTGGGTTCTCTGATCCAAACCATCCTGGTTATGTTTTCAAACTTCAAAAAACTCTTCACGGGTTAAAACAAGCTCCCAGAGCTTGGTATGATACTCTCTCAAAATTCCTTCTTAAAGAAAAATTTCTTCGTGGAAAAATTGACCAAACTCTATTTTTAAGAAAATATAAAGGTCATACTGTTCTTGCTCAAATAAATGTTGATGACATTACTTTTGGCTCCAAAAGACTCAAATTATGCACTCGTTTTGCAAACAGAATGAAGAAAGAATATAAAATGAGTATGATGGGTGAACTAACATATTTTCTAGGTTTGTAGATTAAGCAATCTGACAAAAGAATTTTCATTTGTCAAAGTAAATATGTTAAAGACATGCTGAATAAGTTTGATATGAATCAATGTTCAGCGATGAAGACCCCAATGGCACCTCCTCTGACATTGAATAAGGACCCAAATGGGAAACCTGTCAATATCACTGCCTATCATGGGATGATCGGATCTCTGCTATATCTTACAGCGAGTAGACCTGATGTCATGTATTCTACATGTCTTTGTGCTCGGTATCAAGCTGAACCAAAGGAATCTCACCTCATCGCTGTAAAGCGAATCTTCAGATATCTGAAAGGAACTCCTAATATGGGTCTTTGGTATCCCAAAGGCTCAGGGTTCGATCTAATCGGTTACTCTGATAGTGATTTTGCAGGATGCAAGATTGATAGAAAGAGCACCACTGACGGATGTCAGCTATTAGGTGGTAAGTTGATAAGTTGGACAAGTAAGAAGCAGAACTCTGTGTCCATATCTACCGCTGAAGCTGAATACGTAGCTGCTGGTAGCTGTTGTGCTCAAATCCTATGGATGAGAAATCAGCTGAGAGATTATGATCTCAAACTTTCTAAAATCCCTATTTATTTTGATAACACTAGTGCTATTGCAATTGCTAATAATCCTGTACTTCACTCAAAAACCAAACACTTTGAGATTCGATATCACTTTATTAGAGATCATGTGATGAATGGAGAAGTGGAACTTCATTTCGTACCAACTGAATATCAGCTCGCTGATCTTTTCACCAAACCTCTGGATGAAGCTAGATTCAATCTACTCATCAGCGAACTTGGTATGTTAAATGCTGAATAATTCTCCATACCCTGAGCTCTGGTTCAACGATACTTGATCACTCTCACTCAGGTATGTACTTCTAAATCTTTACATTCTCTGAATATTTTTTTCAGGGATTGTCTTCAAACTAAAAACCCATCACTGACAATCCTTTATTGTCTATTGATAAAGAATTTAAGGATAATAATTAACATTTTTAAATGATAATCATTTTCAAATTTTTTCAAGTAAGAGGAACCAATTCATTCCTTACCATAGGTTCTTTGCAACCATCTTGGAGGTTGCCTTCAAGGATGAATATCCAAAGGTCGCCAACCAAAGCTTCTCCATGGTCGGCAGAAAGTCTCTGGACATTGATGTCCATCCAGATGATGCTCCTTTCACTGCCTACATGCTGCATCTAATTAAAGCAACAACACATGTGTCCGTATCATTGAATGACCCATCAGTGAGTATCCGAGACACCTCCACTCCCTCCAAAAGAAAGGAACCAACCGATGGTCATAAAAAGACCATCGCTCATAAGCCAGCGACAAAGAAACAAAAGAAGGGAGTCTCTCAAAAGACTTCCCTTCCTGATTCAGGCGTTATACCAACGTCCTCTGTAGCCACAGCTACGACAACCGTCTCTGCATCTGTTGCCGTTTCTTCAGCACTACCACCACCTTCAGCGACTACGGTCACTGAACGTGGTATAGCTAGCTCCACTGAAGCTGGATCAGGTACTACATTCACAGCCTTCTCTTCTTCTTCCACCGTCTCTTCTTTTGTCCTCACACAACATATGATTCAGAGATAGTTGTCCCTATCTCTGATGATGTTGAATCGCACGCTGTCCAAACTTCAGTGTTGTTTCGACAATCTGAACTTTGGAAAGCCAGTACAACAGGACCTCAGCATGTCTCTCACAGACATACTAAGACACAAGCTAGTGATCCACATGACACTTCCGTAGTACACGTTGTCCCTGAGAGTAATCCTCATGATACTCTCAAGGTAAATAACATGTCTTATCATCCTTCATCTAACCCAGAGCTCTTTTTGGCTGCTCTGTCTATGTTGTCATCAGGTATTGCACCTCCTCTCTCTACATCAGCAACCACCGTCACTACCTCCAAGGCTGCTGCTGCTGCTCCCTCTAGTGTTAACAAGGGAAAATCTCCTCAGCAACCAAAGACGGATGCTGATCTGCGCCAAAGAAAGCAGAAGTTTTCCTCAAAGCTTCCTCCTTTCGCTATGAAGATTCCCAAGATCGTTCTTCCTAGCCCCACATTCCCTGCAATTGACTACTTGGTCAATGAATGTGCTCTCACAAGGGCTAGGGTAGACAACCTTCAGACGTCCGCTGAGTACATCTTCCAGACTGTCGCTGGTACTCCAGGAATGAAGGCCACAATCAACAATGTCTACACTGACATTCAGGTAATCAAGGCTGATAACCTGGCTCATGAGCAAGCTCTTGCCAAGATGGAGAAGAAGGTAGAAGCACAAAACCAGGTGCTCGAGTCTATTCAAAAGACTCAATCCGACATGATGCAGATGCTGACCAAAATGCAAGAAGCTAGCTCTTCCTTCACTGCTGCTGATCGGACTTCGCTGAACCAAGTCGTTCAGACACATACTACGCACACCAATTCTCTGAAGGACATTGGGTCCAATATGCGTACCCTGGTGGTGCATATTCTCCCCGCTGACAACATCGAGGGGGAGAGATGTGCCAAAGAAATCACTAACGAGATTATCGGAGAGGCTAATGAAAGATTCCCTGAAACTCCGATATCTCCCTACATTAAGCGAGTCCCTCCTTCCACTGTTGCTGAAAAAGAAGTCGATGAAGAAGATGATGAGGAGGAAGAAGACGATGAAGAAGACAACAATGATATCCCTCACTATGGGGGAAATGATGATGATGATGACATCCCTCCTGGTGCTCTTGAGAACTTCAAAAACAGTAGACCAGGCAACTTCATGCCTGAAGTAGTCTACAGGGATCCCTTGGGGGACGGACCACCTCCTTCTCAGGATCCGTCCAACCAATCAGGCAAAGGACATGAAGTGGTAGATCTTGATGCCACCATTCCAGTATCTGAGGGGGAGACCACTGCAGAGGTAACTCTTCCCCTTATCCCTTATACTCCCATCTCTGAACCTCCAACATATCCATCTTTCTCCCCTCCAAATTTTGGTTCTAACCAACCTCTCTCTCCATCTCCCATTCTCAGTGAGTCTAGTCCCCCAAAGGACTCCACTTTTTGGAAGGAACCTTCATCAGAGGAGCAGTTTATGTACATATCTGACTCTGACTCTGAAAATGAAGAAGGCCTCATTCCCAGATGCCGCGCACAAAGACCTCTAATAAGCGAGCCTGAAGAGGAAGAAAGGCAAATAAACTTCTTAAAAGAACTTGAAGGCAAAAGAATAAAGATTTCTTCTGCTGAACCAGAAAATCCCATGCCTATCAGCGTGGTGGATGATTTTTACTTCCTATCAAAATAAGAGAGAGCACAAGCACTTGAAGCTCAGAGAATAAGGGATGAAAAGATGAAGCAAACATGGAGTGATCTAGAGCTTGCAAGGAAAATACTCAGGGAAGATGCTGCTAAAGGTAAGGCGACTAAAGAGCTGATCGAGAAAAGTCAAAGAGTCATTGAAGCTCTGGTACAAAGAGAACTGAATGAAGAAAATTTAAAATTGAATCCCATCCTTGCTCAAGAGAAGATCCTAAATGCTCTAACCAATGAAGAACCAAGCCACAGAGAAAAAGAACTATGCTGGTGCACTGAACGATTCAATTTCCGTCGGTATGACTCAAAAATCATTCGAGCAACTATCAAAGGACGTCCCTCCAAAAGGCATGGACTGAAGGTATTCGTTCGAATGTACAGGCATATAAATGTTGAAAAAGAAGAAGCCAAGTTCTTGAAATTCTATGGATACTCTGAATGGCTAGAAATCAGAGATGCCATTCAGGGTTCCAAATCAAAGTTTAAAGATGTGGTGGAAAGAGCATTGGATCAGCTACTTCAGAGGATGTCACAGCAAGTGCAAGTTCCGCCTCTCCTTGAGCCTACAAGAAAGAAAAGATCAAATGCTGAAGGAGGTTCATCTTCTAAAAGTGAACATGAAACCAAATTCAACTACGAAAGCATTCTCGGCCATATGGAAATCCCTAACATCTCAATGCTGAACTCCTCTCTCCCCCAAGATCGAAGATATGAAGAAAATGAAATCATCACCTTCCCTGAACCAGGTATGGTTTTCTTGGATAATGATGGATTCTTAGGGCTCTTCAGAAACAAAGAAGTCAGCAAGGCTCCATCAGTCTTCATAAAGATCATGCATCACTACTGCTGGTCAGATGATCTGCTGATGAATCGACAGAAAAGGCTCTATGAAAATGAAATACGAAGAAGACATGAAAAACTCTCTGATTGATATATAGTCGTTCTTTCCTTTATGACTTTCTTCAGTGTATTGTACTTTTCTCTTCCTACAAATTTGTAATTTCATTTTTCATGAAATTTCTTCAGATTATTACTAATGAAATTTTAAATGAAGTATTCTACTCCAACTGTGTACTGAAAAGATCCCTAAAAATAGTAAATGGGACACTGAACATAAGCGTTCTAACTTCTTTACATACCTCCTTATTCACTGAATTTTTCTCTCTGAAGTTTAAATTAGTGAATGTACTTAAGGCCTCTACTTGTAAAAATTGTGCTTCATATTCTTATAAATGAAACTCAATGACTATAATAGACTAGCTGAAAAAGATCTCACGGATTAGTAATTAGAAATTTTTACTTCAATATTTCTTATGTCCCTACTAATCCCTTCAAGTAATTTTCCCATGTTACTTAATCATAATCAAATAGGGGGAAATTGTTGATTATAACTCCTCTCAGTGATTTGAATATGATTCCTCTGTATACTTAGTGAAATTCCATGTGTAAACCTATGCTTAAATTCAGCGATAGCATACGCTGACTATTATCAGCGATCGCTGAAAATCAGAAGCCTCAAGTCTACCTCTGAAGATCTGAAGATCAACCAACACACCAAAAGAACATTCAGCGAAAGTCGAAGACCAAGATGAAGAAAGAGATAATCAGCTAATGATCTGAAGCAGTTCAGTAATAGCAATGTTTATCTAAACCAAAGTGTGAAGTCTTGTCAAGCCTCAACGATACTTTGAAAGCTCATCCTTGAAGTTTCAAGTTCAGCGATCAAGTGAAGCTTCTCAGACAAGATTAACGTTGATCTTATCCTCGATGCATAAAAGTCAAACCTTATACCCGAGGGAACCATCTTCGAAGGTTGGCAATTCCCCAGGGGTCGTTAGACCTGGCAAGGTGATGACACCGCCTCAGGGTGTAATAAGCGCGACACCTATCAGCGTCATGCATCCATCGATCCAGAAGCTGACTGGATCATCTGCCGACAAGGGCAAGGCGGATGAATCATCGTTGCCCAACGTGTCAAGATTCCATCAAATTTCTTGATGGAAGGCACGTCGTGGACGAGGAAATAGTTTCTCTCCGTCCTGGGGAATTTCTCGATCCTCCACGATCGACATGCCGACAAGCATAAGGAGTATCTCGAGGTAGAGATGGCTGAGCATCTCTTTAAGGTTCGTTTTTGAACTTGTGTATTTTACTTTGTCGTGCGATAATGCTTTATAATTATTTTCTTATGTTTTTTCAGGCGTTCCAAGCCTCTCTTTCTCTCCATTCTAAAATAGAAAAGCTGAAGGAGCTTGTTCCCACGGCTTTGGCCCGGGAAGAAGCTGTCCTAGCCAGGGAAGAGGTCGCTCTGGCCAAGGAGAAGGAGGCCAAGGCGAAGTACGAGGAATACTCAGCTCGTCTTGACGAGGCCTTAAACGACCTCGAAGCGGAGGAGCACGCGACGAACGAGTTGAAGTGTCAACTTAAGGGTGCTCTTAATCGTGCGACGGCGGCAGAGGCGGAGACTACTAAGACTAAGGAAACCCTCGCTGAGAATGAAAAAGAAGTGGGGGTCCTTAGGTCAAAGCTAAAGGAGGCTAAGGATGAGATCTCAGACCTCAAGGAGCGATTGGAGGCCATCGAGTATGGCACATGGGTGAAGGAGAAGCCGGTGATCGCTCGTCGCCACATCGAGGGAAAAGACCCGATGAAATCCGCCGTAGAGATGCTGAGCTACTTCTACAATGTCGTGGAAGGAACTCTTGCTGATCTAGATTTGGAGGATCCTGAAGATGTCGGCAATCCCTTCGCTGGAGCCATTGAGGATCCACTCAATCGTCCTGCTCCTTAGGATTTCTCACTTTTTGTCTTTATTTTCTTTCTTTTCTATTAGGACGATTATAGGTAGTCGTGCCTCACACTTTTAATTTTTTGACTATTAATACAAGTGCCTTTCATCTTTAATGCTTTTGTCGAATGATATTTTTTTACTTATGCTTTCTGTTATAAACACCTACAAAGTAACTTGCGACAAACATAGTGTTTAATATTGTATGACTTTATCAGATTTGATAATCAAGGAAATATCTTATGTCGTAGATGATGTGACATGATTCATGTTCCATGCTTAGGATGATCATAAATACCTCTCTACATCATCGAAAAAGTTTTCGATGATTTGTTTCTTCGCTGAATTGTCTTTCGTTCGTAGAATGGCGATCATCAGGGGTTCTTCTCCCCAGAATACTACTGTTCCTCCTCCCACCTATGTGGTTGAAGGAGAGAATGTGTCCGGATCACTGGAGAACCCATCAGTGATCGACCTAGACACATCTTCTTCCCCCTAAAGAAAAAAAAAGAATCCAACCAACCATGGACACAAGATGTCCATCGCTTATAAGCCTCTCTATAAGAAGCCAAAGAAGACTTTCTCTCAATAGACAACTCTTCCTTCCTTCGACGTACTACAGATGCCACCGTTTCCCTCTACCACGACAATGGATTCAGAGACCGTTGCCGCTTCATCAGCACTACCCCCATTTTTAGAGATTTCGCTCCCAAAAAATCTAGGCATCAGCTACACTAAAGCTAGTATAAGTAATACACTCGCTGCCTTCTTTTCTGCTTCTACCTATTCTGTAGGGGTTTCACCGGGATCTCAAGAACATGCAGCGGAGTAAAAACAATAACCGGAATCATAATCAGAAGTGAATAAATCGATACCTAGGAATCCAATACCCAGGAATCATAATCAGAAGTGAATAAATCGACAGTAAACATACCTGAAGGTTCGGCTATCATAGCTTTCTCCTTCTTTGCCTTTGTAATCAGAATTGGATAGTTTCTTTTCCAGTGTCCCTTTTCGGAACACTCAAAACATACTGCATCCGTGGGGATCTTCTCCTTGTTCCTCTTGCCTTTACTGGAGCTTCCAGCCTTTGCCTTTCCTTTACCAGTTTCCCCTTTCCTTTTGGTTACCCCTCCCTTTGCCTTGATCATCAAGACATGCTTGTCTTTCTCCAACTTGGAGTTAATCCCTCTCTTAGCAGTTTTAAGCATACCATGCAGTTCAGTGAGAGTTTTGTCCAAGTCATTCATGTGATAGTTGAACACAAAGCTATCATATGACTTGGTCAAAGAGTTGAGGACCAAATCGTCCCCTAACTCCTGACCAAGGGGGTATCCTAATCGAGCTAACCGGTCAATATGCGCCTTCATCCTCAGGACGTGGGCACTGATCGATGTCCCCTCTTGCATCAATAAAGCATATAGTGATCGCATATTGTCAAACCTTTCTTGTCTCGCCTGTTGACCAAACATGGTCTTAAGAGCGATGACCATTTCCCAGGTTGTCATCTCATCATGCTCCTTTAAAAGTTTAGGAGTCATTGAGGCTACATCAGACAGGACACACTCAGAGAGTATCTCAGGTGTTTATCATAAGTTGCCCGAACACTCTCAGAAACGTTCCTAGCTGGGGGGTTTGAAGGGGTATTCTCAAGAACATAGAACTTCCCTTCATATCTAAGGACGACCCTTAGTAAACGGAACCATTCCAAGAAGTTTTGTCCGTTCAATTTTTCTTTGTCTAAAATGGACCGGAAAGTGAACTGAGATAGATTCGAGTTTGTGTTTTCTTGATTAGCAAACATCTACAGAAATAAAGTCCGATTTTAGTATTAGTTTTAAAATTTTGAATAACCTTTAAATTCAAAAATTTAGCTAAGATATGTATTTCATTAATTTGTACAATTGGGCAATATGCAAATGGTGAAAACTAATTATTTAGGTAGGCAACTTCCAATTGTGATCATCACAACTCTTAGATCCTTCTTGAGATTCTTTAAAAATTAAAGACATGTTTAATCTCATTTCTTCACCTTAAGATCATTTGTAGACGAACGATACACAATGTACAAATACCTCAAGTGAGTTTAACCATACTGAAACGTCACGATTTCTATTTTGAGTAACAACTCAGAAATCGGTTGTCCGGGTCAAGACTATCATAACAGGCGGGCAATACACAACGTGCTATGATCTCATGAGTCGACACTTTATCTCAGCACATACTTTTCCATTCCCAGATTCGCCAATGCTCACCCGAAATCGGTTAGTTATGCGCTCAATAACCGTTTTAAATGGGTGGTGAAAAACTCACATTTTAATTATAAAGGGTTTTACCGACTTCATTAAACTTACCGTTTTAAATTAATCTTAAGACAATTTTGAGTCGGTACCAAGGTTTAAAATGACGTGAGTCGTGGCGTGGCGGCGAGGTCAAGCCTCAAGCCTTAGAAGCCATGGCGAGGTCGCGGCGTTTTTCAATGCGTGACTTATGGCGACAAATCTCTATATCATATAAATTATTATACATGTAAACATATATTTTCTACTATTATCCAACAACTCAATGAATTTAAATGATCTAAATTATGTTATACGTTTAAAACTAACCAATAAAACATCAAAAAGATTAAGAAAAATCTAAAATTGCGTTACAGAAACCACACATTAGTTCATGGCGTGCCACAGACATTACGTGGCGTGAGACCCAAGCCTTAAGCCACGACGCGCCATGGCGGCCGTTGCGGCGGACTTTTTTGAACACTGGTCGGTACCAATTAACTTATAAAATTCATTATTTGATAACTTATCAAATTTGTTTGTAAAAAAATTTACAATTTATTGAATCGGTATTAGTTTGATAGATTATCAAATTAATTTGTAAAAACATTTAAAATTTACCGATAGTAGTGGTTGTGACAAAAATTTCCAATTACAAACATCGCAATAATTATAACATATAATTAAACGCAATAAAAGACGGAAAAATAAACAACCACAAACGCAAACACACAATACGGATTCGATTGGGCCCAACTATGAGGTTTTTGTGAGCCCACACAAAAACCCTGGTCAAACCTAAGGACACCGCATGGCGACTCCCACTAGCTCCGGCAACCGAGGTGTAGGGGTGAGCATTTGGCCCGAACCGGACCGCACCGGCACCGAACCGGTTTGGAACCGGAACCGGAAATAAGAGATTGCTAGGACCGAAAACCGGACCGTATAGGCAATACCGGTGCCGGTTCGGTGCCGGTCCCGGTCCCGGTTTTCCGGTCAAAAACCCGGTTGGAACCGATTGTTAATGCATTTGCTTTTCTTGAATTTAGTATTTTTCTTTTTTAATCAATAACATCGCTATATAATTCATGCAATCCCTTTTATTGTTTGACAGCTTTTTTAATATTAATATATAGCGTCACTTTTAAACAAAATTTACGTTAATCCATGGTATTACTGTGCATTAATCCGTGAACACTGTTAATTAATGGCATCACTGTATAGTACTCCCAAAATATTCATAGTTTAATAACAAATCAACCAACAAAAATCATATTATAATTTTCCATTGTCTTCTTCCCCCATTGCATTGTCATTTACTCTGTTTAAAGTTTGTGAAATCTCTATATAAACACAAAGCCGAAAAGATTGTTCGTATTTAATAAAAAGTAATACCCGTTTAAAAAAAAACGGAAAACAAAATATACCCAAAGTTATTCATCGTCCTTCAAGATATCGTAGTTGTCGTATATTATTGACTTTCTAAAGTTTCTAACCCAATCTTGGGTGCACAACAAAGCTTCAACTATCAACATTGACTAGCTCGATACTCATTTAAAATTCTACCACTAGTGCTAAACGCGGACTCGGACGCCACGGTTGAAATTTGTATTGCCAATATGTTTAACAACAAAATAATTAAATTATAATGACATTATTTTATAAACAAATTATAAAAGACTAAAAAAATAAGTAGTAATTACCTTAAATTATAACGAAATTAATTGGTCACTTAAACTTCCGGGCCGGTCCCGGTTAATTACCCGAAAACCGGCACCGAAACCGGTTTGGAACCGGAACCGAAAATGGAAGATTTGGAGAACCGAAAATCGGACCGATTGGGCAATACCGGTGCCGGTTCCGGTCCCGGTCCCGGTTCGGTTCCGGTTCGGGCCGGTTCTTATGGGTCAATTGCTCACCCCTACCGAAGTGGACTCCGGGACGCCGTCTTCGATTCCTTCGGTCTTCCGATTACATAAAGTAAACTAGGCTAACATAACTTAACTATTACATTACATTCCAATCGGAAATAAAGTGATATGCAGATGCAAAAGTTACTACCCATGAATTAAATACATTTTAATTTAACCAACAGGAAAAATAAAACAACCACGGGTCTTGGCCTAAATAGAATCCATCATGGCAATCAACCAAACAACCAAACGGGCTTGGTTCCAATTAAACATAATTAACAAGCCCAACGAATAAATCAAAATAGGTTAAAACCCTATTAGGCCCAAACGGGCCTAAACCGAGAAACCCTAAAAGCCTAAGTAACAAAAAGGGGGAAACCACAAACCCACCGGAAACACTCCACCCAAATGTGGCACTACCCCCATTTTCATAGACTTCGCTCCCTGAAAATCTAGGCATCAGCTACGCTGAACCTGGTATAAGTAATACACTCACCGCCTTCTTTTCTATTCTACCAATTATGTAGGGGCTTCAACAGGGTCTCAAGAAAGCAGAATAAAAAAACAATAACCGGCAAAACCCTAGATAGCCTAAATCCACTACTAACAACTTTAAGGATTAAAACACAACCATAGGGGGTTTAGAACAATGCCTCAATGGTTTGGATTGTTTAATCAAGATCGAGCGTTAGAGATCAAAGTAGATCCCCTCTAGCGGTGTCCATGCAAATGTGAATCCGATCACGAAGGGTTTCTAACCCGAATACCCGAAGAATACCAAGAAATCGAATTTCTTGGTGTTGTGTGTGTGTTTGTCGATTTCAAGAGGAGAGGAGAGGAGGAGAGAAAGTTTTTCAGGTTTCTCAATTGTGTTATTAATTAAATGAGGCAACATGCCTTTATATACTTTCTCTCCTAATCTCGGACCGGGCTCAATTAAGCCTCGTGGGCTTAGTTGATTTAACTAGAATATTCAATATTAATTAATTAACCATTAACTTAATAATTAATTAATCTATCGGGCTTTTAATTAAAACATTAATTATTAGGCCCATCGGACTTTTATTCTAATTATTATTAACATAATAATTATCCTAATTTTATTATTAACTCAATATTTAAATTATAATTAACATAATTATATATCACACACTTTATTTATTATTTCACTAAAATAATAAATCCACACTTTACAACTTGTAACTTAACCGGGTTATAACCAACTTAGTCAATTCGTGATCTACACACTATATGTGTGCGACCCTCATAGGTTCATCTGACATCAGTAGTGTTTCCATATGACGTGGGCACAAAAGATCCTACATATTCTTCTTTGGTCCACACATCAATCCATGACTCAGATATGGTTGTCCCTATATCTGAAGAGGTTGAGAAGCGTGCTATTCACTTATCAGTTTTGTTTCGATAATCTGAAAATTGGGAAAGCTACGTGCACAAGATCTGAGAATGTTTCCGACAAATATTCTCAGAGACAGGTATGCGATCCTCAGGACACAACCGTTGCAAGTACCAACCCTGAGAGTAATCCTTTAGATACTCTCAAGGAACCGTTACAAATTAACACTTCCACCCAACTTCTTTCATATAACCCCGAGCTCTTTTTGGCTCATTTATCTTTGTTACCTACAGGTGTCACTGCTACTACTGCCACCACTACTGTCACTGGTGATGTTGATATAGGTGTCTCTAATGCACATCTCTCCAAATCTTCTCCATCACTGAACGTGGAGCTAATAAAGAAGATCAAAACGGAGAAAGCCATGGGGAGATCTCTTCACCAGTTGAATGCAGAGATTCCTATTACCTCTTTGAATCCTTTGTCCGCCACCATTTAGATACCAGCGTTGGACTACCTGGTTGGCGAGACAACCCAGTTAAGGCAAAGGGCGGATAACCTGCAACTCTTTGTAGTACATCTTCAGGCAGGTATCTAGGTACCTAGCTTGAAGACCACTGTCTCAGGCCTCAAATCGGAGGTCTCTACCTTGAAGACAGACTTTGCCTCCCTTAGTAATGTTGTTACTCAGAACACCAATCCCTCACTCCATTGGGCACAAAGATTGACAAGCAGGGAGAAACTCTTGAGATGCAAGGAGCAACACTCTTAGAGATTCTGCGGTTACTGCAAGCTCCTACAGCTTTCACCTTCTCTATCTCTGATGCTGATAGAGAAAACTTGAGTCAACTTGCACAGACTCAGAAGGCCCACACAGAGACACTTGCTAAACTCAGTAGCAATGTGCATACTTTATTGGGTATGTCCTCCCTGATGGTAACACATAGGGGGAGAAGTTCGCCACAGAACTTGAAGAACAAATCATTACTGAGGTTGATGATATTCTCAGAAGGGCGCAACCCACTCAAGGAATGATCACTGTTGTCAAGACCCTCATACGTAAAATGAGGATGAGGTAGATGAAGATGAAGATGATGAAGAAGACGGTGATGAAGAAGGTCCTTCATCCTTTACATTAAGATGATGCTCCATCTTTCTTCAAGTCTGTACGCCCAGGGATACAAACCGAGGTCGTATTTAAAACACCTTTGGGGATAAAGTCCTCTCCCAGAAAGGAGCAACTGGATCCACAAGCTAACAATAAATAACCAATGGATTCAGGGTATGCTGCTTTTCTAAACAAAGAGGTGGAACTCGATAACACAGAGGTTAGTCTTCCTATCACAATCTACCACTCTCTCTCTGAACCCCAACCACTTGCACTTCTACCCACTTCTATCCCTCCCAATGCTTCATTCATAAGAAGTATTGAAGATGTCACTAACTCTAAACCTTCTTCTCCAAATCTCAGCTCACTTTGTCTCCCTAAGGTAATTCCCTTCCTGAATGAACCTTCCGCAACAGATATGTTCCTGTACATATTTGAGTCAGATTCTGATGTGGAAGAAGGCCTAGTTCACAGGCGTGTAAATAAAATAACCCATTTCTGAACCTGAAGAATAGGCAAGAAGGGTTGTATTAATAAAAGAACTAGAGAAGGCCAGAGTAAAAATCCCTCTTAGTACCTCTTGTCCTGAATCTCCCACCCCTATAAATACTTATGATGAGTTCTCTTTTCTCTCCCCTGAAAAAAGAGAACAAGCCATGCACGTTCGGTGACTAAGAGATGAGCAAGTAAAAGAAGCACAAGAAAGCCTCAAGGTTGCTGAAGAGTTGGCAAGAGAATAAAGACTGAAAGCTCAGTGACTCAGAAGTGATCAACTACGAGAAGCTCAAGACAGCCTTAAAGTCGCTGAGGCTTTAGCAAAAAAGAAGTTGGCCGAATCAAACTTAAAGATAAGAAATCCTCTTAGAGCCCAACATAGGATTCTACAAGCTGCGAACGAAGATCATCAGAAAGCCCAAGAACAGAAGAACGAAGAACTCAAGTGGTGCAAAAAGAAGGTAAGTTCTCATGTTTTCCCTGAAAGAATTACCAATGTAACTATCTCTGGACAGAACTCAAAATCTGGTCCAAATATAAAGGTAAACATGATCATAGAACACAGTAGACAAGAAGAAGCTCCTCAGTTCCTGAAGTTCTATGGTTTCTCTGAGTGGCTGGAAATTAGATATGGTATTCAGCAATCAAAGTCACAGTTCAAAGCGGTCGTAAAAGAACATCTGAATCGACTTCTGCAAAGGATTTTTCAATACATTACGGTACCTCCTATTCCTCAAAATCCAAAAAGAAAAGATCTAAATCCGATGCAGATGAAGGTCCATCGTTTAGAAATGAACATGAGACAAAGTTCGACTCTGATAGTATTTTCGCTCATGTTGTCCTCCATGATCTTTCTACGCTCAACACCTCCCTGCCAACTCAAAGAAGATATGAAGATAATGAAATAGTTGGCAAACCTGAACCAGGGATGGCTTTTCAGGACAATGATGGATCAATAAAGTTTTTCAGAAATAAGGATATTTATCTCGCTCCAGCTGAACTTCTCAAGATTCTTTACTATAGCTGCTTACTGGATAATGTTCCACTTCAATTTCAGAAGAAAAGAATCAAGAAAGAGCTACAAAGAAAAAGAGAGTTCTCTGACAACTCTCAAGAACCTACACCTTAGTTCCTAGTTTTTCTTTTCCTTTGTATTTTCTTTCAGTGTATTGTACTTACTTTAATACTGTAATTTCATTTTCAAATGTAATTCCTCAGATTGATTAGTAATGAAATTCATTGAAGTACTTTACTCCATCTATGTACTGACAAGATCACTGAAAATAATAAAAGGGACAATGAACATATCAGTTATGATAACTTTTAACAACCTTATTACTCATTGATTTTATGTCTTATATTTATCAGTGAATGTACTTTCTAGTCTATACACTTGTAAAAGTTGTGATTTCACATCTTTATAATTAAAACTCTCTACATCATCAAAAAAGTTTTCGACGATTTGTTTTTTCGCTGAGAAATGTCTTTCGTTCATAGAACATCATAAGATTCTTACGTTCCTATAGTAAACCAAAGTTAGGGGTGGTCGTTGGTTTAACCAACGACCCTCCGATGCTTAAGTCAGTAACGTTTGAAAAAAGGACTTGAAAGTTAGATATGAATTTTTAAAAGAAGTACTTCTTTAAGTGTTCTGCATTCCAGCTTCGTGGGACATCTTTAAAATGGACACTTTAAAATGGACATTTTTGGCATTTACATCATTTTCACAAAACAAGTTAAACTTACCTTGCTAGATGTAGGCTAACTCTAGGTTTTACCCCAATATTGAGCTCCATTTGGTAAAGACTTGAGATCCTCAAGCTAAACCTCTAGATCTATGATCTATGTCCTTCAAGAAAACCTATATATCTTCCAAAACATACACAAAAGAGAACCCAAGAGAGAATGAGAGTTGTTGGTGTATGTCGGTTGCAAGGGGTTTCTTTTGGAGAACTTGCTTGCCGATTTGATGGACTTGAAGGTCATATTGGATATCGTCCCCGTTCTTAAGTTTACCGGCTAATTTGTGATTGATGATTAGAGAGAAGAAGCATTGGAATGGTACCTGATTGCGCCAAATCGGTGAGAAGGGGGATACTTGCTCATCTTTGGTTTCGAAGTGAGTGCAAACTAAAGAGGTGATCGTTGCAAAAACTAACAAATTCATTGTATTCTGGATGATCCAGATCAATGGCCATTCGAGCAATGTGATTATATGCAGGAAAGGTAAGTGTTTCACGAGAAAGGGTTTGAGAATATGACGCCTTTGAAGCTTTTGAAGGTGTGGATGAAGATGCAATTAATGAAGATCGATGAAGTTGCAAGTTTTAGGGTTTTCTAGAGAGAGAAAGTGAGGACGACAATGAAAACGGTAAAAAGAAAGTGGGGGGGGGGGGGTTATGCTATATATGGGTGTGAAAGAGGAAAGAAAAAGGTAATGATGACATTTTGGTGATTGAAAGGTCTGAAATGCGAAGGGTTTTCTCAGAGGTTGAGTCCGGCGCATGCTTCCGACACAAATGACGTGTCATACATCACAGTAGATAAGCACAAAAGAAACTTAGACCCCAAGATTAGAATTCACAAATTTAGACAAAATCGGATAGTCGTCGAGATTTAGATACTCGCCGAGTTTAGGCAAAAATGAGGGACTCGCAGAGCTTTTGGTAACCGAGTAAGGGTTTTGAGATTTGGAGGACTCGCCAAGTTTTAGGGTTTGGAGGACTCGCCGGGTGTTTATAGAAAAGAAAAGGTTATTAACCTTTTAGGGACTCGCCGAGTGTAGAGTCCGAGCATCAGAGAGAGATACTCGTCGAGTGCATCTAGGGACTCACTGAGTTTGAGATTATATGAGAATCAAAGACTTGCCGAGTATTGAACAAAGGTATACTCGTCGAATGTATGATTTAAGTGGATTTAGGGACTCGCCGAGTAAGTGGGTGTGAAAGAAAGAAGTACTTGCCGAGGTTTGAGAACTCTTGGTGGACTCGCCGAGCTTATATATATTAAATATATTTATTCTATACATAACATACCTAGCTCACCGATTAGGAAGTTGAATCTTGCTTAATCAAGAGGTTTTGTAAAGAGATCGGCTAGTTGATAATCAGTTGGAATGAAATGAAGTTCCACATTACATTTAAAGATATGATCTCTTATAAAGTGATATCTGATATAACCTTCAAGTTCTGAAAAGAATTCACAAGTTCTGAAGTCTCTCTGAATCATTTCCTCAAACTTCTGAACTTGTTCTCAGAAGTTCTGAACTTCCTGTTGTAAGATTGATTTTGTACACGTGTGTGCCATGTGTCTTAATTTCATTGGAGGAGCCATAATCACGTCGCAAAACGGTTCATTAATCAAAATAAATGATGATTACTTTTCTAATTGTCATTACTTTTACTCCTTTTTGGGCCACGTGTCCCTCCACGATCATCCACCTAATAAAATCCATGGCTTCGTCATCTGCTTCTCTTTTTAGCGAACTTTCCCTCCAAAATTTAATCTCTGGTTTTCTTGAACTTCATTCGTACTCGAATCTTAACTTTCTGTCAACAATGTCGACTTCAAATGTTGATTTGCTAATCCAAACTGCAAATTCGTGTTTCAGTAACAGTGATACATCATCGAATGAAGACTCATTCAAAATTGTGCCTAAAAAGATTATGATTGGATCAATGGAGGTTAGTCTGGATGATGATCCAATGCTAGAAGACACTGCCACAAAAGGAAATCTTAAAGCCGGTCCTTCAAACCGTAATCCAAACTCTAACCCTAACCCTCATTCACCTACAATCAGAGAACACAAGTGGAGTCGAAAGAATGATGTTTATATAATAAACATGAAGGAAAGTGCTATTAATGAAGCTATGTGTCTTCTCTCTGAAGAAGTTGCCAAACAAGGTTGGTTGTGGCACAAACATCTCTCTCATCTAAACTTCAAAACTTTAAACAAGCTCTCCAACAAAGATTTGGTCATTGGTATGCCAAAGATGTCTTTTGAAAAAGAAAAACTTTGTGGAGCTTGTGAAAAAGGAAAACTCACCAAATCTTCTTTCAAAACCAAACAATATTCTTCTATCTCTCAACCTCTTCAAATGCTTCACATGGATCTATGTGGACCAGTCAGCACTCCAAGTCTTGGTGGCAAAAGATACATATTGGTCACCACTTTATTTTGCATATCAAGAACAAAACAAACACAGCTGAAAAGTGACCTTGTCTCCCATATCACAAAGTTGACTGATGCTTAAGAGATTGTACATCAGTCCTTCAACATTGAAACTCTTGAAAAGGTTACGGTTCCATTGGTTATGGTACCATATCCTTTTGTGATTCCTTTGCCATGGCCACCAAAAGTTACAATTGGTCCCTTTTCTTTAGAGAAATTTGAAAGTAGAGATCTATTCCCTGTCATGTGCTTTAAACACCCACTATCCATGTACTATATATGATCTTTATTTGGCACCTGAAATTATGAACAAATTAGTTTCTTGGTACCTATTTTGAAGTGGGTCCTTTGGGGTTACTGAAAATTTCCTTTTTGTTCTTTCGAAAAAAATAGTCATTTGGACAGTCTTTGGCAAGGTGAAAAGTATCACCACAGTTGTAGCATTTTCTGTACACAAACACTTTCTGAGAATTGGACTGGCCGAAAATTTCTTTGCAAGGGATCGGCTGGGAGGAGGCGCCGATTTCAGGCCTTGGGTCGAAAACTCCCTTCTTAGAAGATGGGACAAGAAAAGAAGAATAAGGAGTCTTGATTTTCTTCATGTTTACAACCATTGGAATAAAGTCTATAATTTAAGTTTGAGCTCTAGGTTGTGAAGACTTTCGTTTAGAGATCAGTTTTGGGAAGACACGATATTTTCCCTTATCCACACAAGATGTTTTCTTATGTAAAGTCTTTGAAAAATTAGAAATAGAGGAATTAGTTTCTTCAAGTTTTAATGAGTTGATAAGATTGTGAATGGGTTTGGCTGACTCATTTGAATCTTGTCCTTCGATTTCGGTTATCTCAGAAGAATCAGATTCCTTGCCTTTCACAAAGGTACCAAATTTGAGGATTTCCATAAGATCAAGAGAATGGACTGAAGTGGAATCATTGGATTTACAATCTAGAAGATCATCAGAGGAAGAATGGTATCCAGCAGGATAAGCTTGAGGAGTCAAAGGATTAGAAAGATCAGTGTCATCTTTTCCAAAACCTAAACCAGATTTATCATTACATGATATTTGGTCCTGAAGAATCTTTTCAAGATTCTTAGTAGAGTCAGTCCCCTTGAACAGGACTTCTTGTTCCTTTTGAAGTTTATCAAAAATCTTATTCTTTTCTTTAGAGAGACTATCATTTATGTATCTAAGATTTCCAAATCAACTTTCATTTTATCAAAATCTTTAAGTTTAAAAAAACAAATTTGAAGTTGATCATTCAAGGATTTTATGTGACTATCAGCTTTCTTCTTTGACTCTTTTAGATTAAAAAATCAACAGTTAAAGAATCAAAAGTATCTATCTTTTGATCATCAGATAGAGAGATAAAGGGATGTACCTGAGATGGTGAATTGGAAGAAGAAGATTCTTTTGTGGAGACTAAGGCTGTAGAGTAAGTTGATCTCTCCATCTTTTCTATTTCATCAATCTTTGCCATCATGCATTTAGTGACATATTCACTTTCACTTTCAGATATCGGCTCATCTTCCCATGTATGAGTTTCGGCGACAAGGGTCTTTCTTTTGCCTTAGTTTCTTTCTTTCTCTGTTTTGTACTTGGACTTGTATTTCTTATACCTAGTCAACTCTTTTGATTGTGAAGAAACATGACTCTTCTTGGGAGATCGGCTACTCCTCATCAGACTTTCTAGAAGCTGATTTTAAGGAGTCATTGCCAGAGGAGAGAGATTTGTTTTTAGAAAGATTTTTTGATCTACACTCATAAGCAAAATGACCTCTTTTCCCACAATTATAGCATTCATCATTTGCTTTGTCAGAAGAAGATTTTCTATTAAACCTTAGCCGATTAGAAGAGAATCTTCTATTTTTGAGATTTCCAACTATCATGGCCATACTATCAGAAAGTATGTCTATAGTAGTCTTTTCACGTTCATCATCGTTGCACTATAGTAAGCCTCCGATAAGTTAGGTGAGTCATCTTTGGTTTCCTTTTCAGACTCAGAGGAGGGATAAGTAATTCTAGGTACACACACAGGTTTCTTCGAATCACTTATTAAAGCAATAGAAGAGGTTTTAATATTATTTTTGAGAGATTTTCGTTGGGATTTAACTTGCTCATAGTTTAACAAAGTACCATAGAAAGAAGTTAAAGGCATATGATCAAGTTTCTTAGTTGTCTTTATGCAAGTACAAATATTTTTCTAGAGGCCTGGGAGACAATCCATAAATTTGCATAGAACTTCCTCATTCTCATACTCTTTTCCCAACAATTTTAGATCATTCATAAGACTATTAAAACGATTGTAATAGTTAAAGAGAGATTCTGTTTTTTTAAACATGAAAAGTTCATATTTTGCTACTAAGGAAATATTTTTACTTTTCTTTACTTCTTTAGTTCCTTCATAAAGAACATACAGAGTATCCCACATTTCCTTGGCAGTGGAAAGATTTACCATTGAGTGGTATACTTCATCAGGTAGAGACACAACCTTCACATCCTTGTGCAATGTGAAATTCCCGCGTAAGTCACGATCGAGTCTGTTAACCAAGTAGCACCCATTTGAAGTGCTGAAATCATGATCTTTCTCCCTTCTCTTTTAAGAATAACATTTCTTGGAGAAACACCGGGCATATGAATCTCACAAAAATGGTCGGCTCCCACCAACTCGTGTCGGATCACAGGAGTCCACACTCCCCGATTTTCATTTGGTGGACCTTCGTCACGACGACCGTAAAATAACCGCCACATGCTTGGAATAAACTTCAATACTTTAACTATAGTGATAGTGGAAACTTCAAACTTTAACCTATCATGATTCATAGAAGGGTAATTGGTGAGTGAGGTTATTGGAAAAAGAAATGGGAAGCTATTCACGGAAGGACTTAAATTGTAATAAAATATGGGGTTGTTAATTTTACCCCCTTTATACCATTTTCATCCTCTCCTACAACTTTCCCTCTCACACTCCTTTTTTTTAACTTTTAATTTAAAATTACATTTTTGACCCCTATAGTTATTTAATAAGTTACTTTACGTCCGTTCCTTTTTAAGTTTTCGTTTTATACCCTTATCACATTAACATATATAATCGTATATCAATTAAAATACGTCTAAAAAATACGCTTTTATTTTAAGAAGTTACACAATTATAATCTTCTCGTCAATACCTTCGAAATGAGCTCAATATTGAATATTTTTTTACTTAATTATATTATTATATATTATATATACTACAGTTTATACTCTTATATTTATTGTAACACCCGGAATTTTGTATAAAGAATACATAGATTCGCATCCTATTATTCTGATATTTAGGGTTAAATGAAGTGTTTCAAGGGTCTAGTTATGGATGCGATTGATCTGAAGGATAGGAGCGAAATACGAGACCCGGTGTAGTTTCGGTACACTTTAGGCGATTATGACAGGCTAGGATGCCATGTCATAATCGCATGGCATCATCGTAGGAACTACCAGATCTGGAAGTCGAGCAAAATGGAGGAAAAGTCGCGGTACACACCCGGCGATCATGCCATGTCATGATTGCGTGGCATCGTCGCCCGAAACGCATATGGAAGCCAAATTCTTGCCAAACTCTCGGTACCCTCTTTGCCATGATGACAGGCGATCATGCCAAGGCATGATCGCGGGGCATAATCTCTCGAATTGTCCAGCAAGCACATTAAAGTGCGATTTTCAGCTTCTTTTCTCATTTATCAGTTACGAAAACTCAACAGCGAGATCAAGGCATTGAAGGCGATTTTAGGGTTCCATTTTCTTCCACCTAACTCTTTCCATCTCATTTATTGCTACATTAAGTGAGGATTCAAGTAGAGCTTCGGGATTTAAAAGCTTCAAGTGGTGGTCTTCTTCATCCTTTCAGCTAGTTCCACCATCTTCATCTTCTTAGAGATTTTCTAGGGTTTTGTCAAACTCTAGCTTGTGAGTTCATTCCTACCTTTAAAACTTTATACATGTCAAAATGAAGTATTTTACCTTAATGTGATGTTTAAATGAGTATTTCTATACTTGGAAGATTTTGGTAAAACTAGGTCAAAATGTATCATTTAGGGTTTTCCTTGAAATCATGAAATGGAAGTCAAAAACGGTTTTGGAACACTCGTATGAGTTTTTTTAAACGCAAGAAAAATGATGTATTAACCTAAATGATTATTTGACCTAGTTTTTGGAAAGAAGGTTTTAGAAGTATGATGTTATACTTCACAGAAAATTATGGAGAGAAGCTAATACATTGGAAACAATTGTATTAAGATGTTAGACTAGTGTAATGGATCCATAGGCACATATAGTCAAAAGTACTTGGGGAGGGCACTTGTAATAGATCCCAGTTTGGGGTTGAACTCGTGAGGTTGAATAATCGATGTGATGACAGGTCATTCCCGTAGAAGTTTCCCCCAAGAGAAGTAAAGCGTATCTTTCAAGTGTAAATCGCAGAAGTAAAGAAAAGAGGTGTTTTGAGAAAAGCTTTCGGTTATATGTTTATTTACCTCTTTCGACGTTACATGGCTTTTCTATATTTTTTTAACTGTTTGTTCTCACTAGGCTTTAAGCCTAACAGTTTTTCTTAAAATGACATGTATAATAGGTGATCAAGCGGATGGGGCTTGATGGGATGAGTGAAGCTAGGTGCCGGTAGTGACATTCTTTTTTAAGTGCACCTCGTGTGTATAGATGGAGTTACATAGAAGATTATTTTGAGGATTTTAGTGACACCCGTACTTAATCTGTATTTTGAGTTATATAGATTACTAGGTTGTCATTTAACTTTCCTATAGATGTTGTAAACTCGCTCCAAATTTCTCCCCATCTTTATGGGTGAGGTTTTATGAAGTAGAAGTTGTTCCGCATTTTCTTTGGTTTAAATTAACTCCCATTTTTAGGGGTGTTACAAGTTGGTATCAGAGTTCTAGTTTAAGTGAACTAGGTATGAACCAAGATGCCTAGACTTAAGCTGAGACTTTAAGTGATGTTTTGTGAGAATGGGTAGACACTCTTGAGATAAGAGAGCTGTAGAGTCGATAAAAATACGCTGATCATGAATTGTGACTTTGGTAATAGGGATTCTTGTATATATGATATATCCAAGATATCACCTAGCTAATGCTATTTTGGGTGCATTGTATTATGAGTATGCTTATTTTACTACTGTTGCAATGTTTGGTGAACGTGTTATACGTACTTATATTAGCTTTGTCTTACTTACTTTCTATCATCTTGCCAGACTAAGATGGTGAACACTCGTACGAGGTCGCGAAACGATCAGGAGGCAGCAGCGGCTAGTATTACCAATCAAGGAACGGCAGCGGAAACTACTCAACCACCTCCGAACCCTAATGTTGTTAGAAGATCACCACCCCGAATTAACCGATTGTTCGAAGTGGACCTTAATGTCGGGATTGGCCCCGCAATGGTAGTATTAGGCTCACAAGATGAGCTGCGGCTTAGTATGGTCCAAGCAATGAATTATGCGTTTGCCCAGCAGCATGAGATGATGCTGAAAATCTTTGAAGAAAGAGATGCCAGCCAAAGAAGGCATGAAGTGACTGCTGAAAACGCGGTAGGGGGTTCCGGAGGGAATGGAGCCGTACTTGCCACGGAGGAGATACCCGTGACGGAGGTTAGAAGAGCGGGAAAAATTTGCTCGTACAAAGACTATGTGTACCAAACTGCCCGAGTTTTCTGGCTCGGATGATCCGGTGAAGTGCATCCGGTGGATGCGAGAAATCGAGCAAACGTTTAGCTCGAGTGATTGTGAAGAGAGGAAAAAGGTGAAGTTAGCTTCGCAGATGCTAAGAGGAGACGCCCTAACATGGTGGGACGTTACCACGGCTACCCTTGGGTCTGTGATCGTCTCTATGCTCACTTGGGAGATGTTCAAGGCGAAGGTTATGGAGGAATATTGTAATGAAAGGGCCATCGACCGGATTTCAGATGAGCTTCGGGCTCTCAAAAAGGGGAACAAAACTGTGAGGGAGTACACCCGGTTGTTTGTAGAGAAGTTGAGTTTGGTTGAGCATGTGGCCCCGAACGAGAAGGAAAAGATAAAGACTTACATCAAAGGGTTGCCGGCGGATATGATGGATAGAGTACGAGCTTCTAAGCCTGCTACACTTCGTGAAGCAATCGAAGAAGCCCAACATAAGGAAGATGCTATTAGCTTGGGTATCGAAGAAAGGTTGGGAGCTGGAGAGAAGAGGAAGTGGGAATGGCATTTGGCGCCTTCCAAGAAATCGAATTACAACACCCCAAGCAACAACAAAAATCGAAGAACCGACTATAGGAGGGAAACTAGTTGGTGACCCAAATGCCGGAGTAAACATGTTGGAGCTTGTAGCCCGGTCTTGGGTAATTGTTATAGATGTGGGAAGAGTGGGCATCAGATTCGTGATTGCCCAGTCAAGTCAATGACTTGCTTCGAATGTAAGGAATCGGGCCATTACCGGAACGATTGCCCGAAATTGAAGACAGGGAGCTCTCTAGTGAAAACTAGTGGTGGTCAGAAGGCAGCGGGGAGAGCCTTCAAGATGACGGCGGATGAAGCAAAGGCATCGACGGACGTGGTGACGGGTACGTTCCTTGTTAACTCCGTACCCGCTCATGTTCTTTTTGATTCTGGTGCTACATTTTTCTTTTGTGTCCACATCTTTCTACCCAAATCTACATGTGCCTGTTAGTACTTTGGAGATGTTTTTATTGTTGAAATAGCCGATGGTAAACAAGTTCTTGTCCGTGATGTCCTTAAGGAGTGTATGGTGGAAATTGGAGGAAGTAAGTTTGGGATAAACCTTATGCCTATGGCAATAGGAGGATTTGATGTGGTAATTGGAATGGATTGGTTGGCCAAGAACCAAGCCGAGATTTTGTGTTCCAAGAAGTTGATTCGAATTCCGTTATCAGATGGTAGTATGGTGATAGTCTACGGGGAAAGAAGGAAGGGTGAAGTTGCATTGTTAACCTTGGTAAAGGCGCGCAAGTGTTTAGCCAAGGGATGCCTATCATATTTAGCCTATTTTTTAGATGCGAAGTTAGAGAAGAGGAAATTAGATGATGTACGAGTTGTTAATGAATTTCCCGATGTGTTCCCCGAAGATCTACCCGGCTTGCCACCCGATAGACAAGTAAAATTTCGAATAAATCTAGTACCGGGGGCCGCTCCGATTGCTAGAGCACCCTACCGGTTGGCACCATCCGAGATGCATGAAATGATGACACAATTACAAGATCTCCTTGAGAAGGGTTTCGTAAGACCAAGCTCGTCACCGTGGGGAGCTCCGGTTTTATTTGTGAAGAAGAAGGATGAAACTATGAGAATGTGCATTGACTATCGTGAACTAAACAAGGTAACCGTGAAGAACAAGTATCCACTCCCAAGAATCGACGATCTCTTTGATCAACTACAAGGAGCGGGATGCTTCTCAAAGATCGACTTACGTTCGGGTTACCACCAAGTGAAAGTGAAGGAGGATGATGTAGCAAAGACGACGTTTAGAACGCGGTACGGGCATTATGAATTCCTAGTAATGCCATATGGGTTGACAAACGCGCCAGTAGTGTTTATGGATTTGATGAATCGGGTGTGTCGACCATTTCTAGACCAATAGGTAATAGTATTTATTGATGATATCCTTGTCTACTCTAAGAACGAGTTAGACCACGAGCAACATCTGCGGGAAGTGCTCGAAGTGTTAAGAAAAGAGAAGCTCTATGCCAAATTCTCTAAGTGAGACTTTTGGTTAAAAAAAGTCCAATTTTTGGGACACGTTGTCACTCAAGACGGAGTGAAGGTGGATCCATCCAAAATAGAAGCAATGACGAATTGGGAACCGCCTAAGAGCCCGTCCGAGATTCGAAGCTTCTTAGGATTGGCGGGGTATTATCGAAGGTTTATTCAAGATTTCTCAAAGATTGCATCTTCTCTGATAGCATTGACAAGGAAGAACGTGAAGTTCATTTGGACCAACAAGCAAGAAGAGGCTTTCCGTACTCTTTAAAAGAAATTGTGTGAAGCACTGATTCTATCCATGCCGGAAGGATCTGAAGACTTTGTGGTTTACAGCGATGCTTCAAAGATGGGATTGGGGTGTGTGTTGATGCAAAGGGGCAAGGTAATTGCTTATGCATCAAGGCAACTCAAGGAACATGAAAAGAATTACCCAACCCATGACTTGGAATTGGCGGCGGTGGTATTTGCATTGAAATTATGGCGACATTATCTTTACGGAACTAAGTGTACGCTCTACATCGATCACAAGAGCTTGAAGCATATTTTTGATCAGAAGGAACTAAATATGAGGCAACGCCGTTGGCTAGAGTTGCTTAAAGATTATGATTGTGAGTTACTATACCATCTGGGTAAAGCAAATGTGGTGGCAGATGCTTTGAGCAGGAGGAGTATGGTAGCGGGACGCGGGCCGTACTCACAAGAATTGATATAGTGTCAAGTCTGATCGACCGAATCAAAACTTCTCAAGTAGAGGCATTACTTGAGTGGAAGTTAAAGGATGAAGTTATGGTGAAACAACACTTGATGTTAACCGAAGATAGTCGTGGTCTGAAGCTATTCCGAGGACGTGTTTGGGTGCCTAAGATTGGGGGAAACCGAGAACTACTATTGGAGGATGCTCATAACTCTAAGTACTCCATACATCTGGGTAGTACCAAGATGTATAGAGATTTAAAGTTAACTTATCAGTGGCCCGTCATGAAGTTGGATGTTGCTAGATATGTGGAGAGATGTGTGACTTGTTTACAAGTCAAGGCAGAACACCAACGGCTGTATGGAAGTCTTCAATCGTTGGAAATTCCAGAATGGAAATGGGAACATCTCACTATGGACTTTGTAACGAAACTACCGAAGACCTTGAGAGGTCACGAAACCATATGGGTAGTGGTGGATAGATTGATGAGGAGTGCTCATTTCTTAGCAATGCGAGAAGTCGGCCCAGTTGACAAACTGGCTAAGTTGTATGTGGATGAGATAGTTGCAAGGCATGGTGTGCCTTTGACTATCGTGTCAGACCGTGATAGTCGATTCACTTCTCATTTTTGGAACGTATTGCAAGAGGGGTTGGACACCAAGATAAACTTAAGTACGACATTCCACCCCCAAACAGACGGTTTAAAGTGAAAGGACTATTCAGACTCTTGAGGACATGCTTAGGTCGTGTGTCATTAATTTCGGTGGGAATTGGGATTCGCATCTACCACTGGTAGAATTTGCCTGCAACAACAGTTACCATTCTAGTATTGGAATGGCACCTTTCGAGGCACTTTAAGGACGGAAGTGTAGGACACCGGTATGTTGGTTGGAAGCGGGCAAAAAGCAATTCTCCGGACCCGAGGTTGTGCAAGAGACGACTGACAAGGTGAAGGTTATTCGAGAACGACTAAAAGCGGCACAAGACCGTCAAAAGAGTTATGCTGACAAGAAGAGAAGACCAATGGAGTTCCAAGTGGGTGAGCGTGTTATGCTCAAGGTATGTCCATGGAAGGGTATCATTCGGTTCAGAAAATGCGGAAAGCTTAGTCCTCGTTTCCTTGGACCGTTCAAGATTTTGGAAAAGGTGGGACGGCAAGCTTATAACTTAGAATTGCCACCCGAAATGGTCGTCATACATCCCACGTTCCACATATGCTATTTGAGGAAGTGCTTAGTGGAGGAAGAGAGTGTGATACCTCTCTCGGAAATTCGAGTTGATAATATTCGTTGTGTGGAAGAACCAGAAGCAATTTTAGAGAGAAAGTCTAAAATGCTCCAACATAAAGAAATCGTCATGGTGAAAGTCCAATGGAAGCATCATCGAGGGTCAAACGTGACATGGGAAGCGGAAGAAGATATGAAAAGGAGATACCCAAGTTTGTTTGGGTGAGTTTGGGATTTCGTGGACGAAATCAATTCCAAGGGTGGGAGGATTGTAACACCCGGAATTTTGTATAAAGAATACATAGATTCGCATCCTAATATTTTGATATTTAGGGTTAAATGGACTGTTTCAAGGGTCTAGTTATGGATGCGATTGATCTGAAGGATAGGAGCGAAATACGAGACCCGGTGTAGTTTCGGTACACTTTAGGCGATTATGACAGGCTAGGATGCCATGTCATAATCGCATGGCATCATCGCAGGAACTACCAGATCTAGAAGCCGAGCAAAATGGAGGAAAAGTCGCGGTACACACCCGGCGATCATGCCATGTCATGATCGCGTGGAATTGTCGCCCGAAACGCATATGGAAGCCAAATTCTTGCCAAACTCTCGGTACCCTCTTCGCCATGATGACAGGCGGTGATCACCCGAATTGTCCAGCAATCACATTAAAGTGCGATTTTCAGCTTCTTTTCTCATTTATCAGTTACGAAAACTTAGCAGCGAGAGCAAGGCATTGAAGGCGATTTTAGGGTTCCATTTTCTTCCACCTACCTCTTTCCATCTCATTTATTGCTACATTAAGTGAGGATTCAAGTAGAGCTTCGGGATTTAAAAGCTTCAAGTGGTGGTGTTCTTCATCCTTTCAGCTAGTTCCACCATCATCATCTTCTTAGAGATTTTCTAGGGTTTTGTCAAACTCTAGCTTGTGAGTTCATTCCTACCTTTAAAACTTTATACATGTCAAAATGAAGTATTTTACCTTAATGTGATGTTTAAATGAGTATTTCTATACTTGGAAGATTTTGGTAAAACTAGGTCAAAATGTATCATTTAGGGTTTTCCTTGAAATGATGAAATGGAAGTCAAGAACGGTTTTGGAACACTCGTATGAGTTTTTTTAAATGCAAGAAAAAAAATGTATTAACCTAAATGATTATTTGACCTAATTTTTGGAAAGAAGGTTTTAGAAGCATGATGTTATACTTCACAGAGAATTGTGGAGAGAAGCTAATACATTGGAAACAATTGTATTAAGATGTTAGACTAGTGTAATGGATCCATAGGCACATATAGTCAGAAGTACTTGGGGAGGGCACTTGTAATAGATCCCGGTTTGGGGTTGAACTCGTGAGGTTGAATAATCGATGTGATGACGGGTCATTCCCGTAGAAGTTCCCCCAAGAGAAGTAAAGCGTATCTTTCAGGTGTAAATCGCAGAAGTAAAGAAAAGAGGGGTTTTAAGAAAAGCTTCCGGTTATATGTTTATTTACCGCTTTCGACATTACATGGCTTTTCTATATATTTTTTAACTGTTTGTTCTCACTAGGCTTTAAGCCTAACATTTTTTCTTAAAATGACATGTATAATAGGTGATCAAGCGGATGGGGCTTGATGGGATGAGAGAAGCTAGGTGCCGGTAGTGGCATTCTTTTTGAAGTGCACCTCGTGTGTATAGATGGAGTTACATAGAAGATTATTTTGAGGATTTTAGTGACAACTTTACTTAATCTGTATTTTGAGTTATATAGATTACTAGGTTGTGATTTAACTTTTCTATAGATATTGTAAACTCGCTTCAACTTTCTCCCCATCTTTATGGGTGAGGTTTTCTGAAGTAGATATTGTTCCGCATTTTCTTTGGTTTAAATTAACTCCCATTTTTAGGGGTGTTACATTTATTTATTTAATTTGTGATACATCTTTTGATTTCTCAATATTCGTGTTATACCCTTATCATATTAAAATACATAATCCTATATTAACCAAAATATGTTAAAAATACGTTAAAGGATACAAATGTGGGTGTATATATATATATATCGAACGTTTTAACATTTTAATATGTGTAGTGTTTACGTAATTACAAAAATAATTTGATTTGAGATAAAGTAAAGTTATTAATTTGAAATATAATAAAGTTATTGATTTGAAATAAATTAAGTTATTGATTTGAAATATAATAAAGTTATTGATTTGAAATAAACTAAAGTTATTGATTTGAACTCTGAAAATTTGGATTTGCATATAAAGTAAAGTTATTGTTCTAACGTTTCAACATTAACTTCAACATCTCAAGACGTGTCAATTGCGGTAGTGCTTGTTAATGATAACCATTATATAAAGGTTGTATTAACCGGAGAATACCCAATTCCTACACTTACACACCATTGGACACGTTATCGACTTCCAGATGCAAGTACATGAATTGTTCCATACCAAAATAGATTTAATGCGTATGAAGAATATATATAGAGCATACTCGTACTAGTGGATATGTTGATTTAACATGAAAAATCAAAGTTTTTAATATATTGTAATTATCGTAATACATTTGCATACAAAATACCTATGACTTAATATGTATTTTAATAATAATAAGAAGTTAATTAATTTATATTATTATAGTATAGATTAAAAAATAAAAATACGTATTCTTATATTTTGTTAATTGTTAATAATATAAAGTTACTATATGATTATGTATTTTAATGTGATCAATGTATAACACGAAAATTGAAAATCAAAAGATGTACCACAAATTAAATGAATAACTATAAGGATATATATTGTAGTATATATAATATATAATAATATAATTAAATCAAAAAATTATTTAATATTGGGTTTATTTCGAAAGTATTGACGAGAGGATTAAAATAATGTAACTTGTTAAAATAAAAACGTATTTTTTAGACGTATTTTAATTGATATACGGTTATATATGTTAATGTGATAAGAGTGTAAAACGAAAAATTAAAAAGAAAATGGACGTAAACTAACTTATTAAATCAAAATTTTAAACTTAGATTCAATATTGGGTTTATTTTTGTAAGTAACATTAATCACATTAAATCATCTGAATACATAACTTGACTTACAAATAGATAACGCAACATTTGATTCAAAACAAGAAATATGGACAGACCCACTTGATTGAAAAGTAAAAAAAGCATATAATGTAAAAACCTCCTTCTCCGTTAGAAAGGTTTTCCTGGGAATTGAAATCTCCCAACTCAATATGCATTTTAATAATAATATGAAGTTAAATAATTTATATAATTATAGTATAGATTAAAAAATAAAAATACGTATTCTTATATTTTGTTAATTGTTAATAATGTAAAGTTACTATATGATTATGTATTTTAATGTGATCAATGTATAACACGAAAATTGAAAATCAAAAGATTTACCACAAATTAAATAAATAACTATAAAAATATATATTGTAGTATATATAATATATAATAATATAATTAAATCAAAAAATATTCAATATTGGGTTTATTTCGAAAGTATTGACAAGACGATTAAAATGATGTAACTTGTTAAAATAAAAACGTAATTTTTAGACGTATTTTAATTGATATACGGTTATATATGTTAATGTGATAAGAGTGTAAAACGAAAAATTAAAAAGAAATGGACGTAAACTAACTTATTAAATCAAAAATTTAAATTTAAATTCAATATTGGGTTTATTTTTGTAAGTACCATTGATCACATTAAATCATCCGAATACATAACTTGACTTACAAATAGATAATGCAACATTTGATTCAAAACAAGAAATATGGACAGACCCACTTGATTGAAAAGTAAAAAAACCATATAATGTAAAAACCTCTTTCTCCCTTAGAAAGGTTTTCTTGGGAATTGAAGTCTCCCAACTCAAAATCATCTTCCTCTTCATCCTCTTTCTCACATTCTCCTGGATCTCCGGTGAAGAGTTTGAGGATTCCGCTGTTCATTCGAAAATAAAACACACCAGCCTTCACATCTATGTGCAATCTGAAATTACCGCGAAAGTCACGATCGAGTCTGTTAACCAAGTAGCACCCATTTAAAGTGCTAAAATCATGATCTTTCTCCCTTCCCTTTTAAGAATAACATTTCTTGGAGCAACACCGGGCATATGAATCTCATAAAGATGGTCGGCTCCCACCAACTCGTGCCGGATCACAGGAGTCCATGCTCCCCGATTTTCATTTGGTTGATCTTCGTCACGACGACCGTAAAATAACCGCCAGATGCTTGGAATAAACTTCAATACTGTAACTATAGTGATAGTGGAAACTTCAAACTTTAACCTATCATGCTTGATAGGAGGGTAATTGGTGAGTGAGGTTATTGCAAAAGGAGATGGGAAGCTGTTCATGGAAAGACTTAAATTGTAATAAAATATGGGGTTGTTAATTCTACCCCTTTATACCCATTTTCAACCTCTCCTACAACTTTCTCTCTCACACTCCTTTTTTTTTTTTGAACTTTTACTTTAAAATTACATTTTTGACCCCTATAGTTATTTAATAAGTTACTTTACGTCCCTTCCTTTTTAATTTTTCGTTTTACACCCTTATCACATTAACATATATAATCGTATATCAATTAAAATACGTCTAAAAAATACGATTTTATTTTAACAAGTTACACAATTATAATCGTCTCGTCAATACCTTCGAATTGAGGTCAATATTGAATATTTTTTTATTTAATCATGTTATTATATATTATATATACTACAGTTTATACTCTTATATTTATTTATTTAATTTGTGGTACATCTTTTGATTTCTCAATATTCATGTTATACCTTTATTAACAAAATACATAATCCTATATTAACAAAAATATGTAAAAAATACGTTAAAGGATACAAATGTGGGTATATATATATCGAACGTTTTAACATTTTAATATGTGTAGCGTTTACATAATTCCAAAAATAATTTGATTTGAGATAAAGTAAATTTATTGATTTGAAATATATATTGATTTGAAATAAAGTAAATTTATTAATTTGAAATATAATAAAGTTATTGATTTGAAGATGTAATGGACGATGTAAATTGTGGATTTCTGGCGATATCTGCTTGTCTGGGCCATCATGAAAACAAATGGGACATTATCCGTCGAGAGTTGATGCTTGAACTAACTAAACATAAGGAATATTGCTATGAATTGATTGGCAACGAGGTGGTAAGAACTTACGATGTGTTGAAGTTCTTTAAGAAGGGCGTCTTTGCTCCAGCTATGCATTGGATTGCGATGCCTGAAATGGGAATTCTAACCACTTCAAGATTCAATGTCATGCTATATGTTCTCAACATGGCAGACAATGTGACATACCTACCTTTCAGGACACAACCGCCGTCAACATCTCAAGACGTGTCAATTGTAATAGTGCTTCTTAATATTAACCATTATATAAAGGTTGTATTACCCGGAGAATAACCAATTCCCACACTTACGCACCATTGGAAACGTTATCGACTTCCAGATACAAGTACATGAATTATTCCATACCAAAATACATTTAATGTGTATGAAGAATATATAGAGCGTACTCGTACTCGTGAATATGTTGATTTAACATGAAAAATCAAAGTTTTTAATATATTGTGATTATCGTATTACATTTGTATACAAAATATGTATGACTTAATATGCATTTTAATAATAATATGAAGTTAAATAATTTATATAATTATAGTATAGATTAAAAAATAAAAATACGTATTCTTATATTTTCTTAATTGTTAATAATATAAAGTTAATATATGATTATGTATTTTAATGTGATCAATGTATAACACGAAAATTGAAAAATCAAAAAATGTACCACAAATTAAATAAATAACTATAAGAATATATATTGTAGTATATATATAATATATAATAATATAATTGAATCAAAAAATATTCAATATTGGGTTTATTTCGAAAGTATTGACGAGACGATTAAAATGATGTAACTTGTTAAAATAAAAACGTTTTCTTAGACGTATTTTAATTGATATACGGTTATATATGTTAATGTGATAAGAGTGTAAAACGAAAAATTAAAAAGAAATGGACGTAAACTAACTTATTAAATCAAAATTTTAAATATAAATTCAATATTGGGTTTATTTTTGTAAGTACCATTGATCACATTAAATCATCCGAATACATAACTTGACTTACAAATCGATAACGCAACCTTTGATTCAAAACAAGAAAAAATATGGACAGACCACTTGATTGAAAAGTAAAAAAACCATATAATGTAAAAACCTCTTTTCTCCCTTAGAAAGGTTTTCCTGGGAATTGAAGTCTCCCAACTCAAAATCATCTTCCTCTTCATCCTCTTTCTCACATTCTCCTGGATCTCCGGTGAAGAGTTTGAGGATTCCGCTGTTCATTCGAATATAAAACACACTAGCCTTCACATCTATGTGCAATCTGAAATTTCCGCGAAAGTCACGATCGAGTGTGTTAACCAAGTAGCACCCATTTCAAGTGCTAAAATCATGATCTTTCTCCCTTCCCTTTTAAGAATAACATTTCTTGGAGAAACATCGGGCATATGAATCTCATAAAGATGGTCGGCTCACACCAACTCGTGCCGGATCACCGGAGTCCATGCTCCCCGATTTTCATTTGGTTGACCTTCGTCACGACGACCGTAAAATAACCGCCACATGCTTGGAATAAACTTCAATACTTTAACTATAGTGATAGTGGAAACTTCAAACTTTAACCTATCATGCTTGATAGGAGGGTAATTGGTGAATGAGGTTATTGCAAAAGGAGATGGGAAGCTGTTCATGGAAAGACTTAAATTGTAATAAAATATGGGGTTGTTAATTCTACCCCCTTTATACCCATTTTCAACCTCTCCTACAACTTTCTCTCTCTCACACTCCTTTCTTTTTTTTTGAACTTTTACTTTAAAATTACATTTTTGACCCCTATAGTTATTTAATAAGTTACTTTACGTCCCTTCCTTTTTAATTTTTCGTTTTACACCCTTATCACATTAACATATATAATCGTATATCAATTAGAATACGTCTAAAAAATACGATTTTATTTTAACAAGTTACACAATTATAATCGTCTCGTCAATACCTTCGAATTGAGGTCAATATTGAATATTTTTTTATTTAATTATGTTATTATATATTATATATACTACAGTTTATACTCTTATATTTATTTATTTAATTTGTGGTACATCTTTTGATTTCTCAATATTCATGTTATACCTTTATTGTATTAAAATACATAATCCTATATTAACAAAAATATGTTAACAATACGTTAAAGGATACAAATGTGGGTATATATATATCAAACGTTTTAACATTTTAATATGTGTAGCGTTTACATAATTCCAAAAATAATTTGATTTGAGATAAAGTAAAGTTATTGATTTGAAATATTTATTGATTTGAAATAAAGTAAATTTATTAATTTGAAATATAATAAAGTTATTGATTTGAAGATGTAATGGACGATGTAAATTGTGGATTTCGGGCGATATCTGCTTGTTTGGGCCATCATGAAAACATATGGGACATTATCCGTCGAGAGTTGATGCTTGAACTAACTAAAGATAAGGAATATTACTGTGAATTGATTGGCAACGAGGTGGTAAGAACTTACGATGTGTTGAAGTTCTTTCAGAAGGGCGTCTTTGCTCCAGCTATACATTGGATTGCGATGCCTGAAATGGGAATTCTAACCACTTCAAGATTTAATGTCATGCTACATGTTCTCAACATGACAGACAATGTGACATACCTATCGTTCAGGACACAACCGCCGTCAACATCTCAAGACGTGTCAATGGTAATAGTGCTTGTTAATATTAACCATTATATAAAGGTTGTATTAACCGGAGAATACCCAATTCCCACACTTACACACCATTGGACACGTTATCGACTTCCAGATGCAAGTACATGAATTATTCCATACCAAAATATATTTAATGTGTATGAAGAATATATAGAGCGTACTCGTACTCGTGAATATGTTGATTTAACATGAAAAATCAAAGTGTTTAATATATTGTAATTATCGTATTACATTTGTATACAAAATATGTATGATTTAATATGCATTTTAATAATAATATGAAGTTAAATAATTTATATAATTATAGTATAGATTAAAAAATAAAAATGCGTATTCTTATATTTTCTTAATTGTTAATAATATAAAGTTAATATATGATTATGTATTTTAACGTGATCAATGTATAACACGAAAATTGAAAAATCAAAAGATGTACCACAAATTAAATAAATAAATATAAGAATATATATTGTAGTATATATAATATATAATAATATAATTGAATCAAAAAATATTCAATATTAGGTTTATTTCGAAAGTATTGACGAGACGATTAAAATGATGTAACTTGTTAAAATGAAAACGTATTTTTAGACGTATTTTAATTGATATATGGTTATATATGTTAAGATAAGAGTGTAAAACGAAAAATTAAAAAGAAAAAGAAGTAAAGTAACTTATTAAATCAAAAATTTAAATTTAAATTAAAAATTCAAAAAAACACTTGTGTGAGATATTTGTTTTTTTTGGGTGATGGGTGTAGAAAGGATGTGTCAGCATCTGCAGAGGATGGGGATATAATCCCCCTAAAATATTAGTTATTTTTTGAGAAGAAATGTTAATCTTGAAAACATGTCAGCTGCCAAAAGTTGTAATGATCAAATTTCTTGAAATAGTATAGTAGACTATATTTATATGGCTATGTTTAACTCCCATTTTTGGGGTTGTTTAGTATACCCTTGCATATTTTTATAACCTTTTGTCATTTCTGAAAATTGTCTCCCCTCTCACACCCCGATTCATTTGTTAAGTTTCGATTTTAACTTTAAGTCGCTATAATTAATTTGTTGATTAACTTTACACCACTTACTTTTTTATTTTTTATTTTTTATTTTTATTTTACACTCTTAATATATTAACATACATAATCGTATATTAATTAAAATCACATCATGGTCATAAAGACATGACATGACATAATAAACCAGGAACAAATGTCGAGATCTAGTCAATACCATGCATTTTGTTAGGGAAAGAGAGGGAAATGTCATAATTTTAGAAAGAGGAATGTCTTTTTATAAAAGAACACGATCATAATGAAAATTTTAAATTCTTAAATTCCAGAATGTAAAACGTTTAATATGACAGTCTCTTGCAATGAGTTTTGAATACGCAAAAAAGCTTAATATGACAGTCTCTTGCAATGGGTTTTGAATAGAATCTCAAGCAACAAATAATTAAAAAAGAAATATGAAAAAAAACATTTATTAACTTTGCAGATGTATTAAAAACAAAAACACACAAAGATTCATTACAGAAAGCTGCAATTAATGGATAACTTACATAAACACTCCCATAGCTATATATTCTTTGTACAAGAATTAAATTCAAACCCTAATTAAAGTTTGTCTTGCATTATAGCTACAGACATCAAAAATATATAGAACAATAAAAAAACCAAATAAACATTCAAAGATTTAAGTAAGCTGCCATGATCATAACTAAGAATGTTTTTGCAAACACACTCAAAGAGAAAATATATGTCCCGCTATAAGATCTTAGAGAAGAAATGTTCATTTTTGTAAGTACCATTGATCACATTAAATCATCCGAATACATAACTTGACTTACAAATAGATAACGCAACATTTGATTCAAAACAAGAAATATGGACAGACCCACTTGATTGAAAAGTAAAAAAAAGCATATAATATAAAAACCTCCTTCTTCCTTAGAAAGGTTTTCCTGGGAATTGAAGTCTCCCAACTCAAAATCATCTTCCTCTTCATCCTCTTTCTCACATTCTCCTGGATCTCCAGTGAAGAGTTTGAGGATTCCGCTGTTCATTCGAAGATAAAACACACCAGGCTTCACATCTATGTGCAATTTTCAATTCCCGCAAAAGTGACGATCGAGTCTGTTAACCAAGTAGCACCCATTTGAAGTGCTGAAATCATGATCTTTCTCCCTTCCCTTTTAAGAATAACATTTCTTGGAGATACACCGGGCATATGAATCTCATAAAGATGGTCGGCTTCCACTAACTCGTGCCGGATCACAGGAGTCCATGCTCCCCGATTTTCATTTGGTTGACCTTCGTCACGACGACCGTAAAATAACCGCCACATGCTTGGAATAAAATTCAATACTTTAACTATAGTGATAGTGGAAACTTCAAACTTTAACCTATCATGATTGATAGGAGGGTAATTGGTGAGTGAGGTTATTGCAAAAGGAGATGGAAAGCTATTCATGGAAGGACTTAAATTGTAAGAAAATATGGGATTGTTAATTCTACCTCCTTTATACTCATTTTCAACCTCTCCTACAACTTTCTCTCTCACATTCCTTTCTTTTTTTTGAACCTTTTTTCTAAATTACATTTTTGACCCCTATAGTTATTTAATAAGTTACTTTACGTCCCTTCCTTTTTAATTTTTCATTTTACACCCTTACCACACTAACATATATAATCGTATATCAATTAAAATACCTTTTAACAAGTTACACAATTATAATCATCTCGTCAATATCTTCGAATTGAGGTCAATATTGAATATTTTTTTATTTAATTATATTATTATATATTATATATACTATACTTTATACTCTTATATTTATTTATTTAATTTGTGGTACATCTTTTGATTTCTCAATATTCGTGTTATACCTTTATCATATTAAAATACATAATCCTATATTAACACAAATATGTTAAAAATACGTTAAAGGATACAAATGTGGGTATATATATATATATATCGAACGTTTTAACATTTTAATATGTGTAGCGTTTACATAATTCCAAAAATAATTTGATTTGAGATAAAGTAAAGTTATTGATTTGAATATATATTGATTTGAAATAAAGTAAAGTTATTAATTTGAAATATAATAAAGTTATTGATTTGAACTAAAGTAAAGTTATTGATTTGAACTCTAAAAATTTGGATTTGCATATAAAGTAAAGTTATTGTTCTAACGAGTCAACATTTATCAACTCTGAAAATTTGGGGCATCAAGAATCAGCGAGACATAGTTCCCGCTTCCAATGACAACCGACACCTGACATCGATATCTTGATCAAGTCCCGAGTTTATTTCATCCATGCACCATACAGATAGAAGATATAATGGACGATGTAAATTGTGGATTTCGGGCGACATCTGCTTGTCTAGGTCATCATGAAAACAAATGGGACATTATCCGTCGAGAGTTGATGCTTGAACTAACTAAACATAAGGAATATTACTATGAATTGATTAGCAACGAGGTGGTAAGAACTTACGATGTGTTGAAGTTCTTCCAGAAGGGCGTCTTTGCTCCAGCTATGCATTGGATTGCGATGCCTGAAATGGGAATTCTAACCACTTCAAGATTCAATGTCATGCTACATGTTTTCAACATGGCAGACAATGTGACATACCTACCGTTCAGGACACAACCGCCTTCAACATCTCAAGACGTGTCAATTGTAATAGTGCTTGTTAATATTAACCATTATATAAATGTTGTATTAACCGGAGAATACCCATTTCCCACACTTACGCACCATTGGACACATTATCGACTTCCAGATGCAAGTACATGAATTATTCCGTACCAAAATATTTTAATGTGTATGAAGAATATATAGTGCGTACTCGTACTCGTGAATATGTTGATTTAACATGAAAAATCAAAGTTTTTAATATATTGTAATTATCGTATTACATTTGTATACAAAATATGTATGACTTAATATGCATTTTAATAATAATATGAAGTTAAATAATTTATATAATTATAGTATAGATTAAAAAATAAAAATACGTATTCTTATATTTTCTTAATTGTTAATAATATAAAGTTAATATATGATTATGTATTTTAATGTGATCAATGTATAACACGAAAATTGAAAAATCAAAAGATGTACCACAAATTAAATAAATAACTATAAGAATATATATTGTAGTATATATAATATATAATAATATAATTAAATCAAAAAATATTCAATATTGGGTTTATTTTCAAAAGTATTGACGAGACGAATAAAATGATGTAACTTGTTAAAATAAAAACGTATTTTTTAGACGTATTTTAATTGATATACGGTTATATATGTTAATGTGATAAGAGTGTAAAACGAAAAATTAAAAAGAAAGGGACGTAAAGTAACTTATTAAATCAAAAATTCAAAAAAACTTGTGTGAGATATTGGTTTTTTTTTTGGTGATGTGGTGTAGAAAGGTTGTGTCAGCATCTGCAGAGGGTGGGGATATAATCCCCCTAAAATATTAGCCATTTTTTGAGAAGAAATGTTAACCTTGAAAACATGTCAGCCCTATAATTTCATTTGTTAAATTTCAATTTTAAATTACGTTTTATATCCCTATAATTAATTAATTGATTTAATTTACACCACTTACTTTTTTATTTATTATTTTTTATTTTACACTCTTATTATATTAACATACATAATCGTATATTAATTAAAACCGCATCATGGTCACAAAGACATGTCATGACATAATAAACCAGGAACAAATGACGAATCTACTCAAGACATGCGTTTTGTTAGGGAAAGAGAGGGAAATGTCATAATCTTAGAGAGATGAATGTCTTTTTATAAAAGAACATGATCATAATGAAAATTTTAAATTCTTAAATTCCAAAATGTAAAACGTTTAATACAAGATCCCAAGAAGAATACGCAAAAAAGCTTAATATGACAGTCTTTTGCAATAGGTTTTGACTAGAAGATCAAGAAAAAAATAATTAAAAAAGAAGTATGAAAAAAACATTTATTAACTTTGCAAATGTATTAAAAACAAAAGCACACAAGGATTCATGAATGGATAACTTACAAACACTCCCATAACTATATATATTGTTTGTAAATGATATGCCCATTTGTCGACGACTTCAGATATTTGATAAGGACCTTCCCACTTAGTGGATAAGTTATCTGCATTCAACTTTTTAGTATTCTGAAAGACACGTCGTAAAACATAATCACCTTCTTGAAAGGCCTTTGCTTTCACGGTATTTATTGAAATGTCGTTCGACCGTTTGTAATTGAGACGTCATTCGTATGTAAGCTTTATCTCTTAATTCTTTGAGTGCGTCTATGTCATAACTCAAGTCTACCAACTTATGATCGATATATGAGTGTCGAGCGACTAGGAGACTTACTTTGATAGGCAAAACGACTTCACATCCGTAAACCAAGGAAAATGGAGATTGACCCTTTTGAGGTTCTAGGTGTCGTGCGATTTACCCATAAGACAGATGGTTGTTCTTTGACCCATCGTCCTTTAGCAGCTCTGAGTCTCTTTGATCGAGTTGACGATTACCTTATTGTTTAACTCAGCTAAACCGTTCGATTGAGGATATCGCGTGGTTGATGTTGTGAGTTTGATTGCTCGATCTTCGTAGTATCGTCTTGTCTTGTCGCTTATGAAATGAGAACCGTTGTCGCATACAATTTCCGAGGAAATGCCAAATCTGCATACGATGTTAGTCTACATAAAAGATATGACCTCCTTATCTTGTACTTGAGAAAAGGCGACTACTTCTATCCACTTTGGGAAACAATCAGTGAGCAATAATAAAAATACCTTTTGTCCGGGGGCTGGTGGTACTTTACCTACGATGTCCATTCCCCATCGCATAAATGGCCAGGGGACTAATGGTGAATGTAATAGTTGAGAAGGTTGATGAGTCATACCTGAGTGTCGTTGACATGAGTCACAACTTTGTAGGTATTTCGTAGCATCTTGTCGTAGGGTAGGCCAGTAGTAGCCTTGTCACGAGATACGATTAACTAGACTACGATCACTAGAGTGATTTCTGCACTCCCCATCGTGCATTTCTTGGATAATTTTTGGTACTTCTCTTTTGGCGGTACATCACAGGTTTAGACCTGTCGATGATCATCTATAGAGATTTCCAACGATCATAATGTATCTGGAAGATTTGAATCTGATTTGTTGGGCTTTCATTTTGTCATCGGGTAAATGATTATTTTTCATATATTCCTTGATTTCTTTGGCCCAGTCATCGTCGTTTGCTTCCTTGATTGCCAGTTTTTGTCGATCATCTTCTAACGACGGGGATGCCAAATGAGCCATAAGAAATGTATCGAAGGATGATTTCCTTAGTGCAGATCCTAAGTTAGACTGTTGGAACCCAGATCCCCAATTACTCTATATTCAGTAGATTTAATTAAGAAAATTAACAGAGTAAGCGGAAGAACAATCTACTGTATTCAACAATAAGGTAATCAACAACGATAAACATTAAACAATTCAATTCAATGTAGAAAGATGTTGAAGATCCAATGTATTCAATATACTGATGATTACAATATTGAAGAACAATTTCTCTCTCAAAATAGGAATTCTCACCTCTCTTCTCTCTAAAACCCTTACTTCCAACACAAGAAATGAAATCTATTTATACTACAATGAGAGAGAAAGTCAAAGCATCAGCTAATGAGGAAAAGACACGTCATGGAATATTGAAACAAATTCTGTTGAGCATAAGTCGCATGACTGTCCACGTCAGCAAGCACGTGAGCTGGAATAACCGCTGATTCACAGAGGTCCACAGAGGTTATCCAAGCCTCTGGGATCATCTGTGTTCTTAATACTTAGAGAAGTTCACGGCTCTGGCATCTTCTGGATAAGCTTTTACAAAAACACTTAAGATTTCTGATTACATACTTTTACATCATGAAATATTCTAACAATCTCCCCCTAAGTATGAGTCAGAAAAACAAATAAAATTACAATAAAATTACAGAAATGAAATCAAAAAGGAGCATCTGGATGAAGCTGTATAATCTTTTGAAAAATATCCATTAGCTTCCTCATCTTCTGCAAGCTTTCGAGTTTGAGACAGATTTTTCTGCCAGAACTCTTTCACCTTGTTCAACTGTCTGTTCATCCTTTAACAATGACATATAACCTCTGATGAGCTCAACAACTTCTGCGGAATATTTATGGGCTTCACTAACTCTGAAGAAGCACTTCTGTGATTGTCTCCTGAACACGACCCCCTCTTCTGGTGTAGGTAGAATTTTTCCAACAGGAAACATATCTACCTCTTCTCTGTGAGTATTTGGTGCAGAAATAGCTAACTTATGAATATCCATATCCAGACCCACTTGAAAGTCTGTTTGTGCTCTGTGCCTTAGAAAATTTTTAATGCACCTGATGATCCTGTTGAAAGCTACTTTATCGTGTGAATGCTTTCTTTCATTCATGTTCAACTTCATTTTTCTACCCAGAGGTATTAAATCACTGGGATTTATTGACAGAAGGTTGTTGTCACAGAAGTACCGACTCTGATTATCTTCTCTCAATACTTCATAGATTGTGTACATGATTGCTGTCCCTAGAAATTGTACATGCTTTGCTCCAGATATCCTTTTTATTGGGGACTTTGAGTAGGCTTCTTCTTTAAACAAGCGATGAGCCATGAACTTATCCTTCACTTCATCTGTAACTCTATAGTCATTTTCAAAGTTTGGCAGCATTAAAAACACCTTAATATCGATGAGTGCATATCGATGAGCCTGTTCCACCTCAATCGTTGTCTTCCTTTTGAAATTTATCACTTTATCTATTTCCGCAGCCAAATTCTCCTTTCTTTGTTCAGAGGCACACTCTGCAGGAGCCTTGTCTTTAGGTTCTGTTCTAGTGGGAACGGGTGTTGATTTTGGCTCTGGAGCTGATTCTGGTTCTGGGGTAGGAATTGGAGTTGAAGTGGGAGTTTGTATTTTGGGAGTGGGAGTTGGATTGGGAGTTGATGGCTTCTGTGGCATCTGTGAGGAGTGCTTCTGTGTATTACTCATCAGGTTAAGTATAAACTTTGCCATATCTGGGTCCTTGGGCAAGGTTCCTTTGAATTGAGCAAGTGGTGTTGGATTCAGAGGGACTTCTTTCTCAGATTCCTTTTCCTTCCCTTTGTCTTGCATAGGGGGCTCAGAGACTGGATCTTGTGGAGCAGAGGTGGATGTAGGGACTTCTGGCTTCTGTTTCTTTGAATTCTCCCCCTTCTGAGAATCAGGATCCTGATCCTCAGACCTTTTTCGCTTAAGCTCGACCCGTTTGCAAGCCCTTGCCTCTTTACTTTCATTCCTCTGGGCTTGAACAGTTGGGATTTGTTCTGCAACGTTGGTAAGTTTGGACACAGAGGTATCAAGATCTGATACCTTCTGGGAGAATGTAGTATTTGTCTTGTTGGTTTTAGCAGCGAACTTTGCACTTACGAACGTTAGTTTTTCAATTAACGAACGTTGTTAGGCAACAACGTCTAACTGTCGAACCAGAGCTTGAGATTGTGATTCTGGGAGGAGGGATTGGCAGAGCTTCTGTATATCCTTCTGCAAAGACGTAAAATCAGATGTAGAGATGGTTACTTTTGGAGTATGAATCCCTGTAGGAATGTTGCTCAGAGCCTCTGTATTGGATTGAAGAGTTCGTGCCATCTTCTGCAGCTCCGCCTCTGTTTTCTTTGAGCTTTCCTCTGTGTTCTCCTTGACAAAACTCTTTATTTCAACCAGAGCTTTAGCTTGATCATCACTCTGAGTTTGGACTAAATTTCTGAGTTTCGTGGTGATTGTGACTTGCTCCGTTAAAGTAGCCTGCAGAGATGAGATTAAGGAGCTTTGGGCTTTAAGCTCTGTGTTAACCTGCTGTTCATGAGTAACAAGGGCTTCTTTTAGATCCGCCGCAGATCTCTTGACATTATCAACAAATGCATGGAACGCAGCATTTGTGACATAGTCTTGGGTGGTAACCGGTGCATCTCCAACACATAGAGCCCCGTTTCCCTCGCGTCCAGAGGGGCCTTCATTCACGCCTGTTTTGATGTTTAGCGTGGAAGGACTTCCACCCTGTCCTCGAGAGCCTGGTTAGAGGAACTCTCTTCGGGTGTTCTGACTACTTTGGCTTCGTCCTCATCATCAGAGGATGAGGAGTCGAAAGTAGTGTGCTTACCTTGAGCAATGGCGAAAACGCCGGTAAGTGGTGCATCCTCTGGCTTTAACCCCTCTGATGGGATTTCATGAGCCTCTATACTACCAGAGGGTATGGACGTACCTTCTGGGATCCCTATTTCTGTGTTGGCCACGAAGGCTTCAACATGTGTAGTTCTGGATGAGATCTGGGGCGATGGATCTCTTATTGCTGCATCATCATCCTTTTGAGAGGATGAAGATGGAAGGGATTCCCCGGAAGTGCTCGAGACAGAGATTATAAGACCCTCTACTCGGTTAGGTGTTGGGCGGTTTGGACTGGGTTGTCCTTTTTCAATGAATGTCGATGTGTTGGCATTGACTTCAGCAGATGTGGTTACCCTGGTTGGACTCGGAGAGGTTCTCACAAATGTGTCTCTGTGGACATCTTCTGTGGCTGCTCTTAAAAGAGCATCCGGATGGGTAGAATCTCTCTGGTTGTCACTCGAATTCTTTTCAAGCTCATCCTCACCAGACCCCTCACTTCCTACTTCTGGCTCTAAATGCTCAGGGGTAGGTATTCTCGGTTCTGAGTATACAAGTGAGCTTCTATAAGAAATTAGATTGGGGAGAGTAGAAGGAATAAGGTCTAGCATGTACCTTGATAGTTCGCGATGATGTGGGTAACCAGCAGGGTCCACAGTTGGTTTGTGGGTATTCATAGTGTGAATTTTGCACAGAGGAGGGACGATTGGTGCTTGAAGCTTTAGAACTGCAGCATGTGCAAAAACTGATAGAAATCTTGGATAGCATAGGTTAGTGAGATCATTTCCTGCTTCTTGGGCTTGTACCTTCTTTAACACTGCAGCTCTGAACTCATTGTAGAGGAGAGAAACGTAGTCGATATTGAGGTTAAAATACAACCCGTATATGATTGTGAGAATGTTCCTGTTTGCTTGGTCCATAGAGGTGGTTTTGCAAGTGAGGTTTCGGTTCAGGATGGACACAAGCACATTCCACATTGGAGGAATATGTTTCCTCTTGAATGTGGACAGGGCTGAAATGGGTGTATTGTAACCCAAAAATGAGATAAACGCTAAGAGAGCGTCCGTTGAGGGAAGAGCAATTAGGTTAGGGTTTGGAACCACTTCGCCGTTGATTTTAATCTCTGGAGGAGGAAGGCTAAAAAATTGAGCGAACTTGCGCTTGGTAAAAGGTATTGCCACGGCGTCATCAGTGTTAGTGGGTTGGCCAAAACTTCCAATCATTTCCTGGGTTTCGTCGTTGAAGCACAGGGTATGCCATATTTCTTGAATGTATACCTCGGGGATATTTTGGTCTGCTAGAGTTAGGGCTTTGTTGATAGGATGATGTTGCAGGAACTCGATCATAACCCTGTAGGCGGCTGGATAAGTAGCAGGATCCAATAAAACTTGGGCATTGTTTGGTTTGATTGGAAGACGAGTGAAAACAAAGTTTTCGGCTGTGGATTCGACAATCTGATGATCATTGTCGTTGGCTTCTTGGTTTGCAATAAGAGTTTGATCGGCCATTGATGGGGTTTGGATTTTGGAAAGAAGTTGCAGGTTTGATTTTGCCAGGAGAGTTTGAGAAGATGATGAGAGTAAAAGGTTTGGCGGTTTTGAAATTTTGGGGTTTTATGGAAGGTTTTGAATGCGAAGGGTTTATGCTCGATTAATTCAAATTAACGGCATAATTAGCTGACGTCATTGGGATTAAGCGTGGGATGTGACGTGAGCAACTTTAATTTCGCAGTCATGCGATGGATAGATTATGGACACGTGGAAAGGCGATTAAACGTGTGACTGGGGATAAATGACGCATGGAAGGTAGGTTTCTCAAAGGTTTTCTCGATTGGTGTTAATCGATTGGGTTTTCAAAAAGAATTAAAATCGACCAATTGAAATATTAAAATAAATCAATTAAAAGTTTTAATTAAAATCGATCATTTAGTCAGGATGAAAGATGTGTAAGTGACTAAATGATGGTTTTGTATTTAATAAGTAATTTTTAAAGAACAAATTTAATTGATTCAAGATATTATGATGAACCTTGAAGGCAAGAGTTAATTCATAAATTCTTGAGTCAAGAAAATTTCTAAGTTAAAAAGAACTTAAGAAATAGCTCCCTATCACAGAGTTTGAAAAGTATTTGAGCTCTGGATATTTGGAGACTTTGAATCTTATAGATTAGAGCTCCCCCTTGAATGATGATTTATTCTGTTGCTCCCCCTTGAGTTCTGCAATGATAAGCTCCCCCTAGAACTATGCTTGGATCAAAAAGTAAGAATATCGAGCAATCTTTCTGCACAGAGGCACACAGAGGCTTCTGTGGGGTTCTGGATGGTGCAATCAAAGCCTGTAAGAGACCTCTGGGTGATTCTGGGTTAATGAAAATAAGGAAAAGGATAGAAAATAAAAAGACATGTGAAACATATAACCATGCAAATCTTGAAGATTTGAAGTAGTTATATATTTAACATGCCCAACTTGCTGATTAGAAAATTAAATCTCTTATCATCCAGAGCTTTTGTAAACAGATCAGCAAGTTGGTAATCAGTGGAGACAAAATACATTTCAATAGTCCCTTTCTCCACATGATCCTTTATAAAATGATACCTGACATCTATGTGCTTGGTTTTTGAGTGCATCACTGAGTTTTCAGTTATTGCTATGGCACTCTCTGAGTCACAGAGGATGGGAATCTTATCATATAACAAGCCATAGTCTCTAAGTTGGGTTTTCATCCAGATCACATGTGAGCAACAACTTGCAGCGGCTACATACTCTGCTTCTGCTGTAGAGGTTGAAACACAGTTCTGCTTTCTGGAAGTCCAACTTATTAGACGATTTCCCAAAAGTTGACAGCTACCAGAGGTGCTTTTTCTGTCCAACTTACATCCTGCATGATCTGAGTCAGTGTATGCAATAAGATCAAATGACGAAGTCTTTGGATACCAGAGACCCAAAGAGGGTGATCCTTTGAGGTATCTGAAGATTCTTTTTACTGCAGCCAAGTGAGATTCTTTTGGATTGGCTTGAAACCTAGCACAGAGACAAGTGGCAAACATAATATCTGGTCTACTAGCTGTCAAGTACAGAAGTGATCCAATCATTCCTCTATAACTCTTAACATCTACTGGTTTCCCAGAGAGATCAGAATCTAGTTTGGTGCTGGGAGAGATTGGTGTTTTCATGGAAGTGACATTTTGGAATTTAAACTTTTTGAGCATATCAGAAACATATTTGGCTTGATTTATGAAAATTCCAGATGGGGTCTGTTTTACTTGAAGTCCTAGAAAATAGTTTAACTCCCCCATCATGCTCATTTCAAATTCACTTTCCATTAGTTTTGAAAACAACTTTACTTTTGATTGATCAGTGGAACCAAATATGATATCATCCACATAGATTTGTACAACAATTAACGTACCTTTGCCTCTTTTGATGAACAGGGTGGTGTCAACTTTACCTTTTTCATAGTTGTGTGTGATCAAAAATTTTGACAGACGTTCATACCATGCTCTGGGGGCTTGTTTCAGACCATACAGAGCCTTGTCCAGAAGGTAAACGTAGTCTGGATGTCGTGCATTTTCAAAGCCTGGAGGTTGTTGTACATACACCTCTTCTTTGAGATTTCCATTAAGAAAGACACACTTTACATCCATTTGATATACTTTGAAATCCCTGTATGCTGAGAATGCCAAAAATAACCTAATTGCCTCCAATCTTGCAACTGGAGCAAATGTCTCATCATAATCAATTCCCTCTTCTTGGCAGTATCCTTTTGCCACCAATCTTGCCTTGTTTCTAATTACTATCCCGTCTTCATCTCTTTTGTTTCTGAAAACCCACTTTGTGCCGATTGCTGTCACATTCTCTGGTAATGTCACGAGTTTCCAAACTTTATTTTTCTCAAACTGGAGCAACTCCTCTTGCATTGCATCAATCCATCTTGAATCTCCTAATGCTTCATCAACCTTCTTGGGTTCTATCATGCTTAGAAAGTTTACATAAAAAGATTCATTTGCCGTTGCAGATCTAGTTTTTACTCCTCCAGAGGGATCACCGATTATCTGTGATGAAGGATGATCACTTGTCCACTTTTTCATTCTTATCTGTGGAATTTGAGTGGCTTGAATCTCAGTCTCTGGTTGAGCTTCCTCTGGAATTAAACTTGAAGTTGATGGTTCTGTGTAAGGTTCTGCTTCTGGGATCTGTTCGGGTTCATCTATTTGCAAAAAATCTTGGATTAGTTCCTCTTGAAGATCAGAGGTTGGTGCAGATGATACGTCTTCTGTGTCTTGAGATTCAGGAGTGGGACCAGAATTAATTACCCCAGAGGTTTGAAGGACTTCTGGAATATTCAATGCTGTTCTTCTGGGAAGAGATTCAGAATGGATTTCTTCTCCGAGGAAATCGTTGAAAATTGTATTAATCTCTGTTTCTCTGCTACCTGAAAGATAGTCAGAGGTAACATTGTTAAGATTGAGTTCTGAGTTGGAGAAATCAGAAGTCAGTTGATCATCAAAATCAACATTTATGCTTTCCATGACCATTTTTGTTCTTAAGTTGAAAACTCTGAAAGCTCTTGAATTTAAAGAATATCCTAAAAATTTAGCTTCATCAGATTTCTTATCAAACTTGCCAAGTTTATCACGGTCATTTAGAAGAAAGCATTTACATCCAAAAACATGAAAAAAATCTATTGTTGGTTTTCTGTTGTTAATCAACTCATATGATGTTTTCATATGCCTCTTTACGATGATAGATCTGTTTTGGGTGAAACATGCTGTAGATACCGCACGCCGTAAGTGAGTGGGCATTTCCGATCTTTTGCCCGGCATTGTTCCGTCGCCTCCACCAAGGTGCGATTTCTTCTCTCTACAACTCCATTTTGTTGTGCGGTTCTAATTGCGTAGAAGTTTTGGGAGATTCCTTGGTGTATCATGAACTCTTCCGATTTAGCATTTTTGAATTCTGTGCCATTGTCACTTCTGAGGTTCTGAATTTTGCAATCAAGTCTGACTTGAAGTCTTTTCATCATGTTAATTAGAATAATTGGCACATCAGATTTTAATCGAATGAAAGCGAGCCAAGTATACCTGGAAAATTCATCAATTAGCACAAGGATATACTTTTTCCCAGATAGAGATTGTACAGAAATTGGACCACAGATATCCACATGGAGTAGTTGTAAGGGTCTTATGCAAGAATGATCACTCTTTGTTTTGTGAGAAGCTCTTTTGATTTTTCCCATTTCACAAGCAGGACAAAGATGATCTTTTTGAAAGCGAATGTTTGGGAGCCCTTTAACTAGACCATGTTTGACAAGAAGTTCAAGGTTCTGAAAATTTAGATGAGACAATTTATGATGCCATAACCAAGCAACTTCACTCTTTTTGGATATGAGACATAGAGTTTCTTTTCCATCCTTGGAGGTAAAGTTCATCATGTATAAGTTACCTTTCCTGTCTGCTCTCCACAGTTCTTCACCTGCCTTAGATAACAAGTAGCAATGTTTTTCATCAAACAGAACTAACATTTTTGCATCACAGAGTTGACTAACACTTAGTAAATTATGCTTAAGACCAGAGACATGGGCTACTTTTGATAAAGTAACATTACCTTCCTGTAGTGTTCCATATCACTTAATTTGACCCTTACCATCATCTCCAAAAGTTACAGCTCCACCAGATTTGTCTTTGAATTTGGAGAGTAAGTTTCGGGTTCCAGTCATGTGCCTCGAGCATCCAGAGTCAAGATACCAGATGTGCACACGCTGGGTCTGACATAGAATCAGGGAGATTTAGGAACCCATTTCATAATGGGTACCTTAATGTTAGCTATTGGATTCATTGCAGAGTTTCTCTGTGGAAACGATGGTTTTCTAAAATGTTCAGATCCTCTGAGTTTTGTTTCAGAGGAATCTGGTTTTTGAAATCTTTGCTTCTGGTTATTATAGTAACTTTTCTTGGGCTTATCATAGAAATAGCCATATGATTTAGAGAATAATTGTTTTAACTTTAAGGACAAATTAAAGCATTCAGAGTTCTGAGACAAAAAAGAATTCATGGAATTTTCATTTCTGGAATGATAATTACAATAGTTCTTATTTGAATCTATTCTAGCATCGAAATTTTTAAATTCCTTATCTAGTCTAGATTTATTTCTCTGAACTCTTGAATTTATCTCCGTTGGCTTTCTCTGATTCTCTTTAACTTGAGCTTTCGAATGATTCACTGAAACATGAGAAGCAGATGAATTAGAATTCCATTTAGCTTTTTGTTCGGTTGAGAACTTTGGCTTCTGAGAAGTTTGACCAGAGAACTTGAAGTTTGAGTTTTGCTTGAAAACAGGTGTTCTTTTTTCCTTTTCTTTTTCAAGCTCAAGACTTGTTTTAGCTTGAATACACATCCCAAGGAAATCTGGATGAATAGGAAAATTTTTTCTTTGTATCCTTGGGGGTACAGAAGAATTTGGTATCCCATTAGAAAGTTTAGAAGCTTCTGGGCCAGCAACTCTGACTTCTGTGAATTCACATGGTTTTGTTAAAGAATCATTTTGAATCGTGAATTCTTTTCAGAAGTATTGATCTCTTGATTTACAAATTTTAGCAAGAGAGCTTCAGAAGATTCAAAGAAATCAGAGTCCTGATCATTGTTTTCCCAGGGATAGAATTCGAGTTTATCCTTGTCTTGACTTTCTGAAAGATTTAGGTCAATGAAGAAACAGGGAGTTATCTCTGGAGGTTTTGAAAGGGTAGCATCAATTTTTGAATTTTCATTGAGGAAGCATTCATTCATTGTTTGAAGAATGTCTTGTTCAAAGATTGATGCAAATTCTGACAACATGCTATTTTCCAGAGTTTCAATGATGTCTTTTTCAAACATAGATCTTAAATTCTCTTCTGCATACCTGGGTATAAATGCATCAGCTTCTGGGTTTAAAGTTAATTGAGAGAAGGATCCAAACATAAAGATATCGTTCTTCTTCTGGACATGCTTTAGATTGACTTGAGCTTTTGGTCCAGAGGAGTATCTTATGTTTTTGAATTTTAACCTTCTGGGACTATGTCCATTCTCATACTTGGAGCGTTTAAAAGCTGATTTTTGGTATATGATGGGAAAATCAGATTTTTGTTCCTTACCCATGCAAAATACAGAAGTTAATGTGGATCTCTTTTTACACGTGTAGGGATCCAGATCCTCGAAACCAAGGCCTGTTTTCCCTACTTGTGTATTGATCTTATCATGCACCTTTTGAGCTTCTAAATAATTTTTAATTTGAAGCTTGTTTTTCTCAAGTTCTATGTGCATGACCTCCCTTTCTTTTACCCAGTAATTAGAAATAGCGACAGAGTTTAATCTATCACTTTCTTTATCTTTAATTTCTCTGTCCTTTTCCTTCAGAAGTTGTTTAAAATTTGCAATCTCTTCTTTGAATAGAGTCTCTGTGGATTTGTGTCTTTGTAAAAAGTTTTCAAAATCCATAGAGAGTTCTTGTTTTTCTTTTATTGCTATGTTCATTTCTTTCTGGTAAATATCTCTTGCCCTTTCTGTTTTGGAAAGAGATATTTCAAGCTCTTTTCGAACTCCCTTTTCATCTACAAGCTTCTGTTTTAGTTTTTCAAATTCAAAAGTTAAGTTTAAAACTGTGTTTTCAAGTTCAGAGGAATTAGAAGTGATGCAAACCGGAGTCTCAGAGGGCTGATCTTCTGAGTCTGTCATAGCCATTCCACAGAGGATGTCTTCTTCTCCACTGGATTTGTCAGATATCCAGTTCTCTTGCTCAACAAACTTTGCCATTTTTGTGCGATTGTATTTGTACTTATTTTTGTAATAAGCCTTATCTTTTACTATTGTACCCTTGCATTCCTTTGCAAAATGCCCCGGTTTTCCACATCTGTAACACACGTTCTTCTTTCCTTCCTCTTCCTTCTCTCCTTCCTTCTCTGCCTTCTGAGTTTCCTGCCTCTGGTTGTTCTCAGTCCTTGGCGCATGTGGGGTGTATGTTCTGTTGTTGCCTCTGTTCCCTTGAAATGACTTGCTTCCAAATCTTCTGTTAAACTGTCTGGTTATAAGTGCCAAAGATTCAGCAAAGGCACTTATATCTTCATCTTCTGAGTCAGATGGTTTTGAGTTGACCTCTGAGACAAATGCCTTCTTTCCTTTCTTTGCATTTTCTCTGTTTTTCTTCCCAGATCCTTTGGCTTCAGACATCAGGGCCAGAGGACCTCCAACAGTTGTTTTCTTCAGTAAAACCTCCTTCTCATGGGCTTGCAGAGTTCCATACACATCATGCAGTGACCATTTCTCAAGATCTTGATTTGCTTGAAGAGACATGGTTAGATTTGACCATTCTGGATTGAGCCTTTTTAGAAACAGAACATTGTTCTCTTCATTTGAGCGAGCAATTTCACATCTCTTGCACATGTTAATCAGGGTATTAAACCTATGATAGGTTTGCTCAAGAGTTTCGTCAGGTAGTGCTTGAAATGCGTTATACTCGTTTAAGGCTTGTGCTCGTCTGTTCTTTTTCATCTTTGAGCCTCCTTCGAATTGGTTTGCTAGCTGATCCCATAATTCCTTAGCCGTCTCGCAGGAATCAAGGGATATGAAGATGTCATTTGGAAGAGCTATGATCAGTAGCCTTTTTGCTTTGTTAGCAATCTCGATTTTCTCCTTGTCGTCATCGTTCCACTTTCCCCTTTCCTTGGGAACCATTTTTCAGGAACTTCATCACTTTCAGTGGTTGCTGGAATCCTTGGGAGTTTGACCATGGGTACATAAGGACCGTTTAAGATGGTGTCATATAGATCAGTGTCCATCCCTTCCAAAAAATTCACCATCCTCACTTTCCATTGAGGGTATTCTTCCCTGATCAACGTTGGGGGCTTGGTTAAAGAACCAGCGGAGAACATGGAGGTCATTCCTTGATTGGTCATTTTCAGCAGAAATTTGGATGACGGAGTTTAAATTGAAATTGAAAACGTTTTTAAAAAAAAAAACTGGAGAGATTTATGAGATGATTTAGATCTAAGATAACCACTGATTTGAGAATTTTGTACTGAATTTCACAAAATCTCAAAAAAAACAGGGTAGAGTGAAGAACAGTAATCTAAATCGCGAAAAACAAACAAACTAGAGTAGGAATTCTCCAAAATCGGATGAGATCGACTAATCAAAAGCTTGATTAGAAGGCTCTGATACCAATTGTTGGAACCCAGATCCCCAATTACTCTATATTCAGTAGATTTAATTAAAAAAATTAACAGAGTAAGCGGAAGAACAATCTACTGTATTCAACAATAAGGTAATCAACAACGATAAACATTAAACAATTCAATTCAATGTAGAAAGATGTTGAAGATCCAATGTATTCAATATACTGATGATTACAATATTGAAGAACAATTTCTCTCTCAAAATAGGAATTCTCACCTCTCTTCTCTCTAAAACCCTTACTTCCAACACAAGAAATGAAATCTATTTATACTACAATGAGAGAGAAAGTCAAAGCATCAGCTAATGAGAAAAAGACACGTCATGGAATATTGTAACAAATTCTGTTGAGCATAAGTCACATGACTGTCCACGTCAGCAAGCACGTGAGCTGAAATAACCGCTGATTCACAGAGGTCCACAGAGGTTATCCAAGCCTCTGGGATCATCTGTGTTCTTAATACTTAGAGAAATTCACGGCTCTGGCATCTTCTGGATAAGCTTTTACAAAAACACTTAAGATTTCTGTTTACATACTTTTACATCATGAAATATTCTAACATAGACAATGCATCAGCTTGAGAGTTTTGATCTCTTGGAATTTTCTGGATGTCGGATGAATCAAATCTCTCAACTTTGCTTTTGACCTTCTGAAGATATGCCGTCATCTTTGAGTCTTTTGTCGTGAATTCCCCATTTGTTTGATTTACCACTAATAGAGAATCGATTTTAGCTTGTAAGTGTTTAGTACCTATGTCGATCCAAACTCCTTTTTGTGATTTAAATATGATTCCTCTTTATACTTAGTGAAAATCCAAGTTTAAGTTATTGTCCAGATTCAGCGACAACATATACTGATTGCTGAAAGTCAGGAACACTATCTGAACTTAGAAGATCTGAAGAACAACACTCACACAAACAGACCATTCAGAGATAGTCGAAGACCTATCCAAAGAAAGAGATGAATAGCTTGTGATCTGAAGCGGTCCAGTGATAGCAACGTTCATCTAACAAAAGTTTGAGATCTTGTGTATGCCTTAGTGATACCTGGAGAATTCATCCTTGAAGACTCAGTATCAACGATCAATATGAAGCTCACTCAGCAAGATCAAAGTTGATCTTATCCTCGATGCACAAATGTCAAACCCCATACCTTGTCGAAGTTACTTTACTGTCACTCCACCTGCTTACCAACTCTGATTTGGTTATTGTTCATATTCGGCTAAAAGTATAGTTGCTTTATGAAAAAAGGATAAGTCTCCAATAGAAACTTGACACTTGGCATGTACCTTCTGAGCTGCATTAAATGCAACGGGTATAAATAGATGAAGACCTCCATCTTCATCTTCATGCATGCTTTTCTTTCCTTCAAAACTCTGATCTTACTTCCTTCAAACCCCTGATCTTACTTCCTTCATTTCTTGTGCATCAAATACTTAGCGATTTCTAAAGTTGTGATAGAATAGGTTTGATACTTGTTCTTATTCTGCTTACAACTATAAATTTGTTTATTGATATAAACTCATTTAAAATCCTAAAAGTTGTATTTGTATTCAAACCCCCCCCTTCTACAAACTGTTTCTTACTTATACACTCTTGTAGACTCATTTGGGACCAACAACCTAGATCGTGTGCCAACTTCATCCCAGCTATCAATGTTTCGTATTCTGCTTCATTGTTAGTTGCTTTGAAGTCGCAGGATATTGAATACACCATTATGCCCCCTTGTGGAGACTTTATGACGATACCTAGACCTGCCCCCGTCTGTTGGAGGAACCATCGACGAACAAAGTCTAAGGTGGTTCGTCGTGAGTCGCCACAATGAGAGTTTCTTCTGTCGCGAGTTTTTCTACTTCCTGACTAAAATCTGCAACGAAATCTGCGAGGACTTGCGATATAATAGTTTCCCTTGGTTTAGATATGACATCATAGCTGCAAAGGTAGATGCTCCATTTGGCTAAACGTCCTGTTAATTCTGGCTTTGGCTTTCTTAAGACCGACTTTAAAGGAAAGTTAGTAACGACAACAATGGTATGAGATTTAAAATAATGACGTAACTTTTTTGCTGCGATGACTAGGGCTAAAAGAAGTTTTTCAATCGACGAGTACCTTTTTTCGGCGTCTAACATGGATTTACTTACATAATAAATAGGAAGTTGTTGTTTGTCGTCTTGTCGCACTAAGACGACAAATTACTGATAAGTACAGTTGCAATTCCTCCCCTTCTTTGGGTTTTGACAGCAAAAGTGGTGATGCCATGTATTTCTTTAGATCTTGCAAGGCTTGTTCATGGTTGTTCGACCATTCAAACCCTTTGTTTTTTCTTAAGACATTGTAAAATAAATGACATTTATTTGGGGAAGGGGAAATAAACCTTTTTAACGCGGCGACTCGGCCAGTCAGACGTCGTTGGTTCTTCTTTGAAATTTTTGGGCGATTGAATATTAATTATTGATTTTATTTGATCGGGGCTTGCTTCGATGCCTCGTCGTGTGACCATATGACCTAGAAATCTTCCGGCGTATACTCCAAAGGAGCATTTTGTGGGATTAAGTTTCATTTCTTACTTTCGAAGTTTGTCAAACGACTGCTTCATGTGATCGATATGGTCCAATGCTTTCTTGGATTTAGCAAGCATATCATCGATGTAGGCTTCCATTGTATCTCCCAAATGTTCTTTGAACATTCGATTGATCAATTGCTGGTACGTTGAACCTGCATTTTTTTGTCCAAAAGGCATAGTTTTTTTACAATAGACACCTTTATCGGTCATGAAAGCTGTTTTCTCTTGATTGTTAGGATGCATCAGGATCTAGTTATATCCTGAATAAGCGTCCATGAATGTTATCATGACCGACAGTTGCGTCGACCATCGCATCGATGTGAGGCAATGGAAAAGGACAAGTTTCATTGTGGTAAGTGAAATCGATGCATACATGCCATTTTGCCTTCTTCTTATTTACGACGACTACGTTCGCGAGCCAGTCTGGGTATTTGACTTCCCTGATTTTTCTTGTTTTCAATAAATTGTCAATTTCATCGTTAATTACCTTATTTCGTTCAGGAATGAACTTTCGACGTTTTTGCTTTACAGGTTTGAACGATCGACATGCCGACAAGCATACGAAGGATCTCGAGGCAGAGATGGTTAAGCATCTTTTCAAGGTTCGTTTTTGAACTTGTGTATTTTACTTTGTCATGTGATAATGCTTTATAATTATTTTCTTATGTTTTTTCAGGCGTTCCAAGCCTCTCTTTCTCTCCATTCTAAAATGGAGACGGTGAAGGAACTTGTTCCCACGGCTTTGGCCCGGGAAGAAGGAGGCCGCTCTGGCCAAGGAGAAGGAGGCCAAGGCGAAGTGCGAGGAATACTCGGCTCGTCTTGACGACGCCTTGAACGACCTCGAGGCGGAGGAGCATGCGAAGAACGAGTTGAAGAGTCTCCTTAAGGGTGTTCTTAATCGTGCGACAGCGGCAGAGGCGGAGACTGCTAAGACTAAGGAAACCCTCGCTGAGAATGAAAAAGAAGCGGGGGTCCTTAGGTCGAAGCTAAAGGAGGCTGAGGATGAGATCTCAGGCCTCAAGGAGCGACTAGAGACCATCAAGTATGGCACTCAGGTGAAGGTGAAGGCGGTGATTGCTAATCACCACATCTGCCGCAGAGATGTTGAGCTACTTCTACGATGTCGTGGAAGGAACTCCTGTTGATCTGGATTTGGAGGATGCTAAGATGTCGGCAATCCTATCGCTGGAGCCATTGAGGAGCCACTCCGTCATCCTGCTCCTTAGGATTTCTCACTTTTTATCTTTATTTGCTTTTATTTATATTAGGACGACTGTTGGTAGTCGTGCCTTGCACTTGAAATCATTTGACTATTAATACAAGTGCCTTTTGTCTTTAATTCTTTTGTCGAACGATACTTTTTTACTTATGTTTTATGTCATAAACACCTGCAAAGTAACTGCGACAAACATAATGTTTAATATTGTATGACTTTATCAGATTTGACCAATCGAGGAAATATCTAGGGGTGGCAATCGTCGTGTTCGGGTTGGCGGGTCACGGGTTGGCGGGTCACGGAGGCTCAACCCGGACACGACCCGTTTAACTTATCGTGTCAAGATACACAACACTAACCTGGACACGGTCGTGTTGGCGGGTTGGCGGGTCATAAACGGGTTGGCGTGTCGCGGGTTGGCGGGTTGGTGGCGGGTTGGCGGGTCACCTAAAAATTCATCCAAATTTCAATAAAAAGTCTTAAAAAACACATAAAACGTTCACGATTTTTCATTTTTGTTTTTTGAGTTTTAATTTTTAAGTAAATAACTAAATATAAAATATTTTTTAAAAAATTAAAATTTGCTTCGCGGGTTGGCGGGTCGACCCGCGACACGACTGGGTCAACCCGAACACGACCCGTTTATTTGGCGGGTTGGCGTGTCAAAAACTTCAACCCTAACCCGTTTATTTTCGTGTCGGGTTCGTGTCGTGTTTCGTGTCGTGTCGAGAATTGCCACCCCTAGAAATATCTTATGTCGTAAATGACGGGATATGATTCATGTTCCATGCCCGGTGTGCCTAAATGTATTATAGACTTGAGGTGACACTTAGGGAGAGTGTGCACTAAAGTTAATGAATATTAGTTGGAATTCGATAGCAATGCTCCGTGTCATACTTTTATGTTCCTGCCACATCAAATGGAAACAGGTCTCCCCCATTATTGCAATATGTTTCGTGTTGTTTAATTTGCCATGCTTTGGGCACTTGTGGAAATATCATTTCAAATGAGAGATATTGTTATTAAAAATTTGTTCTTTCAATTTTACCATTTGTGTTTGAGACATAAAATGTTTGAACTCAATAGGTTGTAAGACTATCATTTTTTTCTTATTGACATGTATATCAGGTCCTTGTGGGGTAGGTACCAATGACACTTATAAGAAGAGTTGAGTACTAGTTAGAGGCACGTGAAGGACTTAGCTTTTTGGAACGTTTACTGTATCATTTGGAGATAGCAATTTATGGTGTGGGTTCTAGTAACACTTGGTCCTAATCTAGCCCTAAGGAATTAGATTTTAAGCTTGTTGTCTTTGGACCTTATTTTACTTTGTATGTAAACAATAATGGGTTTATGGAGGAAAATTATATAGATTTTGATGTTTTATCGAAGGTTTAATTTAGCTGTTCTTTTACAGTTTATGTGGTGTCACAAAGATGTTCCTTTATTTGTCCACATTGAATCAACCACATTATCTAAGTGGGAACAGTCCTCTATTTGTTGATGGTTATGTTCAATTAGTTATTGAGGCTCGAAATCACTCATTTCTTGTGTAGGAAAACTTTGTCCTCAATAGCCGATGCGTCTATAATCTCTACAGTGTTACTAAAACTTCAAAAGAACTCTAGGAGTCCCTTGAGAAGAAATTTGTGGTTCTCATTTTCTTAATTATAAGATCTCTGGCTTTAAGACTATTATGTATCAAGATCAAGAACTACATATGATTATTTACGAATTCTAGTGGATGAGCTTAAGTGAAACATTCCAAATGGTTGTTATAATTGAATATCTCCCACCAACATGGTTGGATTTTAAGAATTACCTGAAACACAAACGAAATGGGATGAGTGTAGAGGACCTGATAGTCAAACTTCAAAGTGAGGACAACAACAAGATTGCACAAGATAAGGGAAACACTCGCATGTTTATCATGGTTAATATTATAGAGCATGACCAGTCATCAAGGACTGGAAAGTCCAAACTTGGGAAAGGAAAGAAACTGAAGAAAGGTAAAGAGCTCAACCTGAGACCAAGATGCGGAACTTTCAAAAGTAAATTCAAAGCCAACTGTGACAAACCAAGTCACCAATCAACTAATTGTAGGTTGCCAAAGAGGGAAAATCTGAACAACTAAACATGGTTGATAAGACCACTCATCACGTATTTGATATCGACCTTACATTTATAACTATGAAGTAAACCTTGTGGATTCAAAACCCTTGGGAGTATTGGGTCGATGCGGGTGCTACGTGATATGTGTCTTTGGATTGAGATATGTTGGATGAGTTACAAGGTGTTGAGAATGGGGAAAGTTGTCCATGGGAAATTCTTCCACCACCGATATCATTGGAAATGGAAGAATATGGTGTCATTATAGTTGTTAAACAAGCATGGGTTTCTTTTGGTTTTTTGATAAGTTTGTATTAACTTAGATGGGTATATTTGTAGATAAAGGATATGTTGTGAAGGATATATTCATGTTAATGTAATGTCTATCACACCTATTACGAATGATATTAATGAATCTTCTGCTTATTTTCTTGTGTCTTCTAATATGTTGCATGGAAGATTACGCATGTGCATTTGCTATATGTTTTATCAACTTAAAATGCATACCTAAGTTTTTTGGGTTAAAGGGAATGGAACCTCTTTGAAAATTTTATTCAATACCAAAAAACATGACAAGTAAACAATGTTCATACACATAAAATAAATGTCTTCCAAAGAAATGTTTATGGAAGACAAATAATAACCATATGGAACTATACCCCTTAACAAAATTGTAAATCCACATGCCATAAAAATGGCCTCATACAAAAAACATCAACATAATTTTGGGAATGTCCATGGTGACACAAAAATTGTTTCCTCCCATAATGTAAAAGGGCTGCCTTTAAAACTCCCATGGCAGCCCAAACTTTAAAGAAATCTAGCCCATCATCCCGTTGCACTGTTCGACCTGACCAAATTTCTTCTATAAATCAGTTTGACGCATGTAATAAATCTTTGGAACCGTGGAGATGTCCTCTACAATATGTATGCTTTGAGGGAGAGATAATCCCTAATATAGAGAGGTCAAAAATCGAGTTTAGTAGAGCCGCCATATTTTATGACTGGATTGAGTAAATAGTCTTCAAATATTTGTATACAATTGGTTTTTAATTCGTTTAGTGTGAATCTTAATGGGTTGGAAAGGTCAAAGTGTTATCTAAATATTCTATTTATTGTGCTTTCATTGATCGGTGATCACACATGGTTTATCTACGTAGCAAAAAGGTTGTGCAAGTTGGATAAAACTAAGTTTAACTTTTTTTTTAATTTTGTTAGTTATGTGACATATTTGCATCCTAGTACATTTTATTTCATAAAACCATGAGAATTGTATATATTTGGGCTTTATATGATACTTTGAGATACAAATCATTTGAATGTGGTCATTTGATGATTCTTACAAAGGATGGCGATTGTTAGACATTATTGCACATTTGGGTGCATTTGATTTCAAAAAAAATTCGAAGAATGCATATTATTGAGTTGTTGGATATTTTGGGAATATTAATCACATAGTTTCTTTTATTTATTGATGATTTATTCCAATAAATGATGGTATATTTGATTTTTTTTATTAACCAGGATATCCAACCCGCTATGCGAGCCGATTAATCCCAGGGCGACCACTCGCTTTGCAGGTAGCCCAAAGTCACTGCATTTGAACCTCCGTGGCCACAAGGGGATTTTTATTCCTCCCTAGATTCGAAATTGCGACCTCCTCGTACTTTTGACCTTTGGAGCACAAGCTCAAACCATTGAAGCACCACCCTTGTGGTTAATATATTTGGATTCGAACTTGTGACCTCCTGGTACTTTTGACCTTTGGAGCACAAGCTCAAACCTTTTGACCTCCTGGTATATTTGATTTAGGGGTTGTTTGATTGGTTTTTCATTAAGTCCTCCATGGATAAAGTTGGTTGTATGGACAAAGTTGTTTGTATAAATAAATAAAAATGTTGTGTGTTCGTCATGCTGAATAAACTGGCTGAATCATAAAATTTACTATTTTACCCTTCCATTAATTTTTTTCTTTATTGAATCATCAACCCTCGTCTTTATTTTATTGAATCATCAACCCTCTTCTTACAGTAGCTTCCTCATGAAATCTAGGAACAATGTTCCACCGTCACACTCCACCATCAATATTCAAGCAATAGTATTCGATTTATATAAAAAGACTGAATAAAATCCCATATCAAGAACCCATCGGTGTTCCACCATCTCTTTGTAAAAACCATCTCAAGAACCCATCTAAAATTGAATAAAAAACCCATCTAAAAAACTGAAGAAAACCCCATCTCACGAACCCATCGCTGTTCCACCTTCTATTTGCAAAAACCCATCAAAAGAACCAATCTAAGAAATTAAAGAAAAACCAATCTAAATCAAAGTTCTACCAGTAACAATAACCTAGATTTCATAACAACATTCTGGAGTTGTGGTACATTTTTTTTGTGAAGAAAACCCCATATTTCCCTTCGTATTCTTTTTCTCAACTGGCGAGGAACAATTCCAGCGAGGAGCATGGTGGAGACAATGAGAGGGTTTCGGCGTGGGAATGTTTTGGAGGGGTGAAAGGATTTGGGCTTGGCATTTAATGAGAGAGCGGGGTGAGTTTTCTCAGTGGAAGGGTAGAAGTGGAATTAAAATATCTGTCTGAATAAAGTCCCCTCCTCAAGTTGAGAGAATAAGTCATTGCCTTTATCATTAAATCACTAACAAACACCTCTACATAGTTGATCGAATAAGCTATATGTAATAACCCAAGCTCCTAATTTGTGTTAATGGACCTAAGAGTTAAGTGTTGGTCTTGGGATGTGTTGGGTTCAAAGCCCATGATATTTATAAGAAAATATTAGGGATTTTCACATTTCTCCTCCATTTTTGAAATCAGAATTTTAGAATGTGTGTGTGTGTGTGTGTGTGTGTGTGAAACGTACTGAGAGAAGGGTTTTAGAAGAGGAGGGTTTTTGGTGAATCAGATACTTGGAGAAAAAGGCAAGGAGATCATCAACAAGCTCTTAGCAAAGATTGGCATTCTTAGTGGGCAAAACATAATCTTCAAGGTATGCACCTTCATTTTCTTTCTCAAGGTCTCCATCAATGGAGTTTTATTTTGATATAGAAATTGGTCATCTAGTTGGTGTTCTGAATGGATGAATTGGTTGGGATTTTATTGGGAGAGTATTCTAAATGAATTCAACCAATGAATTTCATCTAGAAAATGTCCCATTTCATTGAGTTTCTTTCCATTTAAGGGTTTTGTTTATTAGTTATTCTTTTAAGCTTTTTGGGTTGGAAATCGTTGATAAATCTATGTTTGGATTGGATTTTAGCGTCGGGATTGTTTTGGATAAACTCTCATGTATTGGGATTGAGTTTGAGTGATTTAGGTGTTTAAAATCGAGTTTTAGACGTTGGAAGGGTTTTTGGGTTTAAGTTTCGCTGCTGTGAAAGATAAGGGTCTGAGTTTTGCCCGACAGAGACTTGCGCGGGTTACCACGTGGCCTCAATCCACGGCACAAGCCGCCCAACTCACTATTGGGTGCGTCCCGCTCGGTTTTAGGGGATTGTCTTAGGGATTTTAACATATGACTTTTAGGATGTTTAAGGTGGGTTAACACCAATTCCTTGACGTCCAATTCAGGTTTTCAGTTTGGATCAAATTACCGTTTTAGCCTCTAGAGCTGTGTGTTATGATTCAGGTGAGTTCCCTTGACTTTTAAACTACATTTTTGACAACAACTTTAATTGCTACACTGATTATGATATTTAGAACTTATAAGCATGCTATATCTCATTCTCAAATGTTTTATAAATTGCTTGGTGGAATTGTTGAGTTATATCATGATATATACGTGGTTGGTTGGACATGCATAGTAGTAGTAGTGTACCTTGAGATCTTACAAATCTCTTGGGAGTTTATAAACCGTGTATCTCGAATTCGTTTCGTGGGTACATTGGACGGACACCACTTTGGGTCTTTTATTATATTCGCATAGGGAATTGTCTGAACACAAAGCTTAGTCGAATGGGAAATTGTGCGGAAAGTGTCGGGTACTACTACTAACATACATGATCCATTTGGAAGTTTCTCGACTTCCCTTTTATCGAACTGTTGTTTTATAACTGTGGCTTTGTGGGAACTTACTTGACCTTTTGGTCTAACCCTCGCTTTCCAAAACTTGAAACCATTTTCAGGTAAGACGTTTGTAGAGAGCACATCCAAAAGGAAAGGGAAGCTTTGAGGCTTAACTAGTATGGACGAGAAGATTTAGTCCCTGTTAGTTAGATAAATTTCTCAATTGTGGATGTTTTTACCCGCTACAAACATTGAGATGTAATAAATTCGGATTTATTACTGTTGGTTGACTTATATTTAAGTGGTATTATTCTTGGTTGGTTTTGGGTTGTTACATTATATCCCTTATTAATATGGTTAAGCCGCTACCAAACAGGCTCTTAGTCCTATATAGTTTGGTACATCAAAGTGGATAAACATTGGAAAATGCATCTTTCAGTTGACTTGTATTGACTTTTATTGAAACAATCTTATAAGTCGTGGATTTGATGAATTAAACAATATGTTTATTGGAGTGCTGAACGTTTGCCCAAATTTGAATGTTCAATTGTGTATTTGAACATTAAATGCTTATATTCTAATAGTCACTTGGAGTATACATGTTAGTGGCTTATTTTCTTCTACTTGTTATTTCCAAGCCTGGGATTTAGATGCTTTAACCCTTATACATAAGGCTAATTACTTTCTGTTGTCAAGTAGGAAACTTTGAGATTCATATCTTGAATGATAGTAAGTATACACTAAAGGTCGAATTTGAATCTTGAGGTGTAACACCGTCAAATCTAGAAATAGAGAAATATAAAATTTTCGTTAATACAACAACTATAGGGTAAATCCCTTTCCTATTAACCAATATCTAAATTACATCCAATATTCACTCTATAATCAACATTAACAAAAGATAGACCAAGACTTATATAAAGACTAAGTCAAGGTCGGATATTACCACTACTCAATAATTATCGTTATCTTCAAGTGAGATAGACGTCAATGATAAGTTAAAACCTTCACGTGCAGCTATCTAGCACTCATCTCATAACAATGTCGCTGGTACCATTTCCCATGGACCTGATACACATGTCAACAAAGAAAAAAACTGTTAGGCTTAATGCGTTGATCGTAACTCCTCTCAGTGATTTGAATATGATTCCTCTTTACACTTAGTGAAATTCCTTGTTTAAGCTTAAGTTCAAATTCAGCGATAAGCATACGCTGACTGCCATCAGCGATCGCTTAAGATCAAGGAACCTTAAGCTTAACTCTGAAGATCTGAAGATCAGCGATCACACCAAATGACCATTCAGCGAAAGTCAAAGACCAAGCTGAAGAAAGAGATAATCAGCTACGTGACCTGAAGCGGTTCAGCGATAGCAAAGATTATCTATCCAAAGTGTGAAGTCTTATGAAGCCTCAGCGATACTGAAAGTTCATCCTTGAAGATTCAGTCTCAGCGATCAAGTGAAGCTTCTCATACAAGATTAACGTTGACCTTATCCTCGATGCACAAAAGACAAACCCTATACCGTGTCAAAGAAGGATGTATGATTTGTCTCTTATGTCCCCATCATATCTGATATGGTACTGTTCATATGCGGCCAAAAACATAGCTGTATTCTGAGCAAAGGACAAGTCTCCTATGGATGCTTGCCATGTTGCACATACCTTTTGTCTTGCATTAAATGCAAACGAGTATAAATAAGATGAATATATCTTCTTTATCTGTGTGCATGCAACCTTCTGTCTTAAACCTTCTGTATTCCTTCTTACTTCTTTCTTGTGCATCAATCTTAGTGATTTCTTAGTTAAAATAGAATAGGTTTGAACTTGTTCTAATTCCGCTTGTAACTGTAAATTTGTTTATGCAATATAAACTAATTTAAAAACCAAAAATCTGTGTGTTTGTATTCAACCCCCCCCCCCCTTCTACAAATTGTTTCTATATCCAAGAACTCTTGTAGACTCCTTAGGAACCAACAAGTGGTATCAGAGCAGTGTGTTCTCTATCTTTAAAATATTTTCTTTCTAAACTATTTTAAAAAATGTCAAATCCTAATACAAACTATAATGACAATGGATCTTTAAGCTAAACCTCCAAGATTTATCCATGATAATTTCCCATTGTGGAAGGAAAGAATGTCTCTGTTTCTAGAAGGATCAGACCCAAAGATCCCTTACTATATAGAAAACGGACCATTTCTTCCTACAAGTATTGTAGCTGGTGTTCCTGCCACCACTACTACTCCAGCCATCCCTGAAATGAGTATCATTAAAACTCCTAATCGATGGACTGAAGAAGATAAGAAAGAAATTGCTATTGACTCAAAAGCAAGATCCATAACAGCAATGTCCCTCCCTGATCAAGTCTATCATTCAGTAATGAAAATGAGGACTTCTAAATCCATGTGGGATACTCTATGTATTCAATATGAAGGAACATCTGAGGTACAAATCACTAGAAGTATTAATCTAGTAAGACAGTATGAAAGTTTAATGCATCATAAAGCTGAAACTCTCTCTCAACTTCACCAGCGTTTTAACTGCTTGTTGATTGATTTAAAAACAGTCAACAGACACTATTCCAATGCTGAAATTCTGACAAAATTCATGGGGGCACTACCCGAACAATGGGCAGTGTACACTACATGTCTGAAATTGTCAAAGAATATTGAAACTCTTTCTTTAAGTGCTTTGTATGGAATGCTCTTAAATGAAGAGCAATCCCAAGTTTTGAGGAACAACCTCATCAATGAACTCAAGGGTGCCAAAAGTACTCCTTTGGCACTCGTGTCTTCAGAGGTAAATCCATTAAAAAATGCTTCATCCTCTACTATTACTTCCATCACTGAATTAGGTTAAACTGATTCAGAAGATCAACTCAGTGATGCTGACATCTCTGAGTACGATAACTCTCTGGCTCTGTTAACTAATAACTTTAAAAGTTTTGCCAGAAAAACAACTTTAGAAGAACACGGACTCTCGCTTACTCTGATAAATTGAAGACTATGCCCGCTGAGAAAGCCTCAGCCATGTGCTACAATTGTCAGCGAAAGGGTCACTTCACTAGTGAATGTAGATCCAAGAAAGTTGCAGCCCCCACTACCTCGCTGACCTCTGATAAGAAAGAGAAGTATTTGAAATTAAAAAACAAATACAAAGATCTGAAGAAAAACCAGCCAAAAGGCAAAGGTCTTGTAGCTGAAGAAGTTGATGAACATGACTGGACTAAAACCTCTGATGAGTCAGGCACAGATGAAGAAGATCTTGCCTTCTTATGTCTGATGGCAAGAATAGAAGACGCTGAAGAAGTATCTGAAACTTCTTCCTCTGAGACACCTTCTACTCAGGTATCCATTCCTTCTATCTCCTTAATATCTGAAAATGATAACTTATCTGCGATTGATGCTTGACTGTTGATTTTTACAATGCTTTAAATGGAAGAATCAAAGCTGAGAAAATTAACACTGATTTATCTGAACAATTAAAAAAATTTCATCTAAAAATCAAAGAACTTTCAAAGATTGAGGAAACCTTAAAGGACCAAGTCTTTATAAATCAAACTATTAGCATCGAGAAGCAGCAAGCTATCTCTGAAAAAGAAAAGGCCATCGCTGATCTCAAATCTGAAAAGGCTACCATCGAAGGATGGCGCAAAGCCTCTGGCAAGGTAAATGAGATCATCAATGCCCAGATCCCTCTGAAAGTAAGAAGTGGGTTAGGCTTTAACCTCGAAAAGGAAGAAGCAGAGAAAGACCGTTCCATGCTTAAATTTGGAATGTTTGTCTCCTCTATCCCTGATCCCTCCTCTTCGTCTCAGAGACCTCAATCTAATAAGAAGACTCCGGTGTTAAAATCTTTCAACAATAAGAAAGTGGTCAAAAACAAGATTCTTGACCAGGTTCCTAGAAATAGAAATTTTCAGAAAAACAAGAAATCCTCTACCTCCTCAGAGAGCAATCCTAAACCTGGGAGAAAGATCTCTGAATTCTCTCAGAGATCAACCCCCAGAATTAAGATTGATCTCACTCCTGTTCCTGAAAAGGTTGTTATACCTCCAAGAACAATGGATAAAGGAATTCTTGGTCCTTTTCCTGACAAAATCCCTTCTATCTCTCTGAAATCTTTAAATTCCAAACCTTACAAATATAGGAAGTGCTATCACTGTGGTGAAACTACCCACATTGCAAGCAAATTTCCTAATGCCACTAAAGCTGATAAACTAGCTCATGGAATGAAAGTAGCTCAAGCTGATAAATCAGCGAGAGTGAAATCCACCAAGTTTGCAAAACCATCAAAGGTGAAGATATCCACTGAAGAAAGTTCTTTAGCAAGTAGCTCCTCCGCCACTCCTTGCACTAACAAAGCAGGACCCATAGTAATATGGGTACCTTCAAACATTTAATCTCTTTGTTGAATGGAGAGTGCTAAAGGTATCTGGTATCTCGATAGCGGATGCTCAAGGCACATGACTGGCAGAAAATCTCTGCTCTCTGACTACTAAGAAGAAGTTGGTCCATCAGTGACCTTTGGTGAAAATGGCAAAGGATACACTAAAGGCTATGGAATCCTGTCCAACGGAGCCACCTCGTTTAGTCGAGTTGCCTACGTTGAAGGACTAAAGCACAATCTCTTAAGCGTTAGTCAGCTATGTGACAAAGATTTCAAAGTTCTATTCCTAAGGAATAGATGTGCTGTCATTAACTGTAATGATAATCTTGCCTTAACAGGCAAAAGAGTTGAAAATGTATACGTAATCAATACGAATAGTTCTCACTCTGAGAACGTGTGCTTCATCTCTAAAGCATCCTCTGATGTAAATTGTGTTGATCATAACTCCTCTCAGTGATTTGAATATGATTCATTTACTATACTTAGTGAAATTCCATAGTTAAGCTTCTTTTCAAATTCAGCGATAGCACATGCTGATTGCTATCAGCGATCGCTGAAGCTCAAGGAACTACGAGCTTATCACTGAAGATCTGAAGATCAGTTATCACACCAGAAGACCATTCAGCGACAGTCGAAGACTCTAGCTGAAGAAAGAGATACTCAGCTAAGTGAACTGAAGCGGTTCAGCGATAGCAGCGATTGTATACTCAAACTGTGAAACCTTGTGAAGCCTCAGCGACACTGAAGATTCATCCTTGAATATTTAGTATCAGCAATCAAATGAAGCTTCCTTTGCAAGATTAAAGATTGATCTTATCGTCGATGCACAAAATTCAAACCTAGAACCATGTCAGAAAAGGACGTACGACTTGTCTCTTATGTCCCCATCATATCTGATATGGTACTGTTCATATTCGACCAAAAGCATGGTTGTCTTATTAACAAGGACAAGCTTCCTATCCAAGCTTGACACGTGGCATGTACTTTTTTTGTCTTGTTTCAAAGACAAACGAGTATAAATAAGATGAAGATATCTTCTTCATCTTAATGCATGCTTCTATCTAACCTATACCCTCTTTATTCTTTCTTTCATCTTCTTGTGCACCATACTTCGTGTTTTTTAGTTACAATAGAATAGGTTTTAAACTTGTTCTAATTCTGCTTATAACTGTAAATTTGTTTATCTTAATAAACTCATTTAAAAACGAAAAATCTGTGTGTTTGTATTCAACCCCCCCTTCTACAAACTGTTCTCTCTTGATTGAACTCTTGTAGACCCTTATTGGGACCAACAAGTGGTATAAGAGCAGTGTTTGCTTCTTAACTCTTTAAAATATTTTTTTCTTAAAATTATTTTAAAATGTCAAACCCTAATACAAACTATAACGATAATGGATCTTTAGCTAAACCACCTAGATTTAGCCATGATAACTTTCCATTGTGGAAGGAAAGAATGTCTCTATTTCTAGAGGGATCTGACCCCAAGATTCCCTACTATCTGGAAAATGGACCATTTGTTCCTACAACTATAGTAGCTAGTGTTCCTGCCACCACTACTACTCCAGCCATTCCTGAGAGGAGTATTGTTAAAACTCCTAACAGATGGACTTAAGAAGACAAGAAAGAAATTGCTATTGACTCTAAAGCTAGATCAATAATAGCAATGGCTTTACCTGATGAGGTCTATCATTCTGTCATGAAAATGAGGACTTCAAAAGCCATGTGGGATACATTATGTATCCAATGTGAAGGAACTTCTGAAATTAAAGTAACTAGATGCATAAACCTCGTAAGAAAATATGAGAGTTTTATGTATCAAAAGGGTGAATCTCTTTCTCAAATTCACCAGCGATTTAACTGTCTGCTGATTGATCTTAAATCAGTCGATAGAGTTTATTCAAACGCTGAAATTCTGACAAAGTTCATGGAGGCATTGCCCGATCAATGGGCAGTGTACACTACATGTATAAAGCTGTCAAAGAATCTTGAAACCTTGTCCTTAAGTGCATTATATGGTATGCTCTTAAATGAGGAACAATCCCAGCTTCTAAGGAAGAACCTAATTAATGAACTCAAAGGTGCTAAAAGTACTTCTTTATCACTTGTGACTTCTGAGGGAACTTCTTCCAAAAATGCTCCTTCTTCTGCTATCACCTCTATTACTGAATTAGGTCAAACTGATTCAGAAGATCAACTCACTGATGCAGACATCTCTGAGTTTGATAACTCTCTAGCCCTTTTAACTAATAACTTTAAAAGATTCGCTAGAAAGAGCAATTTTCGAAAACCTTCTAACCTCTCTGACTCTGAAAAGCAGAAAACGTTGCCCGCTGAGAAAGCCTCAGCGATTTGCTTCAACTGTCAGCGAAAGGGTCATTTCGCAAGTGAATGCAGGTCGAAGAAAGTTGCTACTCCCACTACCTCCCATACCTCTGATAAAAAGGAGAAGTATTTGAACGAAAAACAAATACAAAGATATGAAGAAAAACCGACAAAAAGGCAAAGGCCTTGTCGGCCGAAGAAGTTGGCGGGATGTCGAAGATGGCGGGCCAAGACCTCTGAAGAGTCTGGTTCAGATGAAGAAAATCTTGCCTTCCTCTCTCTGATAGCAATAATTGAAGACGTTGAAGAAGTCACCGAGACTTCTTCCTCTGAGTCTCCTTCTACTCAGGTAACTATTCCCTCTGTCCCTTTACCTTCTGAAAGTGATAACTTGTCAGCTCTCGATGCTATGACTGTTGATTTCTACGATGCTTTAAATGGAAAAATTAAGGCCGAGAGAATTAACACTGACTTATCTGAACAAATAAAAAATTGCCATATAAGAATCAAAGAACTTTCTAAAATTGAGGAATCTCTCAAAGACCAAGTCTTTGCAAATCAAACTATAAGCATCGAGAAACAAAAGCTATCGCTGATAGAGAAAAGGCTATCGCTGATCTCAAGTCTGAAAAGGCAACCATCGAAGGATGGTGTAAGGCTTCTGATAAAGTCAATGAGATCATCAATGCTCAAATACCTATGAGAGTAAGAAGTGGGTTAGGCTATAACCCTGAAAAGGAAGAATCAGAGAATGATCGTTCCATGCTCAAATACGGAATGTTTGTCTCTTCTATCCCTGATCCTTTATTTTCAACCTCTTCTTCCTCCTCTTCTAAAGAGAAGTTTCTATTCTTAATTCTAAGAAAGTGATCAAGAACGAGTTTCTTAATCGAGTTCCTAAGAATAAGAAAACTCAAGATAGGAACAAGAAATCCTCAGAGAAAGTTTCTAAAACTGGGAAAAAGGTCCCTGACTTTTCTCAGAGACCAACCCCCAGAATTAAAATCGATCTCACTTCTACTCCTGAAAAGGTTGTTATACCTCCAAGGACCATGGATAAAGGAATTCTTGGACCTATCCCTGAGAAATTTCCTGCTCCCTCTCTGATTTCCAAACCCTTTAAATATAGGAAATGCTATCACTGTGGTGAAACTACCCACATTGCAAGAAAATGTCCTAATGCTACTAAGGCTGATAAACTAGCTCATGGAAAGAAAGTAGCTCAAGCTGATAAATCAGCGAGAGTGAAATCCACCAAGGCTGCAAAAACATCAAAGGTGAAGATATCCACTGAAGAGAGTTCTTCAGCTAGTAGCTCTTCCGCCAATCCTCTATCTAACCAAGCAGGACCCATATTAGTATGGGTACCTTTAAACAATTAATCTTTTGTTGTATGCAGAGTGCCAAAGGTATCTGGTATCTTGATAGCGGATGCTCAAGGCACATGACAGGCAGAAAATCTCTGCTCTCTGATTACAAAGAAGAAGCTGGTCCATCAGTGACCTTTGGTGGAAATGGCAAAGGATACTGTTGATCATAACTCCTCTGAGTGATTTGAATATGATTCCTTTACTATACTTAGTGAAATTCCATAGTTAAGATTCTGTTCAAATTCAGCGATAGCACACGCTGATTGCTATCAGCGATCGCTGAAGCTCAAGGAACTACGAGTTTATGACTGAATATCTGAAGATCAGTTATCACACCAGAAGACCATTCAGCGACAGTCGAAGACTCTAGCTGAAGAAAGAGATAATCAGCTAAGTGAACTGAAGCGGTTCAGCGATAGCAGCGATTGTCTACTCAGAGTGTGAAGTCTTGTGAAGCCTCAGCGACACTAAAGATTCATCCTTGAAGATTCAGTATCAGCGATCAAATGAAGCTTCCTTTGCAAGATTAAAGATTGATCTTATCCTCGATGCACAAAAGTCAAACCTAGAACCATGTCAGAAAAGGACGTACGACTTGTCTCTTATGTCCCCATCATATCTGATATGGTACTGTTCATATTCGGCCAAAAGCATGGTTGTCTTATTAACAAGGACAAGCTTCCTATCTAAGCTTGACACGTGGCATGTACCTTTTTTGTCTTGTTTCAAAGACAAACGGGTATAAATAAGATGAACATATCTTTTTCATCTTAATGCATGCTTTTATCTAACCTATACCCTCTTTATTCTTTCTTTCATCTTCTTGTGCATCATACTTCGTGTTTCTTAGTTACAATAGAATAGGTTTTAAACTTGTTCTAATTCCGCTTGTAACTGTAAATTTGTTTATCTTAATAAACTCATTTAAAAACGAAAAATCTGTGTGTTTGTATTCAACACCCCCTTCTACAAACTGTTCTCTCTTGATTGAACTCTTGTAGACCCTTATTGGGACCAACAAGTTGTATAAGAGCAGTGTTTGCTTCTTAACTCTTTAAAATATTTTTTTCTTAAAATTATTTTAAAATGTCAAACCCTAATACAAACTATAACGATAATGGATCTTTAGCTAAACCACCTAGATTTAGCCATGATAACTTTCCATTATGGAAGGAAAGAATGTCTCTATTTCTAGAGTGATCTGACCCCAAGATTCCCTACTATCTGGAAAATGGACCATTTGTTCCTACAACTATAGTAGCTAGTGTTCCTGCCACCACTACTACTCCAGCCATTCCTGAGAGGAGTATTGTTAAAACTCCTAACAGATGGACTGAAGAAGACAAGAAAGAAATTGCTATTGACTCTAAAGCTAGATCAATAATAGCAATGGCTTTACCTGATGAGGTCTATCATTCTGTCATGAAAATGAGGACTTCAAAAGCCATGTGGGATACATTATGTATCCAATATGAAGGAACTTCTGAAGTTAAAGTAACTAGATGCATAAACTTCGTAAGAAAATATGAGAGTTTTATGTATCAAAAGGGTGAATCTCTTTCTCAAATTCACCAGCGATTTAACTGTTTGCTGATTGATCTTAAATCAGTCGATAGAGTTTATTCAAACGCTGAAATTCTGACAAAGTTCATGGAGGCATTGCCCGATCAATGGGCAGTGTACACTACATGTATAAAGCTGTCAAAGAATCTTGAAACCTTGTCCTTAAGTGCATTATATGGTATGCTCTTAAATGAGGAACAATCCCAGCTTCTAAGGAAGAACCTAATTAATGAACTCAAAGGTGCTAAAAGTACTTATTTAGCACTTATGACTTCTGAGGGAACTTCTTCCAAAAATGCTCCTTCTTCTACTCTCACCTCTATTACTGAATTCGGTCAAACTGATTCAGAAGATCAACTCACTGATGCAGACATCTCTGAGTTTGGTAACTCTCTAGCACTTTTAACTAATAACTTTAAAAGATTCGCTAGAAAGAGCAATTTTCGAAAACCTTCTAACCTCTCTGACTCTGAAAAGCAGAAAACGTTGCCCGCTGAGAAAGCCTCAGCGATTTGCTTCAACTGTCAGCGAAAGGGTCATTTCGCAAGTGAATGCAGGTCGAAGAAAGTTGCTACTCCCACTACCTCCCATACCCCTGATAAAAAGGAGAAGTATTTGAAACTGAAAAACAAATACAAAGATATGAAGAAAAACCAGCAAAAAGGCAAAGGCCTTGTCGCTGAAGAAGTTGACTGGGATGCTGAAGATGACTGGGCCAAGACCTCAGAAGAGTCTGGTTCAGATGAAGAAGATCTTGCCTTCCTCTGTCTGATGGCAAGAATTGAAGACGTTGAAGAAGTCACTGAGACTTCTTCCTCTGAGTCTCCTTCTACTCAGGTAACTATTCCCTGTCCCTTTACCTTCTGAAAGTGATAACTTGTCAGCTCTCGATGCTATGACTGTTGATTTCTACGATGCTTTAAATGGAAAAATTAAGGCCGAGAGAATTAACACTGACTTATCTGAACAAATAAAAAATTGCCATATAAGAATCAAAGAACTTTCTAAAATTGAGGAATCTCTCAAAGACCAAGTCTTTGCAAATCAAACTATAAGCATCGAGAAACAAAAGCTATCGCTGATAGAGAAAAGGCTATCGCTGATCTCAAGTCTGAAAAGGCAACCATCGAAGGATGGTGTAAGGCTTCTGATAAAGTCAATGAGATCATCAATGCTCAAATACCTATGAGAGTAAGAAGTGGGTTAGGCTATAACCCTGAAAAGGAAGAATCAGAGAATGATCGTTCCATGCTCAAATACGGAATGTTTGTCTCTTCTATCCCTGATCCTTTATTTTCAACCTCTTCTTCCTCCTCTTCTAAAGAGAAGTTTCTATTCTTAATTCTAAGAAAGTGATCAAGAACGAGTTTCTTAATCGAGTTCCTAAGAATAAGAAAACTCAAGATAGGAACAAGAAATCCTCAGAGAAAGTTTCTAAAACTGGGAAAAAGGTCCCTGACTTTTCTCAGAGACCAACCCCCAGAATTAAAATCGATCTCAATCCTACTCCTGAAAAGGTTGTTATACCTCCAAGGACCATGGATAAAGGAATTCTTGGACCTATCCCTGAGAAATTTCCTGCTCCCTCTCTGATTTCCAAACCCTTTAAATATAGGAAATGCTATCACTGTGGTGAAACTACCCACATTGCAAGCAAATGTCCTAATGCTACTAGAGATGATAAACTAGCTCATGGAATGAAAGTAGCTCAAGCTGATAAATCAGCGAGAGTGAAATCCACCAAGTTTGCAAAACCATCAAAGGTGAAGATATCCACTGAAGAGAGTTCTTCAGCTAGTAGCTCTTCCGCCAATCCTCTATCTAACCTGGCAGGACCCATAGTAGTATGGGTACCTTTAAACAATTAATCTTTTGTTGTATGCAGAGTGCCAAAAGTATCTGGTATCATGATAGCGGATGCTCAAGGCACATGACAGACAGAAAATCTCTGCTCTCTGATTACAAAGAAGAAGCTGGTCCATCAGTGACCTTTGGTGGAAATGGCAAAGGATACACTAAACGTTATGGAATTCTGTCCAACAAAGCCACATCATTTTCTCGTGTTGCTTACGTTGAGGGACTAAAGCACAATCTTTTAAGCGTTAGTCAGTTATGTGACAAAGACTTCAAAGTTCTATTCTTGAAGAATAGATGTGCTGTCACTGACGGAAATGATATGCTTGCCCTTACAGGCAAAAAAGTGGAAAATGTATATGTCATAAATATGAATAGTTCTCACTCTGAGAACATGTGCTTCATCTCTAAAGCATCCACTGACATAAACTGGTTATGGCATAAAAGACTCTCTCATCTCAACTTTAAGACAATAAACGAATTGTCTCAAAAAGATTTAGTCAGAGACCTCCCAAATCATACCTTTACAAAGAAATCTCTTTGTTCAGCGTGTGAGAAGGGAAAGCTGACAAAAGCCTCCTTCAGGTCAAAGCAAGTTTCTTCAGTGACCACTCCTCTTCAGCTACTTCACATGGATCTATTCGGACCTGTCAATGTCCAATCGATCTCTGGGAAGAAATACACTTTAGTGATTGTTGATAAATACTCCAGATACACATGGGTGTTCTTCCTTCGATCCAAAAGTGATACCCCTGAAATGATAATCTCTTTTATCAAAAAGATGGAAGTTTTGAACAATCTAATTGTTCGTTCTATAAGAAGTGATCATGGCACTGAATTCAAAAACAGTACTCCAGATAATTTCTTTAAAGAAAGAGGCATCTCTCACAACTTCTCCTCAGTAAGAACTCCTCAGCAAAATGGTGTTGCTGAAAGAAGAAATCGTACTATCATTGAAGCGGCTCGCTCAATGCTCAGCGAATCGCATCTTCCAACTCAGTTCTGGGCTGAAGCAGTTAATACAGCATGCTTCACTCAAAATCGATCCCTGATAGTTAAACGATTTAAGAAGACCCCCTATGAATTATTTCATGGGAGAAGACCTACTCTGAAATATTTCCACATTTTTGGATGTAGATGTTACATTCTGAATGACAGAGATCATTTAGGTAAATTTGATCCAAAAGCTGACGATGGTATATTTCTTGGATACTCCTCTATATCTAAATCCTTCAGAGTCTTCAACAAAAGAAGACAACATGTTGAAGAATCCATGCACGTTAACTTTGATGAATCTCGTCCCATTCATACTTCACACTCTCATGATGATGATGAAGAATTGAATGCCTGGATGAGATCTCATTATGGGGAACCTGAAACATACTTCAGCAATCAAACTCCAGCTAAAGAAAGTGATGATGAAATCCCTGTAACCCAACAAGTAATGATCATCCATCTTCAGGGATGAATGTTACTCCTCTAAATCAGATTTCTGTTGCTGATTCCTCTCTTGGAAATTCCTCTGTGAACAACCAAACCACTTCTGAAAATCAATCCCCTGAATTGATTCTAAATGAAGTACATGTTGCTGAAACTGGTCCTATTCCAGAATCTGAAGAACAGGTCGCTGAATCTGCTGTTGATCTCTCTCCTCAACCACCAGCTCAGCGATGGACTACAAATCATCCAATAAATCAAATTATTGGTGATCCCACTGCAGGTATCAAAACACGTAGAGGTACAGGTAATATCTGTCTTTATGTTAACTTCATCTCTCTCTCTGAACCTAAGAAGATAGATCAAGCTATCTCTGATCCTAGCTGGGTTTCAGCTATGCAAGAAGAACTAACTGAATTTCGTAGAAATAAAGTTTGGAATCTTGTTCCTAGACCCACTGATAAAACTGTCATAGGAACCAAATGGGTTTTCAGAAATAAGCTAGATGAAAACGAGACTGTAATTCGCAATAAGGCTAGACTTGTTGCACAAGGGTATAGACAGGAAGAAGGAATTGACTATGATGAAACCTTTGCACCTGTTGCTCGTTTAGAAGCCATAAGACTCTTTTTAGCTTATGCTGCCCATAAAGACTTCAAAGTTTTTCAAATGGATGTTAAAAGTGCTTTTCTAAATGGAAAACTCAGCGAGGAAGTTTATGTTGAACAACCCCCTAGTTTCTCAGACCCTAACCATCCTGGTTATGTTTTTAAACTTGAAAAAGCTCTTTACGGGTTAAAACAAGCTCCTAGAGCTTGGTATGATACCCTTTCTAAATTCCTTCTTAAAGAAAAATTTGTTCGTGGAAAAATTGACCAAACTCTGTTTTTAAGAAAATATAAAGGTCATACTATTCTTGCTCAGATATATGTTGATGACATTATCTTTGGTTCTACAAGACCCAGACTTTGCACTCATTTCGCTGCAAGAATGCAAAATCAATATAAAATGAGTATGATGGGTGAACTAACATATTTTCTAGGCTTGCAGATTAAGCAATCTGACAAAGGAACTTTTATTTGTCAAAGCAAATATGTTAAAGACATGCTGAATAAATTCGACATGAATCAATGCTCAGCAATGACGACTCCTATGGCACCTCCTCTGACATTAAACAAGGATCCCAATGGGAAACCAGTAAATGTCACTGCCTATCGAGGAATGATTGGGTCTCTGCTGTATCTTACAGCGAGTAGACCAGACATCATGTACGCTACATGTCTCTGTGCTCGGTATCAAGCTGAACCGAAGGAATCCCATCTAATCGTTGTAAAGCGAATCTTCAGATACCTGAAAGGAACTCCAAATCTTGGTCTCTGGTATCCCAAAGGCTCAGGATTTGATCTTATTGGTTACTCTGACAGTGACTTTGCAGGTTATAAGATAGACAGAAAGAGCACCACCGGTGGGTGTCAGCTACTAGGTGGAAAGTTAATAAGTTGGACAAGTAAAAAGCAAAACTCAGTGTCCACTTCCACCGCTGAAGCTGAGTATGTAGCCGCCGGTAGTTGTTGTGCTCAAATCCTTTAGATGAGAAATCAACTAAGAGACTACAATCTCAAGATCTCTAAGATTCCTATCTATTGTGATAGCACTAGTGTTATTGCAATTGCTAACAACCCTGTACTTCACTCCAAAACCAAGCATATTGAGATCCGATATCACTTTATCAGAGATCATGTGATGAATGGTGAAGTTGAGCTCCATTTTGTTCCTACTGAATATCAGCTCGCTGATCTTTTCACCAAGCCTCTTGATGAAACTAGATTCAATCTACTCATCAGCGAACTTGGTATGTTGAACGCTGAATAATTTATTAATCAGTGACCAACAAAGAATTAAAAATAAAGCTTTCAAACTTTCCATTCTCTGAACTCTGATTCAGCTATATCTAGACCATCTCCTCAGGTATTATCTCCTAATCTTTAACACTCTTTGATATCTTTTCTCATCAAAGAATGTCTCTCTTAAAATTAAAACTCATCACTGACAATCCTTTATTATTAGTGATGAAGATTGTTCTAAAATTATCAATGATAAACCTTCCTTATGGATAATTATCATTATAATCTTTTAAAAAATAAAGAAAAGGACACGTCAGACCTTTTTTCTGACACACGACAGACCGCGACGTTTCCATTCCAACTCCTTTCTTGGAACGTGCGCCAGGTCATCATTTCTTTTTTAAAAAGCTAAAACCGTCGTTTAGCACTCCTTTCTTTCTCTCTCCTCTTGCTATTTAAGCATTCTTTTTGCCTTACTTTGCTCCTTCCGCTTTCATAATAATCCTCAAGGCAAAATAAATTCTTCAAATGCTCAGCAAAACGGTGTTGTTGAAAGAAAACACCGAACTATCATTGAAGCAGCTCGCTCAATGCTCAGCGAATCACGCCTTCCAACTCAATTCTGGGCCGAAGCAGTCAATACAGCATGCTTTACTCAGAATCGATCCCTGATTGTGAAGCGATTCAAGAAAACCCCTTATGAATTATTTCATGGAAGAAGACCTACTCTGAAGTATCTTCACATCTTTGGATGCAAATGCTATATTCTGAATGACAGAGATCATTTGGGAAAGTTTGATCCAAAAGCTGATGAAGGAATTTTTCTTGGGTATTCCTCTATATCTAAGTCTTTCAGAATCTTCAACAAACGAATACAACATGTTGAAGAATCCATGCATGTTAATTTTGATGAACCTCGTACAACCCCCACTTCTCCTATCCCTGAAGAAGATGAAGAATTGAATGCTTGGATGAAGTCTCACTATGGGGAACCCGAAACTTATTTTAACAACCAACCTCATGCTGAATTAAGTGATGATAAAATTCCTGTAATACCTACTAACAGTGATCCATCTTCAGGGATCAGTGTTACTCCTCTCAATCAGATTCCTCCTTCTGATGCATCTTCTGGAAATTCCTCAGTGAATATTCAAGCTTCATCCTCCAAATCAAACCTCTGAGTCTCCTCAATTGATTTTGAATGATGATGTACCTGTTGCTGAAACAACAAATAGCATCCCTGAAGAAGAAGAACTAGTCGCTGAATTTGAGGTTGATCTCTCTCCTCAACCACCAACTCAGCGATGGACTGCAAATGTCAGTTTTTACCAGGTCTAGTTTGAAAGAACATAATTTTTTTACATTTCATTAATGGAATAATATGTTTTTTAAAGTAATATTATTTTATTGACTCAAAGTCAAAAACATAAATCCAGGTGAAAGCGATCCGCAGCGAATCAGTGCGTTTCTTCAGTCCAGCAGCTCTGCCTTTTATTGATTCTATTTTTCTTTTTTTTTATCAAATTATCACCTGTTCATATATCAATTTCCGATTTCAATTCAAGGCGTACTCTAGGGTTTTGCAATTTGGCATCGATCTGTTTGGAGTTGAACTGTGTGTATAGTAATGGCGGAAAAGCCGCCAGAAAGGAAGAAGAAGAGAGTGGTGGTGGTTGGTGGCGGCGTAGCTGGATCTCTTCTCTGCAGAACCCTTCTAAACCATAAGCAATTGGATTTTACCCTCATTGATTCGTACGCTTTCCAATCCTTTGTTGTTTGATTGATTGATTGAATTTTATTTATTTATTTATCTTCTCTTGCAATTCGGCTTTTCATTTTCAGTAGTGAATTAATCGGAATTTTACTTAAGATCATTTTATGTCCTCCATCCAATTACGTGTTTCCTTTCTATCTCCATTATTGGTGATCCTAATGCAGGTATCAAAACGCGTAGAGGTACAGGTAATATATGTCTCTATGTTAATTTCATCTCTCTCTCTGAACCTAAAAAGATAGATCAAGTTATCTCTGATCCTAGCTGGATTTCAGCTATGCAAGAAGAACTAACTGAGTTTCGTAGAAACAAAGTTTGGAATCTTGTTCCTACACCCTCTGGTAAAACAGTGATTGGAACCAAATGGGTATTTATAAATAAGCTAGATGAAAACGGGACTGTTATTCGCAATAAGGCTAGACTTGTCGCTCAAGGATACAGATAGGAAGAAGGTATTGATTATGATGAAACCTTTGCACCTGTAGCTCGTTTAGAAGCTATAAGACTTTTCTTAGCTTATGCTGCCCATAAAGACTTCAAAGTTTTTCAAATGGATGTTAAAAGTGTTTTTCTAAATGGGAAACTCAACGAGGAAGTTTATGTTGAACAACCCCCTGGCTTCTCAGACCCCAACCATCCTGGTTATGTTTTCAAACTTGAAAAAGCTCTTTACGGGTTAAAACAAGCTCCTAGAGCTTGGTATGATACTCTTTCTAAATTTCTGCTTAAAGAAAAATTTATTCGTGGAAAAATTGACCAAACTCTCTTTTTAAGAAAATATAAAGGTCATACTATACTCGCTCAAATATATGTCGATGACATTATCTTTGGTTCCACAAGACCCAAATTATGTACTCGTTTCGCTGCAAGAATGCAAAAGCAATATAAAATGAGTATGATGGGTGAACTAACGTATTTTCTAGGTTTGTAGATAAAACAATCTGACAAAGGAATCTTTATTTGTCAAAGTAAATACGTTAAAGATATTGTGAACAAGTTTGATATAAATCAATGCTCAGCGATGAAGACTCCTATGGCCCCTCCTCTGACTCTGAATAAGGACCCTAAGGGGAAACCTGTAAATGTTACCGCCTATCGAGGGATGATTAGGTCTCTGCTATATCTTACAGCGAGTAGACCTGATATCATGTATTCTACATGTCTCTGTGCTCGGTATCAAGCTGAACCGAAAGAATCTCATCTTATCGTTGTAAAACGTATCTTCAGATACCTGAAAGGAACTCCTAATCTGGGTCTTTGGTATCCCAAAGGCTCAGGGTTCGATCTAATTGGTTACTCTGATAGTGATTTTGCAGGTTGCAAGATAGATCGAAAGAGCACCACTGGTGGGTGTCAGCTATTAGGTGGTAAATTAATTAGTTGGACAAGTAATAAGCAAAATTCTGTGTCCACCTCCACCGCTGAAGCTGAATACGTAGCCGCTGGAAGTTGTTGTGCTCAAATCCTTTGGATGAGCAATCAACTCAGAGACTATGATCTCATGCTCTCCAAGATCCCTATTTATTGTGATAGTACCAGTGCTATTGCAATTGCCAACAATCCTGTACTTCACTCAAAAACCAAGCATATTGAGATTTGATATCACTTTATCAGAGATCATGTTATGAACGGTGAAATTGAACTTCATTTTGTACCCACTGAATATCAGCTCGCTGATCTTTTTACTAATCCTCTTGATGAAACTAGATTCAATCTACTCATCAGCGAACTTGGTATGTTGAACGCTGAATAATTCTTACTCAGCGAACAACAAATAGTGATACAAATAAAGTTCTCTATTACCATTTGCTGAACTCTGACTTAGCAATATCTGTCCTATCTCACTCAGGTATTAACTTCTAAAAACCTTTCCACTCCCTGATGTTTCTTTAATCAGGAATGAATCTGAAAACATAAAACTCATCACTGACAATCCTTTATTGTTTTTGATGAATATTTTCAAAGATAATGATTAATCTTTCCAAATGGATAATTATCATTATATTTTTATAAATAAGAAAAGAACACGCCAGACCTTTTCTAACACAAGACGGACCACGACGTTTCCCTTCCAATTCCTTTCTAGGGACGTGCGCCATGTCATCATTTCTTTTTCAAAAAGCTAAAACTGTCGTTTAGCTATCCGTTTCTCTCTCCTCATACTATTTAAGCAAATCATTGCCTCATTTCTCTCTTTACGCTCTCAACGTTTCCAAAAGGCAAGAATTCTCTATGCTTCTTAAAGTTTTCTCAAGAACACCAAGAACACGCACTTGTGCGTTTTTCTTCTCGAATTCCACTAAGGTTTGATCTAAACCTTACACTTTAATCTGGAAACATCTTGTTTCTTTTCTTTTCTAAAAATCAAAACAAAAATCTAGGGTAAATAAAATAAAAATCTGGATTAAACTTCAAAACCATTCAAAACCCTGTTCTAAGTCTTTTCCTTAAGAACAAAAGATTTTTTTTAATCCATCTTTTATTCTATACCTATATTTTTTTAAATATACCAAACTTTTTAAAACACATTTGGTATTTTTATTTGTATTATTTGCTTTTCTATCACAAGTATTTTGATCTTGTTCATCGAAACACTTGTTTCTTTTCCTTACATTTGGTATTCTTTATACCAAAATCTGGTTTATACATTTTGTATTAAACCATGATTTTTCTATTTGGTGTTCCTATCTATGCTACATCAATGGCCTCTTCAACCAAGGTTGCTGAAACCACTCTCGTCTACGACACGGCCGGTTCTTTGCGGTGTGCCACTTCCCTCTAGAACCAGCCACGTTCAAATCCTGCAACTACCTTGCACTCGTGGACATCCCTGCTGAACGTCCACAATTCGCTGAAGGCGCAAGATTCATCAAGGCGTGCCCACTGATGTATGCATTCGTGCATAATCCAATTGGAATCTCCTCTCATCTTCAGGCCCTATGGTACACGGCTCACTGTACCACCTGCACAACTGACAAGGGCAAAGAACTCCCTGCTATTGGCTTCACCATTCCCACTCTCGGCCACTTCGCCTTCACCTCTGGTTTCTTGAGGCAGGCTCTTCGCCTCCCTGCTCATGGCAAGAATGAGAAGTAGGCCGCTGAACCGACAAAACAGCAAATCGACTCCTTCCTCGACTCCATTGGCTACGCTTGGGAAAACGCCTCTCTGAAGACCGTGGGATCCAAGCTGGAAAAGAAGAGGTTACCTGCTCGATGGCAGTATATCTTCACCCAGGTCATTCAATGTCTGGGCTCCAAGACTGGCTCACATGATCAAGTTAGTAAACATTTTCAAGACATGGGCTTCGCTCTCTGCACGGGCTACAAGCTAAATTTCGCTGATTACATATTCAGTGATATGTACAACAGGGTGAAAGCTGCAAACAGGCACTCTGTCATCCCCTACCCCAAATTCTTCG